>BMAU01021221.1:92500-692500 GCA_019973935.1 Trichonephila clavipes | reverse complement strand
CTGTTATTTTGCAGTACGTACGATACATTTTATGTTCCCATATCGATCAGAACGATTACTCGTCGACTGCTTGCTAGTGACCATCACTTAAAACGTCCGTCAAGAAGACTGTAATTGACCCTTACAGCAAGGATGACCCAGGTTTGAATGAAATGGTCGTTTGAATGGCTCCGGGTCGTGTTCTCAGACGAGTCACGCTTCTGTTTACCCAATGATAGACGTAATGTACGATTTAGACCCCAACGTAGCCATGACCCCCCAAGGAAGGTTGCGGGGCTTAAAGAGGTGTTATAGATAAATATTCCCGTTTTTGCACTATTAAACCTGCAAATTTGAAATTTCGTAAGTATGTTCATTTCATGGAGTAGAAATGTACTATAAAAAAGGTTTTGGAAAACTCAACCTCCAAGGGGCGTTATAGATAATTATCTCTATTTTTAAACTGCCTTACAGACGGGAAATTTTTTAAGCATGCTCCTTTCATGGAGTAGAATTTTGTTACAAAAAAGGTGTTACAAAAATCAACGTCTAAGAAGCATTATGGGGACTAAAGGAGCGTTATAGATAAATATTTTAGTTTTTTTACTAGTAGACGTGAAGATTTAAAATTTAGTAGGTATATTCCCTTTCATGGAGTAGATATCCATTACAAAATGGGTTTTGAAAAAAAATGACTCCCAAGGGGCATTTCGGGGCCTTAAGCGGCGTTATAGTTGAATATTCCCGTGTTTCAATTATGAGATGTAAAAGCTTAAAAATTAGTAGGCACGTTTCTTTTGCGGAGTAGAGAACCGTTATAAAAGTGACTTTGCACGAATTTAACCCCAGGGCCGTTGCGAGGGCTTAAGGGGTGTTGTAGTAAAATAATCCTGTTTTTAAACTATTAGATTTACAGATTTGAAATTTAGTATGCATGCTCCTTTCATAGAGAAGAGATCGACTACAATAGAGATTTTGTGAAAACCGACTCCCAAAGGGTGTTGCTCGAGCTTATAGGTTGTTACAGATAAATATTCCCGTTTTTGAACTGTTAGCTCAACCGACTTGAAATTTTGCAGGTAAGTTTCTTAAGTTGAATACAGATCCCCTAAGAACACGTTTTACGGAAATTGACTCCTATGAGGCGAGAGTGGAACGTACTTACAAAATAATCCTTTATCGAACTTTTACTTAATAGAATTAAATTTGGTATTCAAGTTACTTTCGTAGAATGGAAATCCACTAAGAAAGGATTTTATAGAAATTGATGCCTATATACGAAAGGGCGGGGATATTTTGCGGCATACAGTTAAAAAAAATTCCCTTTTTTTGGAACTATTAGATTTTAGCAAGTATGTTTATTTTATTGAGTAGAAATCCACTAAAAATGGCTTTTGCAGAAATCCACTAAAAATGGCTTTTGCAGAAATCCACTTGGGGAATAGGTTACAAGTGAGTGAGTGAATATTAACGTCGCACCGTTCAGATACACGAGGGCTTTTGGCGACGGACCACGTAATTTTGAATCATGGTCAAGTGACGAGGACGACACCTGAGCTGGTACCCCTCTCTCCTAACTACCACACCACACCACACCAACGGGAGGATGTTTCAGCTCTCGACAGATTTAGCGTGCATTGCTGTCCTACAAGTCGGGTCTTTAGTGGTACTGGGCTCGAACTCGTGACAAAGCCAGCCACGATCCGATACCTATACCACTCGGCTACCGCGGCCACAAGAGGTTACAAGAGCGTGAAAGGTAATGCTGCTTCAATTTTAAAAATTATTATTTTGAAGTTGTCCTTTTTAAATCCAGAATTATAAGAATATTTTTCAATACAATCGAATTTTTAATGTGGTAATATATTAATAATTTATATATATATATATATATATATATATATATATATATATATAAACAGTATATATTCTTATAACACAGCGTTTCTCAAACTGTGGGGTGTGCTGGCATATTGAAAAGTCGAAAACAAAAGATTATTTAAGAAAATTATTAATTTACTGAAAGTAAACAAACAAACTACTTCGTCACATAATAAAAAAATAAAATACTCATTTGAACTGTTATAAAACACTTATAAATAATTTTATGGTTAATAGTGTACAAAAAGGATCGTACTTCGGAAAGACGTATATATACGTCCTGGGCAATTAATGCACTGGCTGAGCGAGACGTTTTTTTCGTCTGTGTCACTTAAAAGGTGAAATTCGTGTTGTAGCTTTAGCGCCAATGTATATTATTATTGATTTCAATACATTGTTATTGTATGGAAGGGGGGTCGTTGGAAATAATGATTGGATATTGGGCCACGAATGTTGAAGGATTGAGAAGCACTGATATAGCATCATGAAATACCCAGTAAAGAGGTCGGGTAACAGCTAGTATATACACAAATACTATTTTTCTGTATATGTAGACTAAGTATGAATGATCCGTAAATTATTGTTATACTTACATGTATCTTATTGCAGTTTCCTATACAGAGTTAAGTATAATTATTTAATATGTTTAACCAATGAAATGGTTGAATGTTCTCTCCTAGAAGTTTTTCGTATTCATAATTTCTTAAACTAAAACTAATCCTGTTGGACTTTTTAAAACTGTAATCTGGAAAGTAGACATAAGTGTAAATGTCTTAGCATTTGTTTTTCAAGAGCGATAAAGAATTCTCTACTTTTGAGTTCCTTTATTGCCCGTTTGGATCTCATAAGCTAATCGTGCGTAATCATAGTAATGTTACTTTTTAAGTTAATAAAGGACTTATAAGCCGACAAGTTACTGAAGCGTAGCTACAACACCAACAAAGTTCCCACCACAAAAACAAAAAAATGAAAAGTACTATAGAAAAAGAGATTTCACATGGTTGGCTGAACGCACGAACTTACTTTCACAATGGCCTTGTAAACAAAATTGTTAAGACATTTACACAGACAGAGAGAGATGATTCTTTTCTTATACACAATATAAAAAACAAGTTTTCTGTACACACACAAAAAAACACACCACTTTTATGTTTTCATTTCCTTAATAAGATAATCAAGACGTGTAAATTTACTAAGAAATTAATTTAGTAAACTATTTATTTTGTTTCCAAAATAAACTAAATTTTAAATCGGGATGAAACTGTACTTTGGAATAAAACACCATTGAAAATTGTAATATAGAGATATCGAATAAAATGTATGATTTTGTTAGACGTGGAAGTGAGGTTGCGTGTGCGTGGCTGAAACACTTCATTGTTCACAAACTCAAACATGAGAGTATCCACAGATAAAAGCAAACGAAGAAATAATCTTAAAAAATTAGAAACATTTTTATAAAGAAAAAAAAAAAGAAACTGATTTCTTAACCATGCTTTAACAATAGAACATTTAAAATTCCTTTTTCTTCTACGATTTTTTTTATATAAAACAAAGGAATATAATACATGGACTACACAACCGAATTATACAAAACTGTTTAACTGCAGTTTTGGATGAAAATTATTAATACAATATATAGCTAGTTGACTTGAAGATTATTGAAAGTTAGTTGAAATACTATAGCTGTATTTAAAATAAAACATCTGGAATCTCTATGCATTATACGCTATTGGGAATTTAGCTTTTGTTTTTCACATTAGTCTTGGAAAGGGAATGCTATCTCGGTTGTTGTTCTCGCTTCACTGCAGCCCAAAATTCAGTAATAGCTTTTAAGTGCGACTTATAGATAAATACTAAGCCAATCTGCACGTAATTCATTTAAGGTATCCGACGACGTTCGGAACCGTGATTTTGTAAAAGCGTGCAAATGGATAATATTTATGATATTTAGTGTCACTTAGGTTAGAAAATGTATATAAAATTGTCTTAAGAATAGTATTACAATAACAAATTATTTAAGTACAATATTTTGACAAAAAAGGAACATAGAATGACCCATTTTCAAAATGTTCTCCTTTCGTGAAAAATGCTTCTATTATAATAATATTTTGCCTGTACATAACCCAGACCTCTGTACAGAGGCTCAACTAGAATTTTTGAAATATATAGCTTAGAAGTGGGTTTATCCATGTTTTCCGACAACAGAGGGGAGAAAATTTTAAGAAAAAAAACCGCCGATAATTATTTCAATCGGTTGTAACTCTGAAAATAATATGAATTTTTCAAAACTCATAGTGGAGCCTCGGTACAGAGGTCAAAGCTATGTACAGGCAAAATATTATTATAATAGAAGCATCTTTCACAAAAGGAGAACATTTTGAAAAAAGGTTATTCTAAGTTAATTTTTTGCCGAAATATTGTATTTATTGTATTTTAAAATCACGGATCCGAACGTATATATACTGCTCAAAATAGTTAAAGGATATTGCGGTTTTAGGTGGATCTTGTGGCTGGGAAACTTTTTAGCTGATTGATACATGGTCGACAGACTTAGTAGGTTATATGAGAATAAATTACACAAGTTTGGCAGAAAAAATGCATTTTATTGCGCATTTGTGTACAAAAGGAAAAAAACACAATTTGTGCATATGAGAAAAAAAGAATAAGAAAAGGTTTTTTCTTCAAAGGAAATCATTTTCAGTACGGGGGTATGGTTTCTACGGACGGCCAGCAACGTTGAGCACCTTTGAGGCATGGAGTCAATGAGACTATTAATCACGAGTTGGGGTATTCTGTCCCACTCTTCCAGAAGAGCTCTTTCCAGTTCTTGGAGAGTTTGTGGGGGTGGTTGGCGGCCAGCAACTCGTCTTCCTAGAGCGTCCCAAACGTGCTCTATTGGATTCATGTCTGGAGAACACGCTGGCCATTCCATTCGTGCGACTCCTTCCTCGAAAGGGGAATCCTCCACGAGGTTAGCACGATGTGGCCTGCTGTTATCGTCCATTAAAATGAAGTCATCTCCGATTGCTGCAGCGTAAGGGACTACAATAGGTCTGAGGATCTCATCCCTATATCGGCGAGCAGTCAGAGGTCCATCTCGAATGATGTAGAGGTATGTGCGCCCGTCAATGGAGATGCCACCATACACCAACACTCCTCCACCGCAAAATATGACACTTTCGTGCACGAACGCAGGATTATTCCTACTGTCACGGTCCCTCCAGATGAAAATACGCCTATTATATGGATGAACAGAAAAATGGGACTCGTCAGAAAAAAGAACATTGCTCCATTCATTTCTCCTCCAGTTCACATGCTCTGTTGCTCACTCCCTGCGGTCGCGACGATGCCTTGATGTTAGTCTAACACATACCAGCGGTCGGCGAGCATACAGACCTACACCATGGAGCCGGTTTCGGACAGTCTGAGTTAAAACCGTGGTGCCAGTAGCCGAGCGAAGGTATTGTTGGAGAAGAGTAGCGTTCATATTTCCGTGTCTCCGAGCCGTTAACACTAAAAAACGATCTTCATTGGGCGTTGTTGCCCGTCTACGATCTTGTCCTGGACTTCAGCCTGCACTTTCAGTCTCCAAAAAACGGTTCCAGATCCTGGAAATCACACTTTGAGACACTCCAATGGCTTGTGCTACTTCGGCTTGAGTTTGGTCCCCTTCTAACCTACCAACAACTCTCCAAGCTTCTGAATCGGTTAAATGACTTCGCTGAGACATCCTACTCATCGAAACAAAGCAGTCACTGAATGCCGACATCCTTGTCTTCATTTCAGTTGAAAGTCAAATTTCATTCGCTGCCGCTGAAGCGACGTTTTTGACGTCGAACTCAAAATTAGCATACTCCACAGTTTGAAAATCAGAAAAATTTGCATTTGTGATTCTCTTCTTCCATTTTCGGCAAAAAAATTTCGCTAATATCTTTATTTTATATAAAACTTACAATATCCTTTAATTGTTTTGAGCAGTGTATTTGGATACATTAATCACTTCTTTTAAGTCTCTGGTTCTGATACCAGTATAAGAAAAAAGAGTAAAAGCTTATATAAATTAAATTGCTGACTTGATAAAACATATTCGTTTTGTATGTGATATATAATTATTTTGTATATGTTATAACTAATGCCGGTATCACTTCATTTTGCTGTTTCTCAGAAACTTTTCAAACGGAGAAACCATACGATCTTTAAAGTTAATGGCAAAATTTTTGCTTTTAGGTGTACATTGGGAAGTATAAATGAGATCGTAATATTTTCCCCCCTTAACATAAAATAACAATTATATATGTATGGAAGATTTCATATTTGAAAACCTTTGTCTTATGGTTGCATATTCATACATCATCACAATCATCAGCAACGCAAATATTGTTAAGAAAGAGCTTGAGAAATGAAGCGATCGAAGAAGAGAGAAAAATAGTATAAGAGAAAACAAAATCTAAAAAGCATTCGAATTCCAGATAAAAATATTACTATCCGAGTTATACCATTACGAAGTTAGTAACCGATTATGGTACTTATTATTCTAGAGAGTATATCCTCTTTTCCTTATTAGACAGACTTTTTTCCTTCCTTACTTTTCCTTCAGAAAATATAGAAACGCATTCTAATTACATTCAGAAGAATCGATAATAATGATGTTTATACTAGTATCTGTGTTATTAAATATACATACTTTAACATATAGATATCCATATAGATATTTTAACAAGTAATAATACTTTAACAGAAAAATAGTTTTGTGATATTAGTGATAACGCATTATTTTTACCTTAACTTAAGGACAATATTTCTTCATAGGAATAGTCTTATCAACTCAAGATTCATTTGAATATTTTATTTGTAATCACCATATTTTTTTTAGAAAAATCAATGCTATTCAAATTTATTTTATCAAAAAATTTATCGAAGTTCTTTTTTTTTCATTATTATAAATTCACGTCCTTCAATTGTTGCACTTTTTAATTCTTTAATGGATTTTTAGAATGCATATATTCTCTATGAGATATAATACTTTGTTAAGATGAAGTTTGGAGCTTAAAATAATATAATGAAACCTATTAGGAATTTTTGGTAAAATAAATTTCAAATAAAATTAAGATATGAAATTGGTGGGACTCAAACTTGATATCATAAATTCGCAGTTATACATTTTCTGCCCCAGTTTCTAGTTCGAGCCGTGGCCACAGTAACCGAGTGGTCATGGTCAGCGTTGTCGAGTCGTGGATTCGAGTCTTCTACTGGTGTAACAACCTACTAGAGGTTGTTGGTGTTTAGGGGTTCGACCAAAAATCACAGCCTTAGAAAGTTTTAAACTCAAATTTATTTATCCCTTTTTCTTAATCAACACAATTAAAGGTAGGAAATGCACTTAGAAAATGATTAGAAGAGCAATAGCACAGCTTAAGGCTACTAACATATAAGTATAATCTACTCCAGTTACTCTTGGAACACTCTTGGCTTCTATGCTAGAATTCACTGTAAATATCTTTCTTAATTATACGACCTCTGGTCGTAAATCTAGTTCACAATTTTAATCACTTTTAATCTACAATTATCAACTATAGACCAACCAAAGACTATCCGTCGACTAACATTCCGTACATAAATGCCATCGCTTAAATAGAGCATGAATCTGCCTAAATCAAGGTTTCTTCGAGGGAACGTTTTCAATAGAACTTACAGTTAAAAAGAATAATTTTTATCCAAGAAGATTAATGGAAGGTTCGCGGATAGACCCGTTACAGTGATGCTGATGGTCTGATTCTATGAAATGTTTCGAAGAATGGAAATTTGGATTCAGTTTCCACCTGGTCACTTGACCGAAGTTAAAAATTGCAAATATTTCAAAGTGAAACATTTTTATGAGCAAAATATTAATCCAATCCATTCCAAAAAATTAATTTTTCTTTCTGACTATGGGTTCTAATGGTATTTTTACAAGAATACTTTAATACCATTTCATTTTCAACTTCCATTCTTTATAGTCCAATAATATTTTTGAAAATTTTGGATCTGTTTGACCATTTTTCTTATATATATATATATATATATATATATATATATATATATATATATATATATATATATAACTAAAAATCTCCATTATATAACTCAAAAATCTCCATTTAAAATTCTAATAAACTTAATAAAATGCGTAGTACTTAATTGTTCTTAAGTTTTATTTAATTGATGTTACGAAATGTATCACTAATAATTTTATATATCAATTCATATAAGGTAATATATATACGAAATTTTTAAATTTCCAGCAGCTCAAAAAATTATGGACGTATTGATTGATTATCTATTGACATCGCATTTCCAACTAATAGGAGGGTATTTCTAGGGTTGTGATATCCCCTCCCCTAGGGTGAACATCTCTTTGAGTATCACCGGGAGCTAGAGGTGTAGGATTAACGGAAGAACTAGAAGCATACATGATATTAATATGGCTTTATTAAGATATTTAACTTTTAATCCTTTAACAAATTAGATTATAATAATATATGTGAGAGAATCTACGGTGGCAAAACACACAATTTATGTAATACCGAATTAACCTAACCCGGACCACTATCAATTGCTGACTCGCCTAAACTCAATTCCAATACGATCACTGATCCTAATATTAAATAGTCAATCCTAACTGCTGTAGTCTGAAAAAGCGATCACAACAATCTTAGATGAAGGCGTGTAATTACTCGAGTGCAATGGTATGCACCTTGACTCAATGTATCTCTATCACGTATAATTTCTGCTAGTCGCCACGTAACGTTTTCCAAAACTTCTCCACGGGTTATGTTAACATTCCTCTAATTGCCACCCCGCTTACTCTAAGTTCCAATATTTAAAAGCTTCCTAATTTGCATTTTTCTTTCACGCTTCACTTCTTGGTTTTAATTGGAAAAGAGTTGCCATTAATTCTGGCCCCAAAGAACTCAAAGGACATGTTAAAGAAAAGACGCGTGAGCCTGTCACAGGGTTATTTTGAAAAGTGATTGACACTGGGGTTAGTTTGGAAAGTAGCACCTCATCTACACGACGCCAATTTTAAGAATTTTGAGCTTCGACACATTTAACCGTACATCAGCCTCTTTACACTTTTGGTCACCAGTTGCAACAAAATTTGAGGTCGTGATTATGACCAGTCACTGAGTAAAAGCACAAGAAGTATTTGTGAATCCGCATGAGCGTTTTTCATGTTCTATACCCGTTGAATTTCGTGTACTATTGATAACTACGAGAGTGTCATACTATCTTTTTTATGAGAAATTATTTTCCCGTACTTATGAAATTTACTCTAGAGAATTTTATCAATTTAAATGTAGTTAAATTTATACAATTGACAACCTCCTCCTGCCCCCCGAAAATAATGTTTGGTTGTAATCTCAAATTAATGTTTCTGATCAAAACATATAGTGCTTCAAAATCCACGGAATCGAAGAAACAGTTCCATTCACTGGAGGGTTATCCTGGCTGTTGAGGAAAATAATTTAGATTCAGCAAATATATTGCGTTGTTACAAACAACCATGCAATGTGCAACCTCTTATATTGATTATATGAAACTATTTAAGCCTATCTTATTTACTTAAGAAATATTGTAGTTCCCTGGGATAGTCGTTTGGAGATCAAGATGTGGCTTATGATATTCTTATGTGAAAAGGTCAAATGGACTTGGTCTAGACTTTCCTGCTCGACGGGGATTGGAAAAAACAACAAAAAGCTCATCTGATAAATAGAAGGTTATAGAATTCTAAGAAGAATCCAAGTGACTTTCATGGAAAGGAAGAAAATGTGCAATTAGTATTAATATACAAAAGAAGTAATTATTTGTGTATGAAATTAATATTTAACAATTGAGTAAAATTCGTCATCATCGAACATTTCCAAAAAATGCGAATTCTCTTTACATTGTAAAATTACTCCTATATCAAATTAGTTTCTTTACGGAGTTGCGCATTCTGATAATCAGGCCGACGATATTATTATTTTGATTACGCATTAATGTGTTAATTTTTTCAATTGACTTCTTTCCCAAATCACTGCTATTTAAGAAACACATTTTGCTTGAAAACGCATTTTAGACAAAAATTTATACTCTTACCTTTATTATAGTAAATTCACTTGAATAACTCTAAGCTCACTTATAACAAAAAGTTAAAATAAATGGAAGGAGTTAAGAAATTTTATAGGTCATTAAGATTATTAAATTACAATTGCACTTTAAATAATCTTTTGAAACATTTGAATTGGAATACAATATTAAGAACAAAAAATTACGCAACATTTTGACCCTTGAAGTTTAGTAGAAACAAATATTGAATAGAATCAAAACCACAATATTTTTGTGACAAACATTCGAAACAAATTACATTCGTTTTTGAAGTCTTATGATGATTCTTTGAAACGTGATTAAAAACACATTAAGTGAATGTAAAAACATCATTATTTATTTTAATGTCCTCTGAAATATGGAAACTCATAATGCATACATAAGAAGCATAAATTACTTTGCCCTTCAAATGAGCTTTCTTCCTGTTCTATAGTTCCCCATTCAAAACGACTTGTAGGAGTTCATGTGGCTCATTATCAAGAACTTCGTATATTTAAAATTTTACAAATTAATTTTTACGTTTTTTTCTTACTTGCTGTTACGTTGGCTAGTCCTGACAAATATCCTCTTTTGGCCACATTTTGCTCTAAATAACGATAACAAAACTGCGGAAGGAATTTTTTTTAAAAATCAAAGGTTTGGAAACAAGATATCGTTTAAGAAGAGAAAACATTCATCACTGAAAAACTCATAAAAGAATTTTATTCACTAAAATTTAAAGAAAAATCTTAAGTAGGATGTAAGCATGTGTATTCCTTTGATAAAAAATATAAAATAAGAAATCTCCTTATATTTTAGTTTCCATAATGGACTTTTGTTCCAATCATATATTCTACAATATAATTCATAAAAAAATTTGACGTCCTATTCAAATTCACCAGTCTTTTTTTATTACTTTTTATACACTGGTGTGCAAAAATTAAGGACGAGACAGTTTTCTCAATATAACTTTGTACAAAAGCTTTGTACGGTACATTTAATACCGTAAGATCCCCAATACGTAAGGACATGTGTAATGTAAGCAACACTTACTAAAAGAGAAATCAGAGGGATAAAAAGAAGCTTGATTGAAAAAGTAGCATGGAGCGCAATGCGACTGAAGGCCGAAACATCCCTGTGATGGGTGTCCAGCAAGAAACATCCAGTCTTTAGTAGGGGATATGATCTCCCCTGACTGCTAGGCAGGTTTCACAGCGTCTGCCCATGCTGAGAATGAGGGTGTCAATGAGTTGTTGAGGCAGTGCTGCCCATTCGTCTTGCAGCGCCAATCGAAGCTCCCGAATCGTTACTGGTGGTAAGGTACGAGCTGCCAAGCGTCTGCCTAGAAAATCCCATACATGCTCGATGGTATTGAGATCCGGAGATCGTGCCGGCCAATCCATACGTTCAATATCCTCACTCTCTAAGAGCTGTTCGGCAGCTACTGTGCGATGACATGGTGCATTGTCGTCCATGAAAAGGAACTGCAGACCCATAGCGCCTCTAAAAAGACGCACATATGGAAGAAGAATCTCGTTACAATAACGGGTCCCGTTGACTGAACCTGCGTCGAAGATGTGAAAGTCTGTACGACTACCAAGCATGATGCCTCCCCAAACGAGAACACCGCGACCTCCATACCTGTCCCTTTCAATGATGTTCGAGGGATGATTGCGGCTTCCCTGCTCTCTCCAGATGAGTATGCGATGAGAATCGCTACTCAAACTGAATCTGCTCTCATCTGTAAAGAGTACTCGTCCCCATTCATTGTCTCTCCAATTCCGGTGTTCCCGGCACCACAGAGAACGCCTTCTCCGATGGGCAGGCGTTAAAGGTACACACCGTACAGGGCGTCGTGCAAACAGACCACCACCGTGCAGTCTTCTGGCCACGGTAAAACGCGATATCGGTCGTCCAGTCGCCTGTGTCGTGTGTCTAGTGATTTCTCCCGCTGTCTGCCGCCTGTTTCTTATAGCCTGTAAGACAATGTACCGGTCATCTGCGGGTGTGGTTCCTCGTGGACGACCACTACTGAACCCCCGGATAGCTGTTCCTGTAGTTTGAAATTGTCTCCAAAGTCGTGAAACGATGCTGTGAGCAATTCCGAACTCTGCAGCCACACTTGTCACACTGCGGCCTTCCTCCAACTTCCCAATGATTCGACCTCGGGTAAAAGCATCCAGATGTCGTCTAACAGATTGATTATTCGCCATTTCTCGCTGAGGCAGCAACTCGGTGTGATTTTAACTGCTATACGGCGTGCATTCTCTTTGCCAGAAATACTGATCTTACACCGACAACATGCTTTATACTACTCAGACACTCCCCCATTACATCTACCTGCATATCTGCGCATGTGCTACCGTACATCACCTTACTTAATCTCCACAACAATGATTGGTCTTTCTGTCCGCTCTGTCCTCTCAAATGCCCACGACGTATAAAACGTTCAACCGCTGATATGCTAATTTTTCGACTTCGTCACTTAATTTTTGACACAGTGTTTGCAAAGGATTTACTTATTTCAGTGTATGACAAGTCCATGGCGTCAAAAGTAATTATTAAACTTGTTATTAACTTAGTATTAATGAATTAATTGTAAAATACATTGCGCAGTACTGATACATTTATAAGTGTATTATAACAGTGCAAATGTGTATTTTATTTTTTATTATGTCCGAATGTATTTTGCTTGTTTACTTTCACCAAATTAATAATTTTTTTAAAATAATCTTTTGTTTCGAATTTTTAATATGCTCGCGACACTCTTGTTGGGTTAACATGACCCCCCCTTAAGGAAGCGCGCCCCACAGTTTGAGAAACACTGCTATAAGGTCAAGAAGCATTACAACAATTTCATTTGAAAATTGAATGAAGCGAATAACTATTGTAATGTGCAATAATTTTGTCAAAGACAGTAATTAATTAGAAACATAAATTAGTATATTTCAAATATAACATTAATTAATTTTATTTAAAGAGAAAAGAAATGTGCTTAACTTTGTAAGAGGCCATTATTTATGGACAGCCAGCTGTGAAATTTTAGAAATGGCTAAAACATATCTAGCGATTTCTTTGTTTCGGTCTCTCTTACAGTTTCCTTCATTACCTATCTCTTAACTTTTTTGAAATTTGTTTTTCAACCAATTTAAATTTTTTTTCAATAAGGGAGAAGCATTGTCATTATATATATTATATCAATATTTAAAATAAATACGTTGCGTATATTATATTAAAACGGCGAGTATATTAAATAACAATCAGATTTCCTTTGTTTTTCTGTTCTTTCAGTGTTTATTTTTACACCATTGGTTAATTTTGTGCAATTTTTGAATTCGAAAATAACGAATTCCTCTCGTTAAAAAGAAAGTTAGGTTTATTTTGAGCAACAAAACGGTGAAAAAAGTTGTTTAAAACCCTTTATCTATCGACGGTACATATAAGTACCACTCACTTTAAAATTACATAGAATAACCATTTTTATGAATACTCTGACGATACTTAGCAGGAATACTCTTTTAATTCCACTCTTCCAAGATATATGGCAGTACGGGTTCTATGATGAGTATTTTAGCGGGGAAGGCGAATATAGTTTTATAGCAGAAATTCCGTTTTCAGACGATTGAGAAGATTGTCATTTTTGTTCCGAAAAAATAGTTAATGTCAAAAGGTGTTTTATATATTTTTTTTGTATGTTAATGAAGACCTTAGAAGAAGATTTGACTATTTATTTTAAAAGAACAGTTTATATAATTAATTTTATAGTTGATATATTTAATTAATTAATTAACTCTAACGCAGCGTTTCTCAACGCATATTGAGTAAGTAAGTTAACGTCGCACTGTTCAGCTACAAACGGACCACGTAATTTTGAACCATGGTCAAGTGACGTGAACGACACCTGAGCTGGCACTCCTCTCTCCTAACTACCACACCACACCAACGGGAGGCGCTCTCGACAGATTTAACGTGCATCGCTGCCCTACGGCGGGTCTTTAGTGGTACTGGGATCGAACTCATGACATGCCTGCCATGGTTGGATACCTTAACCACTGGGCTACCGCAGCCCTCGTGAGCATATTGAAGTCGAAAACAAAAGATTATTTAAAAAATTGTTAATTTACTGAAAGTAAACAAAAACAAAATATTTTCTGATATAATATATAGAATACACATTTACACCGATATAATACACTTATAAATGTATCAGTACTGTATGATGTATATTTTATTATTAATTTTAACAATGCTAAGTTAAGAACAAGTTTTTTTTTTTGATAATTATCAGTGACCCTCATGGGCTTGCATGAACACTAATCTTGATAATTTATACGGTTTGTAATTAATTCCTTAACTGCCGATTAAAAGTTACGTGATTCGCTCCCCGATGCCACCGTTTACCACATATTTTGATGTTTTTTTGAGGGGGAGAAAAGAAATAAATAAGCAAATCCTTTGCAAACAATGTCAAAGTCCTTTTATTGCATTCCAAAGCCTTCGGAATAATTTTTTGGATAGCACTGCACAAAAAAGATCGTACTTCGGAAAGACGTATAGATACGTCCAGAAAATTAATGCTTTGACTAAGCGAGACGTTTATATACGTCGGTGACACACAAGAGGTTAAAATCATATGGTAGCTTTAGTGTCAAAGTGTTGTGTTATTGAATTCAATGCATTGTTATTGTATGGAGGGGGCGCGATGAAAATGATGATTGAATAGTGGGTCGCGTATATTGAAAGTTTGAGAAGCACTGCTCTAACGGATTAAATTTTCCAAAGATGAGTAATTTGTTTATGTTTATCCCTTAATTTTTAATATAGTGATTAAAAAAATATTGCATGAAAAAAATTGCAGTAAATTATAATGCGGTAGATAAAAAGTTATGCAAATTAGGAGAGGGAACGAAATCAAATTAAAGGAGCTGAAGAATTTTTTTCACTGTTAAAGGAATGTGTGGTCCGCTAGTTATGTTATATATATATAAAAAAAAGAGGAACCTTGCTTGAGGTAGAGAAACTAATTGACCTGCTCTGCCGGAGGCATAACTGCCGTCTTACCTGTTGCGTCCAGCGACGTCACAGAGGTGTTTCGACCTTCATTGGTCAAACCCTTTAGTCAGCCAATGATGAAACGGTAGACTTATCCGAATGTTTATCTTTAGTGACAGAGTTTCGCACGATACTACGTAGTATCTCCCGTGCCTTTATTTCATCTTTCTTTCCTTATCAGGTGATGCATTTTACGTACTATGATAAAATAAAAGGAGTATTTGTGTTTCTATTTACAACAGAAGGTTAATACAACGTGATTTGAACTCTGTGACAGTCGATGGGAATTACGATAGAATCGAGGTAAGGCATTTTTGATCTAAAACTGTTCTGTGTGAGACGCATTGTTTAAAACGTTTCAAAATAATCCAATAGAATGGAATAAAATGATAAATTTCGGAATATTGCAAGTTTTCGTCACTTTTTAATTGATATTCATTATTAATTTTTATATATATAATATAATTATTTTATTTATAATACATAAAAAATACAATTATTGCTGTATATAATAATTATACTATTGTTTATTATATTTTTTTATAAATAAGTAGTACTACATATTATACTTTGTACAGATTTATGGATTCATGGATCTGGTCTAGTTTCACTAGACCAGATGGGGATTAGTCCCACCACCACCACCACTACATATTATGTTATTTATTTATAGTTATTACCGTAAAATTTGACGTATAACACGCACCCCTTCTTTTACGAAGAAATTTAGCTCGTATGTTTTGAAGTCATTTATTCGAGGTATTATTGCAGGCTTTTGACAAAATAGCATATTTATAGAAATACAACTCTTTAAGCTCATAAGAAATGTCATTTTCTTTAAATAAATGGTATTTCGATATGTGTAGGAGTCTATTTTTTTATATATATGCTCATCTTTTATCATTTTTTAAGCTCTTATTTTTATACCCTGTATATAAAGTGCACCCGTAAATTTCAATATTATTTTTTGTGTTAAAAGTGAGTGTTTTACACTGGTTTTTATTACATATTAGGAGTATTATATATAGTTATATTATTATATTACACATATAATTATTATTCTTTTTTATAATTAGTATTAAATTATATAACTATTCTATTTAATAATTGCCGTTAAATTATATTATACACGATTAGTATTATATATAATAATTACTATTATATCGCATTACATGAACATTATCTATAATAATTACTGTTAAATTATACTATACAATTATTATTATTACAGTAAAATCCGGCGTATAAAGCGTACTTTTAACACAAAAAATAGCATCGAAATTTACGGGTGAGTGTTATACACCGGGAATAAAAAATAAAAATGAGAGCTTTAAAAATAAAGAAACGATGAGTATAGAGAAAAAAAATTTCCATTTACATAGATCGCAATAATATTCACATTAAAGAAATAGCATTTATTGTGAATTTAAAAAGGGTTAAAGTTCTAGAACTATACTATATATATATATATATATATATTTATATATATATATATATTTATATATATATATTATATATATAAATATATATATATATATATATATATATATATATATGTAATATATATATATATATATAATATATATATATATATATATATATATATATATATATATATATATATATATATATATATATATATATATATATATATATATATATATATATACATTTCTAAAGCTTGAAACAATACGTCGAATAAATGACTTCAAAAGTAAGAGTATTGAGCACTACATTTCAGATTTTTTGTAAAAAAAAGGGGAGGGGAATGCGGTGAATATAAATATACGGCGAAGAAATTCAAAAACTAAAAATTGTATCAGAAAGTACAGGTGCACATTATACGCCGGATTTTACACTATACATTACATAATGCTATTATTATATTAGTATATATAATTTTTATTATATTATACTGATGTTCATTAATGATTGGATTTTGATATTTTCAATCTATTCCTATATCTTTCATTTGAAATATATTTCGAAACTGTTCTTAACACTTATTTTTCTGACGATTTGTTCCCGTTAAGCCGTTATCTTGGATTTCATATCATACGACAAATGTTCGGGGCGATTAAGGAGTATTGTTTAAAACGTTTTAAAATAAACCAATACAATGGATTAAAATGATCAATACTCATTTCAGAAATATAAGCGATAACAGTTTTTCTCTTCTAAGGAGTAATAATTTATAAATTAATAGAATTATTTTAAACAAATTAAATAACACACAATTAAATGTTTTAACTTATACTCAAAATTCTCCATTAAATGTTATTTTGTCATTAAACTTATCGATGAAAAATCATTTAGAATCAAGTATATGTATAGTTATATATGTTTTTTTGGGGGAGGGTCTTACAAAGTAATTTATTTTTCGTTTATGATTTTTCTGGTAAACTACAGTAAATTATCATTGAATCTTTTTAAACTTTGGTTTGGAGAGAAATAATTCCTTCCAAATGTATTATCTGCTATTTTATTTGTTTTTCTTACATTGGACATTTTCCCGCTCTTATATAAATTGAATGTATACATAATGTTACACAAAAATATATAAAAACTTGTAATTCCGTATTTTATTACATGTTCTACATTTTTTTTTATTTTACTGTATAGTGATCTATTGCAATTGTTTCTTTTTCTTGTAATTTTCGTATTTCTTTATCGAGAAAATTTAATTAAAACAATGCTTTACTTGCTTTTTTTTTTTTTTTTGTAAAACTAGAAATTCAATGAAGAAAACAAAAAGAAAACTTGATTGTTAAAACAAAAACAAAACGGAAATAAAATTAAAACTCTGCATGTGTATGAATAATATTTAAACTTAAAACAGTTGAAGTTATAAATATTAGGATAAATTATAACATCAGGTACAATTTATTATTATTTTGGAATTATAACTTTTCTCTTCAAATGATTTTTTCCAAGAGACTCGTAATTGATATTTCAATGGACGAACTAAAACAATGTCGCCTATTTTCTCGCGAAGTTGTCAGAAATCAACAGAAAGTAAACTCAGTACTGGTTTGTATTTACAATATATAAATCATGTTTTTCCATTTTAGGAATCCTTAGAGTAAGATGAATTATCATACGTTTTTGAAATTATTTTATAGAAATAAAAATTATCCACAATTATTTATTTTCAAAGGTTTTGATATCTCTGAATTTGACTTGGATCCTTTTGTTTATTAATAGAATTATTCCTGTTATTGGAACTGCAAAAGTGTAACAATATATATACTAAACTAAACTCAGTGACGCAACAGCTCATAAAGGCTAAGGACTACTGGGCTGATCTCAGCATACCTGACCTTTGGGCGCAGAGGTGTATGAACAGATTAGCATCAAATGTCCCGATCAGGTGGTCAGTCTGAAGCGAAACCCCCAGTGTTTAGCCCCCAAGCAAGCTTCGTACTCATTTATCGACCCATTGAAGGAATGAAAGGCTGAGTCGATCTTGTCCAGTCCGAGGATAGAGCCCCAGACCTGTGATGTGTACGCGCGATACGTTACCACTCGACCACTGGGCCTCACATATATATAATAATAAAATAAAATAATAAGAGATAAAATTGTACTTGCTACAAGGCTAAAAAAGAAAGAAATTGGATTTTAAGAAACATATTAAGGAAATAAATGGTGCAAAAGAATATTGTACAAAAATTGGATAAAAACAGACAACAAGAAACAGAGGTAGAGCTATTAAAACTGAGGATACCAAAAGAGTCTTTGGACTAAAATGAAAACTTATTATGATTTCTAAAGCTGTCATGAAATAGGCCAGCGATTTAGGGTTAAGCAATACTTTATGGATCCACCTCTTCCCTGTACAGCAGAAGTTTTTGACATAATAGAAGAAACAGAGCCATATTGAAATGTTAGGCCTATATCTTTCGCACATAGATAGAACATGGCAGTAAAATAAAATGAAAGTATGAGTGGTGAAAATAGAAAGTTATTTCTTAAAGAGATGAATATTAAGAAAATAGTTTTTAGGAAAAACCAAGATAAAAACTTAAATGTAAATATGCTAAGCCTTAAGATATATAAAGACAAAGTATCTTAGTCGGAAATCGCGCGCAAAATGAGTTGTTGAAGTTGACGTGTTGACGCATTGAAAAAACAGTGGCGCCACCTGGATAGTTTTTTGTAATTAAACTAAGCATACGTTATCTTAATAAGATTAATAAACTATACAAAGAATCTAAAAAAAAAGGTTAAATTTACATAGAAATATGTTTAAAAATGAATCTACTTAGATAGTTGTAATCCAAGCAATTTTTGCAGAATTTTGTAATTACCACGTTTTAATGCGTTATCAGAAACTAAATCATTGTTTCTCTTTGCTGTTGAAGAGCTTCTAGAAAGTGAGGATATATGCAAAATGAAACAGCCATTGTGCTTCAATGATTTCAATACTATCGAACATATGTGGGATGCTTTGGAGAGATGCCTGGAAGCAAGTTCGTATCCTCGAGAGAACATCAGACAGTTGAAATAGATGCTCCTTGAAGAGTAACAATTCTTGCCTCAAGAACTTCTGGATAGTTCTTTTATGAAGTATGAACAGACGGTGTCCCCCAGTCATTGTAGTGGAGGGAGGTCATATCCTTTACTAAGGGATTATGGTTTACTGTTCTTCCTCATGTCCAGACATTGTTTTTTACAACGCCATTCTGTCAGTGAAACATTTTTTTTTTTACTTTATTCCATAATTTATGCACAAAGTTAATTTCTTGGCTTCTATGCTTTCATCATCCTTTAAGTTCTACACTGTAGTGTGAATTTCTCGTCCCCCAGTTGATGTTTTGAGGAATTACTGTACAATCTCAAATATTACTATATTTTGCTCAATAATGGAAAGGGTAAACTTGGAAAACATGGGCACTAAGGTAATATGGGCATATTTAAGCAAATACCCATTCTACTTGCAATGATTATGAGTTGGTGCTTTCACACTGCAGCTTTGGTAAGACTCAAGCGTCATGGCGATTGTGTGATTTGTTTGTGTTGTTGTGAGGTTCAAACAGAAACACACAAGCAGATAATTTCTAATTTAAGTACAACTATCTAATGCGTCAAATTGAGGTTGTTGTTATATTTTTGTTATCTTACTTTAGATTTAAACGCCCCAAACTAACTAATTTTACATAAAACTTATAAATGGCTGCAATCTTACGTGGGTAAAGTATTCGTTGGCGGGAACTTTTGATTTCGTTCTTTCTTTCTTCGACAGCAGTAATGTCAACTATTGAATAATGTCACTAGAGCAATTATTGACAGTAAAATTAACGGTAAATGGGCAGTACCAAAATTTGATGCTTTCCAACCCTGATTCTGGATCATCCTCTCATTCTACACGCCTTTGTGAGTTCATCTTCCTGCCACAAATCTCTTCCTTATAATAACTTAGGCCAAATTACAGCAGCACAGGGCTTATTTATTATCGTTACTGAATTCTCGCAGTCAGCAGCATCATTTTTAGAGGAGCTAAGTCCAACACTGAAAATGTTACAATAGCTAATTGATTAAAATATACAAAATCGCAACACATTTTTATTCACAACTTTTCTGAATGCATATTTAAAAGATTTGTTTGTTGCTTCATTGATTGTTATTAAAAATTCCATGTAAGTGTGAGTGAATACTAATGTCGCACTGTTCAGCTACACGAGGGCTTTTGGCGACGGACCTCGTAATTTTGAATCATTGTCAAGTGACGAGGACGACATATGAGCTGGCACCCCTTCTCCTAACTACCACACCACACCAACGGGAGGACATTTGAGCTCTCGACAGATTTAACGTTCATCGCTCCCCTAAACGGGATTAAGAATTCCAAGCCCGACAAGAATTGGTGTGAGTGAACAAACTGTGTCGATGTTTCTTCTGGTTGCCTACTCTACTAGACGCATTCAGAAAAGCTGCTTAAATACTTAAGGTTCGGCAGCTGTAATTACTTTTTCAGGAGAAATACTTTTAGTTCCATTAAGCAGGGGGGGTTGTATGCGTTGTTTACTTTATTAACCTGAATTTGTATATAACATTTATTTTTTCATACTTTTTTTTTTTGCTATTACCTAAAAATAAGAATAGTTTTAGAAAAAAAAACAACCGATATATATATATATCTTTATGTTTCGTAAAACATACAGTCTGCTAAATCTTATATCTTGTTATATAATACTAGAAACTCAGCAAACAAAGTAAGAATCTGAAGGAGAACGATCTTGAACCTTTTGTTGAGTTTCAATGTCCAGTTGAAATCATATCCAAAATCTTAGAGCGATAAGAGGTAACAAGAGCATGAAGAGCCAATTTTAGAATCAGTTTATCTAATGGATTGATCTTTAATTTCAGACCCGTGTCAGAAATTTTCGGAGAATATTTATTGTTGGGGAACGATTCAAGGTTGAGTCCAAAGTACGAGTCTTGACCCTCGCTTTGGGGAGGCTCTGGTGTTCTAAGGGGGAGGAGCTTTGGATGACGTCAGAATAACTTTTCGATCTTAATTTAGGGATTGAGTTTCAAAGAAGTCTCTCTTTTCAAAATAATCTAGGCTGCATTTAAGACGAAAATTGGGAAAAAGGCAATAGCTATAGAAGCTTAAGTTCCGATCTCTCTGGTTCTAATATGACTGGGACAATAGTCGGTAAGGATTCTTTTTATTTTGAGGTTATTTCATCTGTTTGTAAAAGACTGTCAGGAAGCTCTCAGCCCAATATAGTTTGAAAATATACTTTAATGTTTAAAAATTAATCTTTATCTTTAGTGAATATGGGAAACAAAATTTATCATTTATTTTAATTGCGCTTGAGAGAATTCGCTCTTTCAAAAGACAAAACAAAAATAGACACATATTTTGATAGAGGATTTTAGCTGTATTTTATATTTGATGTTTCTATAAGAATTAAGATTTTGCTATATGAAATTTGGATATTTAAAGACTTAATACAAAATTTACTGTGTGGTATTCTGTGTAAAGTGTTATAATTTAAATAAACGTAATGCTCGAATTTCAGTAAATTATAAGATTAACAATGCAATCTTCCCGTTATCTGATGCTAGTGGTATGAGTTTTTGTTTACCAAAGCTTATAGTTATTTTACGAATAATATTAGAGTTTTCTGCTCCAAAGGCTTTTAAAAGATAAACTTTAATTACAAGTATTTTAAACTGTAATTATAGTTTTTGTTTTTTATTTTTCGCTTGTAATTTTTTTCAAAATAAGAGGAGTCGGAAACATCTTTATTGACAATGTTAAATTTGGCTGCTTTCGATGTACCTTTTCTCAAAATCTGTTCTATGTACTTGCTTGAAATTTATTATACAATTAATATATAAAGTACACCTTTCTCATTATACTGATATGAGCTTTTAGCAAATTTTGAATTTCTTAATATTTTATGAAATATTATATCAAACGTAGGGAAATTTCACCCATTTTTGACATAAAAAAAATTTGAAAAAAGTAAATTTTTGAGCTTTTTTTACAAAAGGCTCATTTCGGTATATATTAGCAATCATTATAAACATGTCATAAAAATTTACATACCTGTGAACATTATTTTTTCAGAAAAGGTGCATGGAACATCAAACTTTACATTTTGAGATAAATGAACTTTAATGTATAATTACTTTTTTATTAAAACATTCCTCCCCATACTCAATGATCTACATTTTTTTTTAAATCTCATCATCCTCTCTCTTCCTTTTCAAGTATTTTTTCTTTCCTAACCTTTTTCCCGTAAACAGGAGTATTTAGCCTTTAACTATCTCTGTTTGTCGAAGCCCTCGATTGCCTGTACCGTGTAATCACCAGGCTTAACATTAAGTTTCTCAAAATTTCAGTTTTTGATATATTTCCCGTATTAAATAATAAAATTGAATCATATGTACCCAATGTGACAATACTTTTATTTGTAAAAATATTTTCTTCGGGGTACCCGAGACCATATTACGTTGTTTACACTTTCATTGGGATTTTGTGTTCCTCCATGTTAGCACTTTTTTAGCAATTCTAGATTAAATGTTTTGATTTCGATCTTTCATTCAACTTTTAAGCAAAAACAAAATACTTTGTTTACATTTTTCGCCATTTAAATGAGCGTGATCCAGTTTCGATGATTATTTAAAAATAGGCTTTAAGGGCTTCTAATTATCATGGAGGTTAAAGTAAAGCATTTTTAGAGAGATTAAAATCTATATAATTTGAAAATGTAAAAATCTCAATTTTCATTCTAAGATTTTAGGTTTCCAACTCTTCTTAAATGTTAAATAACACAAATAATCGCATTATTGTTTCGCTAGAGGTTGCTATTTTTTTATTCCTTTATTACACAATGTTGAAATGTTTAGTATTTTTAATTGTAAGTATTCTTTTCGCTAATTGTGACCATCTTCAGCTTGCGAAATCTTCGTAATATATAGCAATGAAAAATTTAGTCTTTGTTTAAATGTACAAAAAGAATTTCTATTCAAAATTAAGCTTTTGTTTTTTATAGTAGCTGCTTTTTTGCGTTCAGGAATTTTTCGTGAAAATCTGGTGCTTTTCCACATTTCTGGTTACATTTACGGAGGTATATAAACATCGAATCTTGCAAATTCTTGATTGAATATGGATTTTGTCAAAAATCAAATACTGTTGTAAATAAGTGAATAGCTAGAGAAGATTTTTTGATCGATTAACTAAATTTTGGTACTTTAAAATGGTTTAACAAATGCATTGATTTATTCAATTTCTATTTTAATCTCAAAGTTTAATTACATCTAAAACGGGTCTTTCGTGTAGTGGGTGAAATGCACGCTAAACCTGTCTGGTTCGCTCTTTGTGGGAATGGGGTTTCCAATTCTTCATTGAATGGAGTTCAGAATCACCCTTATTGTTGCATCTGAGAGTGAAGCTGATAAACAATTGAACAATAAATTTTTATCGTTAACAGATTGCTGCTTTTTGATAAAAGAAAATAAAACCCGGTTTATTGTAATCTTTTATGCAAAATATATAATAAAAGAAAAATTTAAACTTTTAAAACATGGTTTTAAAATATTTAGAAATCTACACACAAAAATCTCATTCGCGTTTTTTTTTTTAAAAAAAAGAAATCTTTTTTAAAATTCTTCATTTTTCAGTCTCAACAAAACTCTTCCAGCTCCATAGCGCATGGGTGTTAAAATGAAAAACAGTTTCCTGCCTGCAAACGTAGCTCTTTCTCGCCAGATTATTTTTTTCCTCTTCGAGTTAATTATTTGAAAACGATATAAGGAATAGCCACAATATAAGTGGTTGAACAACTTGAACGTGATGTACTTTAGATTTTTTTTCTTTATGCTCATAGATAAGTTTAAATCTCCTCATTGTACTTTTACCAAAATGGGAAGCTTTGAATGATCTTTTCATTAAAAAAATTGTACTGCAGAGGCTGTTGCATAGCAGAGCAGTTTTTAACGTGCAGAGATTGAATTCATAGTGCTAATTTGATATCGAGGTGCTACGCGCCAAGTTATGCTTTCCAAGGCGGGCGATAACATTACAATATGGTTATCTTGATATTTTGATAGCAATGTGGTTGCCATGAGGATAACGTATATTAGACTTAATTTGTATTGTTTCTCCCCTCGGTAACCCTATTAATTTCGGCCAATTTTAATTAGATTTCGTTGAAAATTTAACCCTTTCCATTGCATTTATTCTTCAAGACAGCTGATTTAGTTTTCTGTTGTATTTTGTGCTATATTCGAATATGGATGTTTCTAATTTCATTGAGTACCAGGATATTTTTTTTAAAAAAAAACTTTTACTGTGCTTTATTAAAAAAACAAACTGCTTTTAATTAAAACTGCACATCTCGCTTTTAAACTTTATTTTTGTTTTTAATAATGCATTTTTGAAAGTTCCTTGTTCAATGCAATTCATTACAGGAACGCGCAGTTTTTGGAATATTGCAATTTATCACAGCACTTTTAATTTATATTCATTATTAATTTTTAATATAATTTATGTAATCATTTTATTCATAATATAATATAAAAATACAAATATTATATGTAATACTTACGTTACATTCTTTATTTATATTTTTTATGTTTATGAATATTATTATTTATGTAATTTATTAAAAATTATTGTTGTTCATTTATAATTTTTATGAGTATTCTTATACATAATTATATTACAATATGTCACCCAGCCAGTATGGTACCTATGACCCTCGGCTTGTAATAGTGGGTTAGGGTTCGAATCCCGAGTAAGACATGGTTGTATCTTTTTCGGGAAAGAAGTCTTTCACCTGAAATGGATTCCCGTCTCGAAAGGAAAGCAGCGCACCTCTTCTGTTTTATGCTGGGATCATCTGTAGTAAATATGTACATTCTTCTGTTTGTATTGCATGCTTTCTGTTCTTTTATATTTCATATGTTCCCAGAGTAATAAACACACAACTACATATTACAATATGATAATTATTCTTTTTTATAATCACTATTAAATTATATAATTATTACATTATATACCAGGGGTGGCGAACCTTTTTGCATCAACGTGCCATTTTTTCTAAAGAAGTGTTAAATGAGATATAGAGGTGCCGTCAAATAATTTTGACTTGTGATTATTGGGAAAATAATAAAACTAAATACTTACACAAAACTCTATTTACTACGAAAAAATTCCTTTTAAACTATATATTTATATATGTTTTAGTTATACGTGTAATTTAATTTAAAATATTAGTGTGATTTCAAAGTTGTTACAGATTGGATGACAAGTAACTTACATTAGGATTGTAAGATGTCACTTTTTGTAGAATACAGGCTGACTTTGAGTCATCTGCCAAACGGTTTCTAAGCAATTAATTAATTTTGCTGTGGTTCTTTTTTTTTTGACTAGAGGGTTTGCTATTTGTTTCGAAATACCGTTTTACAGACGGTGT
Organism: Trichonephila clavipes; assembly: GCA_019973935.1. Taxonomy (NCBI): domain Eukaryota; kingdom Metazoa; phylum Arthropoda; class Arachnida; order Araneae; family Nephilidae; genus Trichonephila; species Trichonephila clavipes. The sequence continues at coordinate 666,545 of BMAU01021221.1, read as the reverse complement.
TCTGCCTACCGCTAATCCAGAATATGAAACACACACTGTTTTATCACCTTAATGAATAAAACCATATTTCTCGGTCCACCAAATTTGAAATTCACTGTTACACTTACTATCCTGCACTTTTGTTCTTTTGATAAACTAGCCTTGTTAAATAACACAGTTGAAAACCTTAAATATAACACATATAAACTTTAAAATACAGTTGTGTCAATGAAATTGACTATGCTATGCGTAGACAAACTTTACATCATAAGTATTTGGGGTTCACGACGTAACCTAAGGCAAGGCAATAACAAACGAGTGTGCTTCCCGCCATCCCACGACCGATCACTCACGTTTGTTCGTAATATTTCATAGTGAACTTTGAAATAAAATGCAAACCATTTTGATCACTGGCGTGCCAAAAAATATTGTGTCGCGTGCCATGAATGGCGCGCGTGCTACTGGTTCGCCATCACTGTTATATACGATTATGATATATTACATGTTATTATTAGTAATAAATATACTTATTATATTATATTGATATTCATTATTGATTGATCTTGGTTGTTTTCAATCTATTTTTATATTCTTCAGTTGAAATATTTCAATGTATTTCAAAATAGTTCTTTAAAATTTTCCTGACTATTTGTTACCGTTAGGCCGCCATATTGAATTCCATTGCAGCGACAACAAGCGCTGCTTGGTGTGAGTCCTTCATCGCGCCAAGCAGCGCTTGGCGCGTAGCACCCCTATATCAAATTAGCCCGAAGCAAATTCCCCTCCACGAGCAGTTGTATTTATTATTTTGATAATTATTTTCTCCTCAATTAGGCCTCCTTAATATTCAGTGGGAAATAAAAATAAATCCGCCCTAATTAAAGGTTCGATCAATTTTTATGTGTTCTTTCAGCTACTAAACCTTGAGATCTGTTTACTTGTAACTTTTATCTCAGAGGTCGTGTGAAAAGATCATTAGATTCTTATTAATATAATCACTAGATTCCACCCTTGGAGAATGTTCATTGCATGAAAATAAACCTTTTAATCTTTAAGTTAGGGAGTGTCGTCATTAATGTTTGAAATTTCAAGATCCCCTCCTACCCCAAGGTTGCTCTTCAGAAATAATTTTCATGCTGCGAAAATTATTAAACGTTCCGAACCTTATTTTCGAAGCAAGTTAAAACGGCAGAAAGGGAGGGGGGACATATGAATTAGCATAGAGATAAATAAACATGAATTAGCATAGAGATAAATAAACATGAATTAGCATAAAGAGAGATAAATAAACATGAATTAGCATATTCAAATAAATAATTAGAAATATATTTCTAAATAGGTCGGAAATATATAATATACACTACAGATTTTGAAATAAGAGCAATAAAATCCTCATAGTATTGTTCTTTCTGTTATTTTTTGAACCCTTACAATTCAAGCTAGCACTTTCAAATGCTTTTTGAGATTAAAGAAACAAGTTTAAAATTCCTGTTTGCTCTAAAGTCGTGTCAAGACCCGCCTCGTAGAGAAACTAATGCACGTTAAATTAGTTGAGGCTCACGTCCTCACGTTGACGTGGTCGGGTCATCTCAAGTGTTGTCCTTTTCACGCGACCAAAGTTCAAAATTGCGAATGGCAGTAAATTACCGAATATTTGGTGAAATTTTGCATTAGCGATATTAAAAAATATTTTATGAATTGACAATATCTACTAAATTTGTTTTGTTTATTCAGCTAGCTCTTCCACAAAAATAAAAGAGCGGGGTGCCAGCTCAAGTGTCGTCCACGTCGCTTGACCATGGTTCAAAATTACGTGGTCCGTCGCCAAAAGCCCTCGTGTAGCTGAACAGTGCGACGTTAATATTCAATCAATCAATAAATCCACAAAAATAAAAAAAATGAATTAAAGTGATCAAATACTTTACATCAGAATTCGTTTCTTTAAAGACTATTTAAATGACTGATTGCAAATCAAGGAGACACACAAAAAAAAGTTACCGCATATTGGTCATTCAACAATATAAAGCGATTAAAGGGATCTAGGCCTCAAATATTAATTATTCCAATGTGTTTGTGGGACCGAGGTAGCCTAGTAGTTGTCACGAACTTGTGGCTGGCGTTTCGCACGTTCGAGTCCTGGTACCCCTGAAGATCCGCCATGTAGAAAGGGGGCCGATGCACGTTAAATTTGTCGAGGCTCAAAGTCCTTTCTTTCCTTGACGTGGTAATTTGCGTGGTCTTTGTCATTCGACCGCGGCCCGTCACCAATAGCCCTCGTATTGCTTTAGTGCAGTGGCTCCCAAATTGGTCTCTACGGACTCCCAGGAGTCAACGATACTGTTCAGGGGGTCTGCGCAAAGTTTAATATAAAATAAAAAAATGGTTCAAAATTTTCTATTTTTATGTAAATTTAAATAAATAATAATTCACTTGGATATTGCAGACTGGGTGTTGAACCCTTTTGCGAGTGGACTAACTCAGATCCCCAAGCACAGATAAATCTATACTAATACAGGAACACCTTATTAAAATATCCACAAATGAGTGAATTAAACAATGTTTGAACAAGGATACCTCACATTCTGGTTACAAAAACAGATCCCAATTTTATATTCTGCATTCAAGTACTATTCAACAAAGTTGTTGACTGCTTTCCCGTCTTTCTATTTTGTAGACCGAGGATTCAGTGCCGTAAAAAAACTTAAAACACACACACACACACACACACACAAAAAGACACAAAATACACACACACACATTGAGACACACACACATAAATCTCATCGAAACCGATTAAAAAACAAAAGACAAAAAATAATAGTGCTCGGGGATTTTATTTTATGGTTTTTCTACTTGCGGTCCCAAACATTGAGACGGACTTTATTACACTTGTAATATCTCATCGAGTGCATCCAAGTCATTAATTTTTTTATTTTAAACAAAAGTTATAATTTCAATAAATAATTTTTCAAGAATTTTTTTTAATTTGTTATTTTTATTTTATACATTTATGTAGCTTTTTCACTTGCGGTCCCTGGGAAAGTTTTGACTATAAAAAGGAATCCTTGGGGAAAGTTTTGACTATAAAAAGGAATCCTTGGGGAAAGTTTTGACTATAAAAAATCCTTGGGGAAAGTTTTGACTATGAAAAGGAATCCTTGGGGAAAGTTTTGACTATGAAAAGGAATCCTTGGGGAAAGTTTTGACTATAAAAAGGGGTCTATGGATTAAAAAAGTTTGGGTACCACTACTTTGTTTGCATATTGTATATTACTACTGATTATTGTATCTCGAACTTCTTATTGTATTCTCGAATAGTTACCAATTGGTGTTGAATCCTCTAAAGATCTTCATTGGAGAAGGGCGGAGATTTTTGACATTTGCGTGATGTGGGTGTGTCTTTATGAGTGGCGTTTAAAGTTGAGAAGTTGCTGCTTAGTGGGATGCTAATAAAGTGTCCATCAATACACAACTTTTATAAAAGCCCTTTAAAGTCATTAAAATTGACTCGTCTTTGTAGCAAACCATAATTCAATTCCTACTGATGATACAAATCAATCCCACGAGTAGTCCTGTTAACTCATTCATGCTCGGTGGTACATATGTTGTACCATACATGTATCATTGCATGCAATGGGTTTATGCAATAGTTCATTCTTTGATCAGCTATGAATCTGTTGAATGGTATTTTTTGGATGTGGCAGTGTTGTATATGTTTAAGTGTAAATAAAAGTGTCAATTAGGTAAGTACGTATACTATGTAACTAAATAAGTTAACATTACAAAAATTAGAACCTCACATGTACATTTCTAGTATGAAAATAGGGGAGTCCAAAAAATGAACCACCACGCTATTGAAGGCCATCTTCTCTTTACAAATACAAAATACATTCTGCTTATTTGTTCGCAATAATGGACATGTTTATTGTGACAGATTTTTTTGTAAGAGATGCGCTTTAATATGGAATTTTTTAATAATATTTATTAAATAATAGTACATACAAAATTATACAAATGTCCTAAATGAGCTATATAGCTCGTGTTCAGGAAAAAATTAAATAGAACTTATACACTTATTATATACGTTGACTAAATAAACACTAGGTAAAATAAAATGTATAGAATAGAATAGATAAAATTAAAACTAACATTAGGTTAAATAGAACTAAACTTAAGCTTACAACATTAGAGATAACCAATAATTGAATGTTTTAATATATACGATGAAGTGTATTGAATTATTTTCCAACTAAAAAAATAACTAGCTAAAGCTACCATTGTGCCTAGGGAGGAAAAAATCATGTTTACAGAACTATCATACATGAAGCTTGGTGATACAAAATGTGTACCACCTATTTTTAAACACTTTAGACTCCTTTATTTGAAAAGGAGTCTAAATATTATTTATAGGAACAACCTTTGTTCAATAATTATAGTTTTGTGAGGTCTATCTAAAATATTTGTAATTCCCTCTAGAGCATTATTTTTGTCAAAAATTCAGCACATGAAAGAGATAAAGAGCATTTTTTTTCTCTACGTAGAATTATGGCGAGAGTTTATACGCTTTTCCTGTCGGTTCATTGGATTGCAAACTGATAATTTGGTGGGAAACGTATCGGATCCGATAATTTGTGGCGTGAGGGAGTTCAAGTATTAAACGCTCACGTTTTTTGATATACGAGGTATAAAGTTCATCCTCGACTATATTTGTCATCCGATTAAAAAAAACTTGTGCTCTTTTAGCTCTAAAGCGATCCGTTGATAACGAATTGACGAAAAGATGTATGTTTTTGGAGCACTAGTTTATCTCTAGACTGTAGCCTTGAAATTTTTTGCCTAGATTCATTTTTTTACAGGAGGGAATTTAATACGTACGTGTTTTCTTTAGAAATATGGAATAATTTAACTCTCTAATAAATGGACTATTTTTAAGGGGAAAATATTACTATAGGGGGAATATTCAAAAAGGATGCCATTAAGGCTTAACAATCTATAATAAAAAAAGCATTTTATTCAACTCCATTTAATATTCCGAAGTTACCGTACGTAACTTTAGGCATAACTTAATGGCATATAGTTACTGCTTCAAAACATACTTTTAATAACCTGAAAACAAGTTTTGTGAAAACATTTTTAAGTTTGGTGCCAGAAAATGTTTGCTTTGGATTAGTTCAAAACGACTCGATTCAATTTTACGATTGATTTAATTTTACGAAGAAAAATAGTTATACATTGTTAAGCAATTGATTAGTACATTTCAATTTATATTTTACGATTTGTTACTTTTCGATCCCTAATTTATACAACTTTTGATCAGAGAATAAATTCCCCAGTCGGTAAGCCATCGACTAAGGGGTCCATGGACATAGGATCGAAAATGATCTCGAAGAGCAGGTGCAATAGGTTGTTTGTAATTAGACTTAGTATGGTAATGAAAGACAAATCCAGATGTACCTCTTCCGATTGGTCATTGGTCACGAACTCATGGTCGGTGAATTCGAGTCTGGAAGATCCGCCATGAAGAGGGGTGGATGCATGTTAAATCTGTCGTGGTAAAGAGTTCGCACGTTGACATGGTGAGGGAAATTTGGAGAGGGGATGCCCTCTCTCTCCCAAACACACATCCTCGTCATTTGACCGAAGTTCAAAATTAAGAGGTCCATCATCATTGACCCTCGCGTTGCTTTTAAGTCTGATGCTAAAAACAAACTGGTGTGGTGGGGTAGTTAGGAGAGGGATACTAGCTCAGGTGTCCTCCTCGTCACTTGACGATGGTTCAAAATTACGAGGTCCATCGCCAAAAGTCCTCGTGTAACTTAACAGTGCGACGTTAATATTCACTCGCTAAAAACAAAATCAAATAGTCTTTTAAATGTGACTTAAGGTTTTAATCTGCCCACAATAGATCTCATTGCGTAACTCAAGAACTATATTGAATTAAAAAGAAATAGAGTAATTTCTTTCATATTAAATTTATATGGAACAAGCTCCTTCAGAAATATTTCATTGAATAAATTTAAAACATCCTGTGATTTGGAAATGTTTATTTTAAAAATTATGTTCAAGGCTTGATGGGAAAATGAGCTTCTCGAGTCAGAAATTTAGAACGGACCAATTTTTTAACGTTTAGAGTTTGTGACGACACCCTATACCAGGGGTGTACCCTATACCAGGGGTGTCGATCCTTTATGGATCAATGTACCATTTTTTCCCCAAGAAGTGTTTTACGATGCATAGATGTGCCATCAAATAGTTTTGACGTGATTGGAAAATAATAAAACTAAATACTAACAAAACTCTTTATTTATTACGAAAAAAATTGGCACTGTATAGTTGTAAATGTCTTAGTTATACGGGTAGTACAAATTAAAGTAACATTAGTGTGAATTCTGTTGTTGCAGATTGTAGAAGACAAATGTATTGGGATTGTAAAATGTTACTTTTAGTAGCATGCATGCTGAAGTGGAGTCATCTGCCAAATAGTTTCTAAACAATTGGTTATTTTTGCTGTGGTTCACTTTTCTGATTTGAGATTTGTTTCTAAATGCCATTTTAAAGACTATGTTCTGCCTACTACTGTTACAGAACATAAAATACACACCGCTGTGCCGCCTTTCCTAATAAGCCAAATTTCTAGATTCACAAAGTTTTAAATTCTGTTACACTTTTTGTTCTTTTGCTAAACTAGCCATGTTAAAAATCGTAAACATAACACAAACTTTAAAATACAGTTGTGTGAACTAAATTGACTTGCTATGCGTAGACAAATTTTGTATCATAAGCAAATGTAGTCCAGGACGTAAGTAAGGCGAGACAATAATAAAAGAGTATGCTCCTCGCCATCCCGCAACCGAACTCTCGCATTTGTTCGTAATACTTCCTAGTGAACTTGGTTATTTTGAACTAAAATGCAAACCATTTTGATCGTTGGCGTGTCCAAAGTATGTGGCCGCGGTAGCCGAGTGGTAAATGTATCGGATCGCGGCTTGCCTTGTCACGAGTTCGAGCCCAGTACAACTAAATACCCCCCGTGTAGGGCAGCGATGCACGTTAAATATGTCGAGAACTGAAACGTCCTCCCGTTGGTGTGGTGTGGTTGTTAGGAGAGGGGTGCCAGCTCAGGTGTCTTCCACGTCACTTGACCATGGTTCCAAATTACGTGGTCCGTCGCCAAAAGCCCTCGTGTACCTGAACAGTGCGACGTTAATATTCAATCAATCAATCAATCCTCGTCACTTGGCCATGATTTAGAATTACGAGGTCCGTCATCAGAAGTCCTCGAGTAGCTGAAATAGTGTGGCGTTAATATTTACTCATTCCCTCACTTGGATTTGTTTTTATAGGTAAAGGAAAAAATAGCTCGACCGAGCAGAGCATTAAATCCTTATCTGCTTCTGAAGAAACGAAACCCAGTGAAGGGACCTCAAAACGCCTGCAGGATAAGGTAATATGCTTGCAACATTTTTAATAAGATTTTCTAGTACATATTTAGAAGTATAGATTAAGTAAACAGACTCTATAACAGTGTAAACATGAGGACCTGTAGGAAACTTACTAATGTAAGTTTAAAACCTTCTTCTATACTCTAATCATTATACTTTATTCTAATGTAGTAAGATTCTTGTAATCAGTTTGTTTGCCTTAAAGTGTATAACGCGCACTTTTCACACAAAAAAATCAGATCGAATTTACGGGTGCGCTTTAAACGATAGAATTAAAAACTAGTAATGTAAATTTTTTTTTAAAGTCGGTTCCCATACAAAAACTTACTGGCGCCGTTTGTTGCAGATAAATCAAACTTCACCTGAAATAGCACAGAACAAAAATTTAAAATTGAAAAATGAAGTTTAATTAATGAATTAAAATTTCAAAACTGTATAACTTCAAGTGCCATCCACTATAAGTTTGAAAAATGTATTTGAACTTGAATGGATGAATAGAAATTATCTTATTAACGATTGTATAGATATATAGATGGATATTGAAAAAAGAAATGATCTTAAAGAAAATTAGACATCTACATATATCGAAATACTATTTAAAAAGAAATGACATACTTAATGAACTTAAAATGTTTGTAGTTCTCGAAGTTTACTATTTTTTCTAAGGCTTGGAATAATACCTCGAATAAATGACTTCAAACCACAAGAGCATTGGATACGTACGGTTTAGGTTCCTTCTTAAAAAAAAAGGAATGACCGTGATACGGTGAATATACCTAAAAATTAAAAATTGTTTAGCTTCAAAGTATAAGTGCGCGTTATAAGCCGGATTTTACGGTAATTTTAAAATGAAAAAGGATTTTTCTGTAATTAAAAAGTACGAAATAACCTCGAACTTTATTAAATAAGCTATTAAAAACGCATTAAAAATAATATACGGCGAATTCACGTACAAACTAAAAACTTCCCCTTGAAAATATAAGTGCGCGTTATATGCCGGATTTTAGGGTAAAATGCGAACGTTTTTCTTTTTCATCTCTCCCTCTTTTTCTGTGGCCGCGGTAGCCGAGTGGTATAGGTATCGGATAGTGGCTTGCTTTGTCACGAGTTCGAGCCCAGTACCACTAAAGACCCCCCGTGTAGGGCAGAGATACACGTTAAATCTGTCGAGAGCTCAAACGTTCTCCCGTTGGTGTGGTGTGATAGTCAGGAGAGGGGGTACCAGCTCAGATGTCGTCCACGCCACTTGACCATGGTTCAAAATTACGTGGTCCGTCGACAAAAGCCCTTGTGTAGCTGAACAGTGCGACGTTAATATTCAATCAACCCTCTTCTTCTACATTACTACACTAAATGATAGATGTATCTTCTAAATTAACCTAAGTCGACGCCTTTGGCTAAATATGGCTCAAGCACCAACTAAAAATAAAACATTTAATCGTGAATTCTTAGTAACTTCTTTGCGTACATTCTCCTTTTTTCTTTTGTTTAAAAAATTCTGTACTTATAAGAGAAAATGAAATGCAAAAATATTTCTTTTGTTCACAAAATGTGACTGAAATCAAAGTTTGACTCGATGCATTTTCTGCAGTTTATACTTAAATGTTTTATTTTTCCCAAAATAATAGTGGGTACATTCAGGGACTTAAGACTTCTTGAAGCCATGGGACTCTACGCAAAAGCAGGCTCTAAACCCCTACACGCCCCACCTATGACCTTTAAAAATAGACAGTACAAAGTATACGTTGTCAAATACTCGCACAAACAATAACCCGATGCAAATAAATGTGCATGTCTTACAATCGCACAAACCGGCTCACCCGACTGCCCCCTTTTGACTGAATGAGTGATAATGGTGTAGGGGGGTAGGGCCTAGACCTATGCATGGACGACGGTCATCACATGTAGCAAATTGACATATAGTCTAGGAGAATACACCCGGAAATATCATTCGACTGTTGAAGTTTTTTGAATTGTGATCTTATTGAGGCTGAATCGAGAGCGATACGAGGCCCTGGACCCCGTAGCAGTTGGCCCATGCCTTGACACGTTCCTGGGTACATTTTTAAAACGATCTGCGAAGGAAGATGTAATTACCTTGATTTCAGTGGATTTTTCTTTTTTACTTTCATTGTAACTATGTCTAGATCAAAACTTGAAAAGCTTTTTTCTTGCATTTTAAAGCTCTCGGTTGAGCCTAAATTTTCTGTACATGATTGTTTGGGATGACAATATAATTTAATTATAATTCATACAAAAATGTATTGATTAAAACTTATTATTTGAAGAATTAAATTTCACTCATAATTCCAATTGTTTACAATACGAATCAGTTGAATATTAAACCAGCAAATTATGCTATACCCTCTGAAAATTTAAGAAAGTTAAAAAAGTACGTTATGCAAAACCTTGCTATTTTGTGCTAATGTTCATTAAAAATTAATATTAAATAGCGGGAAAAAAGTAATGCTTACTTGAGCTAAAATTTTTTACTTGTATATTAAATTTATCTAAAATAAATGTCTGATAAAATAAATGATTAAATATTGTTGAATATAAATTCAATTAGACTTTTCAAGATCCCATTCGCTCTTAAAATTTAAAATATAAAAAAATTGTTAACCAAAGTGTGAAGTTTGAAAGAAAGTCCATGTTTAAAAAAACTCGTTTCTTACCTGTGTTTATTTTAAGGGAATAGAATTTCAGTTTTTTAAAATCAAAGAAATGTGCAGTGTCAAGGTTCTTTGCACGTATATACATTATTCTCATTCAGACACATTTGTATAAAGAGTTTAATAATAAATCAGTGAAATAGACTTGTAGTGGATATCTGCATAAGCCAGTAACAGCTTTCGGAGAGTGGTGATTCCTTTTGTCTAGTTGTCAAGTTACTCAACTTCGGTACCTAGCGCCTTGGGTTCTATCCTCCGGATATGCACCGCCACATTGGTGACTTTGGCTGAAAAGAAAAACTCAACCTTCTGATCAGTCGTGGCGCCATCTACCCACAAGAAGGGCAATCAAAAGTCGTCAGACTCGCTTGACACAGCAACACACTCTCGACATATCAAATTTCTCGTTCGTTCGCCTATCCACCAACTCGCTGGTGAGAGTATTGGTGTAACATAGTCAGTGGTGGTATCTACACAAGCTAGTAACAGCCTCCGGACAGGAGTGACCACTTTTATCTAGTGGTCCTGTTACTCGGTTATGAATCCGAGCGTCGCGGGTTTTATCCTCCAGATATGAACAACCACAGACTGAAAGGTTTTTATAATGTATTCACTCATCGTTTGTATGTGTTTTTTTTGTATGTCATATATAATTTTTTATCAAATAAGCGTCTAGGAAATTTTTGTCGCTGTTTTAATCGATTTAAGATTACTTGAAAGACAACGCTGAAATAAACTTTTTAGAAGTACAAATCAGTAAACAAAAATTTAAAAAACTGAAAATACATAGTAGACACACGGAAAAAATTGCGATAAACAGGTTCGAATTTTTTTAAGTACTTTAATTCGTTAAAGAGACAGTGTGGGAAGGTAACTTTATGAGTGGAAGTGAATGATATGGATATACATCGAGAATATTATTCAAAATTTCTTAATATTGTATACAAAAGTTCATGGATTTTAAAAAGTTCAAACATTATCACATTTGACCCATTTGTCTTTTCTCTCGTAAAGCATGTAATTAACCTATATTAGCTGATACAGAAGACCCATTGGAGCGAAAGAGGTTATATTCCCTCACGTACAAAACCAGTTTCCTTGTCAAATTTATGATAAGATCGGTCTAAGTCAAGGGGTCTTCAAAATTTTCAACTCACAAAACCCCTAGAACTTGAAGGTGTTTTCGTGGAACCCCAAGAACTAGAAAATGTTTTTGTGGAACCCCATTCCATACACATACTTAGAACGATGTATCTCAAAATAATCCTTGAAGTATCTATAACATCTTGATCTACTTTATGTAAAAGCATTTTTTAAGAAATATTGCATTTATTAAAACTTTAATCTGCTTTTTTTTTAATGTAATTTACTCGTTAATAATATTGATTTGTGATCCATGTGTCAAAATGCGTTATATTTAGTAAATGGGATACGTGCTTGTGTGCTTTTTGGCAGGGTCTTCTGAGTTTAAATGCAATCACATTACATATATTTTGAATTTAATTTGTTTTTATAATTTTTTTTTCGTAGCCTCAAATTTTGAGAAATGTATTTTCCTTAAACACTATGTTCTGAACGGCATTAAAATGTTAATAGCTGTCTGAAAAATACTGTGTATTTTTCATGAACTTGCAATACAAAAAATTTAGAAGCTGTTCTTACTTAAATATAGATTTTAACATCGAATCTGTCGATACGTTGATAAGTTGTTTCCTCTCCTTCAGTTTAGGTGTTTTTTTACACAAATGCAAAAGGTACATTTTCCCTTAAAACTATTTAGTTTACAAGACATTGTGCTAACTAACGAGTATAAAATTATTTCATGGAAACCCGAGATAATGAACAATAGAATATTCTCAATTTAGTAGGAAGTATATATTTAAAGATAAACTGTTTTAATATTTTATTTTATAAAATTTTAAATTGTTGCAAAATAAAGTCATTATATAGAAATAAAGTTTCCAGTTTTAATGAATAGGAGGAGCTTTAGATACTTATAATTATACAAACTTAATTGGTTTCTTTTGATTTTTTTTTTTTACTGTGACTTGTGAAACCCTAGGATTCCGTGGAACCCAGTTAGAATACCACTAGTCTAAGTCATCATTCTTTTTGTTTTGCTACATAGTATTTATATATATTTTGAATATTTTTCAATGAAGTAATTTTAATTAAAGCGATCGTGACCTACAAGGTTAACCTTAGTTATTGAGTTTATTTGATATATTTTCGTAAAATTTTCTTTTCGCTTGTTATTAATAGATAAACTAAAGAGCAGTTGTCTCAAAAGTAGGGAAAAGAAAAATAAAGATTATTTGGGGAAAAAAAATTTTAATATTTAAAAAAAAACAATGCCCCGCGCGCGTAAATATACCAGAGACGATGAGTTTACATCTTCTGCATGACGATGCACCAGCACATTGATCCCAATTAGTAAAAGCCTTAGCCAAAACTCGCACTAAAGGGCTTCCACATCTCTTCTATTCACCAGACTTATCCCCATATGACATTTTCATGTTCCCATTAACGAAAAAAAAAACATTTACAGGGACATCGTTTCTACACCTTGTTCCCGAGCTTTTAGATCATATGACGTAGATATTCAATTAGAGAAAGTGTCCTTTTTCGAACTGTGGAAGTATTTATCATCCATATATAAATTTAAATCTCCATTATCTCCGTATGGTATCCTTATTTTATTCGAGAACCTCATTTTTTTAAAAAAAAAATCCGCTTAATTTATTTTAATTTACTTTTTACTCTTCTGATAATTATGTCTTGTTAATATAAATGTGTAGGAAAAAATAGTTTTAAGTAACATCTGAGTATTTTAAAATTTATTTTTAAAAATGCATTCAAATTTTATTGTTTATTATAACCTAGAGTAAGTTTAACATTAATTTTTTTTTCAATTTTAGGAATCTTCTTCCACAATGGATCTGAAAACAAAAGTGGTGCTTAATCTCCTAAAATTAATTATTTTCGTTTATGATGTTGTTTCATTGCCAATTTATTTCCTCGTAATGCAGCCATGGAAAAGGTGGAAGAGTAATAGAACAATATGGGTATACTTTCTTTTTACTTTTTGAAGTAGTTGAACAATAATTTCATTACATGGTATCTTTTAAGAATGTTCTCTTTGGTTTTGACGAATTATTCATTTCGTAGCCGAATCTATCAATTCACATACATATAAGAGATGTTCAAACGAAAGTGATTAGAGGTGTGTATCCACGAGATGCCTAGGATCAGAAATGAGACAGATACGTAGATAGAAACACAAACATTTAATGAGTGAAATTCATGCAAAATTTGTTAAAAGAAATCACCCATAGCGCTTAGACGGGTATCTCATTGCTTGGGAAGGTTACGAATTCCGTCCTCGAAGAATGATGTCGGTTGATCATGGAACCAGTTCAGAATTGAAGCCTTTACGCCAAAGGTTCCCAAACTTTCTTGCCTCATAGACGCCTTGACAGGTTTTTCGATTTGGGATAGACTCCTACTTGCATAATATTAAATTTTTGTGAATTCATCAACTTAAATGTGTTTTTGACAGTAGGTATAGAGCTACTTTTAAAAGATTTAAAAATTTGACTGCAGTGAAGTATGATTAAAACTTAAGAAAATATGTTAATTAAATTAAAATTTAATTAATACATAAAATAACTGAGCAACAGACAAATGCTTTTAGTGTGAGACATGAATCTGGGGATGCAATAACAAATTTTTAACATTTGACATGAATGTTGTCAGGTTTAACCCCAAATATATCCTCGGTTAATAGTGTCAAGTCTTTTCTTTTTTTGTTTTGTTTTTGGGATTTGCAAGGGCACTGCAACTGCTTCTCAATCAGAAAAAAGTAAAACTCTCAAGATATTCCATTATATGGAAAAAATAGCAGGTATATCTTTTTAAAGCCAAAATTATAGACATCCGTTTCTAAACTATACTTTAATACAAAAAATGTCAAATTACAAGAATTATAGGCACTAACGAAGATCTTAAAGTCACAATCTGGTTTCATGAGAACCACCATCGTAAACCCCCATTTACACCTCATGGACCCCAATTTATTTTTTCGCTTACGTGGACCCCTTGCAGTTCGTCAGACCCCTGGGGGGGTTTATATAGACCACTTTGGGAATCATTGCTTTACGCCATCTTCGGAGCGAAATCGTTAACCCATTAGGCCGAAAACATCACCTTTCCGACTGACTGCTAAGCTCTGAATTTTCAGGAACTATGTGAGTGGGAAGTTTCTTATGCAGGCTGACGGACTTCCGGCTGGAAGTGGTTACACCATGTTTCAGCCACTATGTGCTGCAGAAAGTAATCACCTTCATCCCTGTGCCCATTCTGACCCAGTGTTAAAAACTTTATCACAGCTTGCTGATCCGTTTTGGACGCATTTGCATCCATACCAGTAATTTTTAAATGAATGATATGCCTCACGGATACGGTTATCACAAATCTGTTTGTGCACGCATATGCGTGGTACGTACACGCAATTATCACGTTTGTTTTGCGAAAATACATTGAAAATCGTTCGCTTCCGAAGCTTCGAATAGCTTTCGTTTGAACACTCCCAGTAGATAAACGGATTGTGTGTGTGTGTGTGTTTATTTTACAAGAAAATATATTTATACTTTATGTGTTTAAAATTCTTAAGTGTGGCATTTCGCTAACAAAGGAAAAGAGTTAGTCTTACAATTATATATGTTTATCCAATAGATAGTGACTTTCTTTGGATAGGAGGGATACATACGTGTAAAGGTAGAGCAAAATGTGTAATACAAAATATATTACTTGCATATGAAAAAGTAATAAACACAAAGAATGACTTTTTAACTGGCTGCAAAGTTTCTTTACAGAATATTTATACGTATTAACAAAATGTGCTAATTTTCTGGTGGTCTATTCATAAACTCTACTTTATGTATATAATATAAGAGGACACAGTACGATTCAATTGACAAAAAAATCGGTCAAAAAATCAAATCTAATTTTTTTAGCCTAAATTATTCTTTATATACTTTTCTATAACCTCACAAAATTTAAAAGCTCTAAACTTATAAAATGCAGAATTATGATGGCTTTTACGTTCGTTTTTATTCACATCCCTATGGTAAACCAAAATTTTAAACTTATCTCAGAAAGATAAAATAACTAGTTTGTCTTCATTTAAAATGCTAAGGCTTTTTTTCTATTGTGCATCATATGCTTTGAATTTTTTTTTACTTATTGCTAATTGTACATGTAGCAAAAGTTGGTATGCATTTTTGAATCAAAGCAATACTTATTTTTTTAGTTGAACTCGGAATTCATACATCTTTTAAGGATTTTTTAATAACATTCATAAAAATAAGTATTGTACAAATACCAATCATGTTGTCGCAAATCTCATAACAACTTTTGTTATACATAGTTTGGCGTACTTGTAAATCAAATTACATTTATGTGAGTAACTTTTTTGTAGGAGGAGTAGCATTTAAAAATCACTTCACAAATTTCTTTTTCCTTAAAATTTAAATGGCTAGCTTTTTATAAAAATTTTGAGCACAAAATCTTTTTTACATAGGAGGCAAATAAAAAAAATTTTGAATATCCTTAAATTAAATTTTTTTGCGCAAATCGTACCATGTCCCCTTAAATAAGTTATTACCTTAAAAATTCTTAAAATATGATGTAATGCTACCAATTAGATGCTATTTAACAAATCAATTTCACGACTCTATTTTTTTTACATTAAGCTTACGGAATCTGTTATTTTGACGAATGTATTTTTGTTTGTTTTTAATTGTTTTTAAAATCGTTTTTTTTTTTAAGAATATGTTTGATTTCCTAAACCTCTCAATCTGACAGGTGTCCGTAAAAATAGGTGTACAAAAATATCCGAAAACCTAGTGATAAATACTACAATAATTATATACTAAAATGGCCATCGCCCAATGTAACCCTTGTGTGACTCATTTGAATTCATATTCTCAATTAATGGATTTTTCTAATTCGTTACGAATAACAGCTTAAACCTGTTGTAAAATTCACTCAATCCTTATTTTAATCTCTAAATATAATTTTTTGTAGTTCCTTATTTTGAATATTCATAAATATTGTCTTCTAGGCCAAGCAAATTCGACCAGACGATCCATATAGTCCCTGTGTTCGTCATGTTCGCTCTCTTGTCAACCCATTAGAAAATGTAAAAACAATGGATGAACTTTTCCGCTTGGCGATTGTCCGGCATGGGAGCAAAAAATGCGTTGGGACACGTGAAGTTTTATCTGAAGCCGATGAATATTTAAAAAATGGCAAAGTATTCAAGAAAGTATGTTGGTTATATATTTCAAATTTAATTATTAAAAACATTGTCTTCTCGTAAAATGGAAGCTTTAGTTAATGTTTACTATTAGTTCGCAATATCCCTATATATATCTTGTTAAATTTTTCAATCGTTAGTAAAATAAATTTTAAAGCTGTCAATTGAGCTGAAATCTTATTTACACGATTATTTTGGATGAGAATACGGTAATTTAATTATAATTCATAAAAACTGATTAAATTCATTTAAAGAATTATAGATACAGTCACGTTGGCTTCATTTTTAGTGACTTGGGGGAGGGGGTCAAAACTTTAAAAGATTTTTTTCTCTCATTTTAAAGCATTCAGCTGAGCTGAACTGAAATTTTATATACGCGATTGTTTTGGATGACAATACAATACTTTAATGATAATTAATACAAATTAATTGTCGCTTAATACTGTGATTCTGTGATGTGTATGTACATATTTATATTATTTGTAATTATTTGATAAAAAGTAACTAAAATAAAAAATTTTCTTTATTGATCTAATTAGGAATCGAGCCCGGTTTGTAGTTTGGTTAAAATAAAGTTGTGTGAATAAACAATATTTGGATCGTTTCATTTAAAGAACTACTTGTAGGTTATCTTATCAATAATTCGCTGATATAAATTTTTCAAACTGTATCTTGGTGTTTCCATTGCCAAATACTTTTGAATAAAACATTCCATAATCAACACTTTATATTTATTCTATTCATGTTTCCTTGAGCGATACTATTTGTGTAATTACAAACTGTGCCGGCAGTCCGTACCCTTTCAAAAGATATTTACTGTAGAACGTCGTTTATCCAAACGTTTATTATCCGGAGTTTCAAATATCCGGACCAGTTTTTTTTCCCACAACTACATGTACCGTATATGAATACGTTTTCGAACAGTGCGGGGACTGGTTCGAAAGACAGAGCCTTAAAAATGCATGGAATAAGCTGTGACCAGATTTTGAAGGCGTAAAAGACTTCAATGACGACCTTAGGTAGGAGATTACGATCGATCCCAGGATTTCAAAAATGCGATGAAGATGTTGAAACATGAGTGGCGTGCGATGCAAAAGACTGTGAATTTTAAATGTTAAATGAGGACGGAGGTTGTGAATTCCGCGCAAGAAGAATCTGACCCTGTCGAAGATGAAACGGATGAAGACGAGAACAACAACGAAAGTAGAAAGGGTCCATCAAATGCTGACGCGTTTTCTGTGTTAGACAGCTATGGAGTAGTACGAGCAACAGAGTGCTGTCCTACTCAACTACTGACGCTCAAGAGAATCAGACCTTGGAGAGAAAAATGTAATTGTACAATGGTACAGCGAAAAGTAAGCGATTATTTTCCACTATAAAGGTAAAATTGGGACACTTTGCACCTATTTTGCTTTTTCTTCACGTGCGTTTCCCGCATGAGATTTTCAACATTCGCATAGTGTCCGGTTTTATATACTGTATGGATCACATTCAGTTTCCGGTTATCCGAACGGTATCCGGTCCCAATTGATTCGAATAAACGACGTGCTACTGTATATGAATAAAATAACCATATCTCAGTGAAATATTATGTGTTAACTGTAGCAGAAATGTCGTCACGAATTCATTGACAGCGTTGTCGAGTTGTGGGTTCCACTATTGATGCCACAGAATACCTACTGTGTGTACGTTAAATATGTCTGGTCTCCAGTTTCTCACGTTTGCGTAGTGAGGAAGTTTGGAGAGTGGGGCAGTTTCGGTGTCGTTCTCGTCACTTGACTGAAGTTGAAAATTACGAAGTCAGTTTCCAATACCTTTCATTTTTTTTTCAGTGGGCGATCTTAATCAATCTAATCTTGGAACATTATTTTGGTTTCAATGTTCTAAAATTTTTCCTTTCCTCTTTTAGAATAGTTTGGTAAAATAGGTACAACTTGAATAGTATGCTAACAATTTCTTTCACTGACAACTCCGAATTTTTTTCCTCAAAATAATACTTTTGTTAAAAATTGGTTAATGAATTGATATGTGCTTACAAAGTGTTCATTAGCATTTTATTAAAACAGGTTCGTCTTGGTGACAAGTACATTTGGCATTCTTACATTGATATTAATGAAAGAATTGAAACCTTGGCCAAGGGTTTACTGAGTTATGGGTTACAACCAAAGAAACAAATCGCGATATTCGCCGAGACAAGAATCGAATGGATGCTGGCTTGTCAAGCCTGTTTCAGGATTAATGTTCCAGGTAAAAATTGCAATATAATTTTGTGTTCACTTGTTTTTCTTTCATTTAAATTTCAAAATTGACTGTGAATATGTATCTCACTTTAAGGCTTCATGCTTGTTTTTTAATTATCTCTCTGCCCAAAATACTAGTTGACCCAAAAGTCCGTTAACATTTGAAAATCTACAGAATTGATGCACATACTTAAAATGACGCAGGATTTTATTGAGAAACCAAAAAAGTGTGTGCAGAAAATGCCTACAGATGGAGCTTTATGTAATAATTAGTATAACTTGATCTTTAGCAATAAACGATGTTCTCTATTAAAAATGTTCAACACATCGGCAGTCGTTCATCAACAATACTTCCGGTCGAGGGATGATGCTGGGAACACAGCAGTGTATAGCATATCTGCAGGTATGGTGAGAAATTGCCGTCGAATGTTGTCATTGAAGCATCCTTAATGAGGTTGGACCTCGGTGGATCAGGTAACCCCACAACCAATAATCACTCGGATTGAGGTCTAGAAACCTGGGTGACCAAGTGTTATGGAAGTGTTGCTCAGGAAGCGATCCTTACTCGACAATGTGAGCAAGAGTTTGTGGAGGTGAATTTCCGTAGGACAGAACTCGTGACGCCAGGATTCGTAGCAGTGTACTCCCTATCCGGAGGCTGTTACTGGCTTATGAAGATACAGGTGCAGTACTCCCCCACCAGTGAGTCGGTGGATAGGCGAACGATATTTTGTTATGGTGAGCGTTTGAGTTGTTGTGTCAAGGGAATCGGACGACTTTGGTTGGTGCGTCAAGTAGGTCTAACTACTTTTGGCTGCTCTTGTTGCGGGTAGATGGCGTCACAACAGATCAGATAAGGTTGCATTTTCCTTAATTCAGCCAAGTTCCTGCATGTGGAGGTGAACTTTCACAGGATAGAACCCGTGACACCAGGATTCGTAGCCGCGTAACATAACTACTTGACAAAAGTAATCACCCCTATCCGGAGGATGTTACGTGGCCGCGGTAGCAGAGTGGTATAGGTATCGGACCGTGGCTTGCTTTGTCACGGGTTCGAGCCCAGTACCACTAAAGACCCGCCGTGTAGGGTAGCGATGCACGTTAAATCTGTCGAGAGCTGAAACGTCCTCCCGTTGGTGTGGTGTGGTAGTTAGGAGAGGGGGTGCCAGCTCAGGTGTCGTCCACGTCACTTGACCATGGTTCAAAATTACGTGGTCCGTCGCCAAAAGCCCTCGTGTAGCTGAACAGTGCGACGTTAATATTCAATCAATCAATCAACCGGAGGATGTTACTGGCTTATGAAAATACTGCTACAAGATCTTTCACACATGTAACAATTCGGGGTTGAGATCCATCCTGCACAGAAGCCTTACCTTCCGGCATGTGTTTCTCATCCAGGCTGGGATTTTATAACATATTGGCATACTCGTACCCGTCATGCTAACAGTTTTCAAAGCAGAACCCTGCATTTTCTCGAAGAATAAGGGTTCAATCACGACTGACGTGGGCGGCATTTTTTTGCACCTATTATTTTTGGTTTCAATAAAATTTCAAGCATGCGTGTCAATTTTTATCTCTACTGCAATATTCCGTAAATTATTGAATTTCCAAATGTTAAAGGACTTTTGAGTCACCTGTGTTATATTCAAAATACTTCTAAATAGCTTACCATTTAGAACTAAATTATACTAATAACAATTTGTGCATGAAAGCAGAACAACTTGGATATATGCAATTTTGCACGTTGAAACTACAAGTCATGATGGTATGCACATCAACTTACTCGAAAAATTTTTTGAACTTCACAGGAGACTGGATCAAAGACTCGATCCTCCGCTCCCTATCTTGAAACTACGATATTGCTGGTGTTAGTTTGGCTTGTTGGAGGAGTGGCTTCATTAAGGCAAGGATCAATGGGGTGGCTGGTTTCGGCTATTGGAATTGAGCATTGCTATTGGTTGTAGAGTAAGCTTACGGGGACTGCCCTTCTCAGAGAAAAACTTTTATTGAGATAAAGAAACTATTGAGATAAAAATACTAAAAAACGAAGAAATTAAAATTAGAAAGAGAAATTAAAGAATTAATTCTCTAGGAGTGATTCTACAAGTAGAAAGGCAAAAGGCTTGTCCTCTTTGGATGCTTTAAGAGCTGGGAGTAATTGCGGTAACTTTGGCATTTTTAAAACAAGATCGGAAAGAATTTTTAAAAGTTTGATTAAACTGGAAATTTCTGAAATATTTGTTTCAGAGGTAGATGAATCATGGGATTGGCTTTGTTCTGTTTTACTATTCTTTTCATTTGAGTTTGAGGATTTTATATTGTCTTTATTTCCGCTAAAAATATTAGTGAAGGAAATAAGATTTTTTTCGAAATTCGCTTTAGACTTTTAAAATTCTATTTTATGATGTCACATCTAACGATGAATACGAAAATTTAAGCTTCATACAGTTTTTGGCGGCTTTTAATACATTTTTATTACAATTATATTTATATTTATCGTTATATATTTCTTCGGTTATTATAATTTGTGGAGGTATTATAATTGCTTTTCGAATAAATAATCTCTCAAAAAGTATTCTTTCAAGTTTCATTTACGGTTTATGCTATTCCAATGCTATCCAGTGTCTGAAATGAATCGTTTTTCGGTACTTGCATATTATCGCAACCTATCAGTGACATATGTAACGAGATGCACATGGTTGCCAACTCGGTGCGTACGACACATAGGAAATCAGAGTAACCAATTTGGCGAATTATTAATAGAGTTTTTAGGAAGTTTTCAAATTTCATTAATGGTAATATTTCAATTTCTTTTACCAGTGTAATACTGCTTCATATTTATTTCGTGAAGTGTACTTTTCTTGCATGTAATTCTGGTTTTGCAGTAATGCATGTTGATTACTTAGATGTTATATATAGTTTATAATTTCTTATACGGTTTACTTTGTCCAGTTAAAAACTTTTTTAATAAGTGAATAAATTTATATATATATATATATATATATATATATATCATGTTTGAAGCTGTTCCTGATACAGTTTTCATTAAATCTGAGTATATTTTACTTGTTTAAATAGCTCTTTAAGTAATAAAATTCCTTTTTTTTAGTTTAAGATTACTTTATAGTTTTGATTATTTTATGAATTATATTTGTTTGTTTTTAATTTATTTTTGTAATTATTTCTTATGTATTTTTGTGGTTTGAAATGTTGAATATTTGATTGTGCACCCATTTTGCAAAGTCTAATGTTACTGAAGCTAAACAGACCACTTTTTAAGATATTGTCATCCTGAAGATTCCTGTCATTCTATCCGATGTTCCATTTCAGTTTAAAGAATTTCTGATTCTTCTTGGATTTGCTACGAGCCTCAGTAAAGCCCCCAAACACTACTTTCAATTTTTTGAACTGTATCTGAAAAAGTTTTGCTTCTCCAACATTGCTAACCAGCTTTATGTTCATTTCTGAAGAGTCAACAGTGCAAAAAAAATTTACATAATTAGGTACTTATTACACTTATAAGGTCTCGGGTTGGCATCCCCGAGGTTGTTGCCAACCTGAACATTAGTTATATTCCCAGTTGTTGGGCTGCAATCCATCTGATGTTGATATCACGATAGAGAAGTTTGTTGTGGCTCAATCTATGATTATCAAAGAGTTTGTGTGTCCATGATGTAACTCAAAACACAACAGAACAACATGAAATTTGCATGTTGAAACTATAGAACATTAACACCTCGAAGAGATGTTTTTGTTAATAGATTTAGAATTTTTTTTAAGTTCAATTTTTAAGTGGTTTATTTGTCCCAGATCCGACAAAGCAGAAATTTACTATTGCTTTTACTTTTTTAAAACAATTTTTATGCATCTTTTCATTCGTTTTTGTTCATCTTTTTAGTACATTAGTTTCCTTTTAGGTTCAAATATGTTTGTTTAATTAATATCTTGTGAATTCAAATTTTTCTCAGTTTGCTTAAAATTATAATGTTGAGCACTTATTAAATATGTTTGAGAACTCAGTATTGCACCGTGTTTTACCCTCCTTAAAAGTTTTAAGAATGTTACAATAGCTGAGTTTCCTATTTTTTAAATTTAACCCGTGCTAAGAAGTATTTCAGCTAGTATATTATAATTTAGAATTAATTTTTTTTTGTAGATTTGATTTGTGCGGTGTATAAAGTTTAGCTTCCAGTTTTAAATAAGTCATGATTCTTTTACAATTTAATAATCGAAGGAATGGATTGTGCCGATTATTTTTTTCCCTAAATTTAAACGTATTTTAACAAGTTTTTCCCTCCATTACTCATTTTTTCCCCTTCAAATATTATTTCTAGTCGCAACGTTGTACGCTACTCTTGGTGATGAGGGAATAATCCATGGATTGAATGAAACAGAAGTTAATCACATCATTACTTCTCAAGAGCTACTACCGAAGTTGAAAGTAACTAATTTTCTAGAACTTTATCTGATAATGCCTTATCTAGAGAACAATGTAAAACTATTTTTCTTTTTCTGCAGAAAATACTTAAGCAAACTCCTGCTGTAAGCAAAATTGTGTATATGGAAAATATACGACCTGTCGATACTACAGGGTTTCCAGAAAAAGTGCAAATTATGTCCTTTTCGGAGTTAGAAAAAATGGGAGCTCTCTGTGATCCTAGTAAGTATATAAAATAAGTCAGTTTTAGCTCTTTTTTTCAATTCCTACAATATACTCACTCTCTCTGTTTATTTATCTTCGTGCAATATTCAATCATTGATGAAATACATTTTAAAGCGTTCAATTGAGCTGAAATTTTATACACGTGATTATTTTGGATGACAATACAGTAATTTAATTAATAATAAAAATTAATTGATTAAAACTAATTATTCAAAGAATTACAAATTCAAAACAAATACAGCCACGTTGTGCAATCATTTTTGGCAACTTGAGTCAAAACTTGAAAAGTTTGTTTCCTCTCATTTTAAAGCGCTCATTTGAGCTGAAATTTTCTATACACTATTGTTTTGGTTAAAAATACGATAATTGAATTAATTATAATTACCCCTTAATTGACTGAAATAAATTATTTAAAGAATTACAGATACAGCCACGTTGGTTTCCTTTTTAGCGACTTAGGTCAAAACTTTAAGATTCCTTTTCTCACTTTTTTAAGCATTCAGTTGAACTGAAATTTTATATACACGATTGTTTTGGATGACAATACAGTACTTTAATGATAATGAATAAAAATTGATTAATACTTAATGTTGCGAGTCTGTCATATGATATATTGCAACTATTTAATAAAAAGTAGCTAAAATTAAATTTTTCTTTGATCTAAGTAGGAATTGACTTAATTTTTTTTATATGCTTAGTTCAGTATAGATTTAAAGAAGTGACAAAATTGCGTAGCACCATTTATCTTACGTCAAAATCTTCTAGGTCTTTATCAAGAGTTAAGGGAAACAACCTCGCTGGTAATTTTGCTGTTTAGCAACTGGAAAGTAATCTAGATTCCGTAACACAAAAATATCTATGATGAAATCATTGAAGCAGTTGCACCTTATACTAATAACGCATGAATGGAAAGTTAAAGAAAACGCCAACTCTAGCATCTTCATATGATGGATTTTGTAACTAGAGAAGTTTTCAATTATATACGGGAAAAATTCAATATTTATCTAGCTGTAATGAAATGGGATGTCGAAATTGAGTAGCTAAGAAGTTGAATCAAGTCGACCGTTTGGATTCAAATGCTCTTTAATCTTGAAAAATAATTTGGGATATTTTATGTTTCATATTTACCCCCTTTTAAAGTTCTGTAGCGGTGGTAAGCCAATAACAGCCTCCGGACAGGAGTGATCACTTTTGTCTTGTGGTATGTTACGCGCTTATGGAACCGAGGATAACTTTTTCTATCCTCCACATTGGTGACCATGACTGAATTAAAAAAGCGCAACTTACTGATCTATCGTGGTGCCATCTACCCGCAAAATGAGCAATTAAAGGTCGCCAGACTCGCTTGACGCAACACCACCAACTTGCAGCAACAACTTGCACGCTCGCCATAGCAAATATATCATTCCTTCAACTATCCACCGACTCACTGGTGAGGGAGAACTGCAGAGGTAGTATCTTCATAACCCAGTAACAGCCTCCAGACAAGGGTGATCATTTTGTCTAGGGGCCATGTTGCATGGCTACGAATCTATAGGTTGCGGGTTCTATCCTCCACAGTTCTCATTTTAATCTCTGACAATTTAAAGTTCTGAAAACCTGGGTCTCTTAAAATTATCGTTGGTGCTCATTTAAAGGATGAGGAACCTAAACAATGTATTTTGTTGTTTTTTGTACAGTTGAAAGGGCATTGTAATTTGAAGTTTTACTGTAAGCTAAACCTTACGTTTTATTTCGAATCTTAAAAAAGTCTCTCTGAATCTAATGGGGTAGATCTGTGGTTTAATTATATTTGAAAAAGCGTGTTCTTTTTCTTTCATACAAGTTTTTTTTTAAATAGTTTTTTTTTTTGTTGTTGTTGTATGACGTTCAACTAAATTAGGTTCAGATAAGCGGTTAAAGTGTAGAATAGGGGTCCCCTTGGCGGTGTCAATTTTTTGGCGACTAAGCAACTTAATTTAGCGATTGGTATTCCGAGAATTACAAATTGTAATTTTCCAATAAAAATGAAATATTAATGTTAAATAAAAAAAATATTTACTAAGTTACCGGTAACTTATAAAAATAAAAATTGTATTTTTTATTAAGTAAAAGGAAATTGTAAATTAGAATATTAAACTAAAAGGTTTACCTGCGCTCAGGAAAGCTCTAAAGGAGGGTAAAATTTCTTTCAGACATTTCCATACATACCATCTGCCGAAACTCAAACTCACCCAATCATAGTGACTGTTTTTTTTGAAACATTAAGTTCGAAAGAAAGGAAGTCACGATTCGGCTTTCGCACCCACATCTTCATCAGCATCCTAATCTCACGCATGCTCAGCTTATTTTCTTCGAACCAGCTATTCTTCCTTATAGATATTTTTATACGATGCACATTCGCTCCTTTTTTTCTTTTTTCTGGATTCCCAAATATATCTGTCACTCGAATCCTTTTTAATCAAACACATAGCTTTCTTGCAACCGAACACTCAGCATTTGCCGTAATCCGTTTTCCATGGATCACTGTATTAAAATTTCCCCTTTAATTCCAAATCATAATAAATAAAAAAAACCACGCAAATCATGCCTTTCAGACGCATTTGTCATAAGTCGAAGAAACAAACGAAAAACAGGAATATCGAATAGTTACAAATTGCGCAGAAAAATTTCTTCGCGGACAAAATCTATAAAAGCAAAATGAAACTTAAAAAAATAAACGATGGATTAGTTAGTTTGAAAATCGTCTGCATCTTTTTTAAGAAACACCCGCAAGTTTTTTTTAAATAACCAATAGCAATTAATTAAAAAAGAACATGTTACCTTATCTGCATATAAGACCACAAATCAAAATTCAAAGGTTACCAAATTATACAGTTTGCCAGAAGGAATTCATTATATCACCATGATATCTAGGTAAAGATCCCCAGACTCCCCCTAATCTACACTTTAGCCCAGAGGAGCCAATTAACCCAGTCAACAAGTGTAGCCTTTTTTTCTGCAGAATTAGCGATTTTGGTTGTTTTTTGCAAAGCTTCGAACCGTAAATCTTTTTCGTTCCGGTTCAACTAAAAAAAATGTATATGTTTAGCTGCGGTTTTCGGTTCAGTTCTGAATGAATAATTTTATCTTATGTATATTCTTATCTTAAAACATAATTCACACACACACACATGCAACTGAATTAAACCTGCCTTCTGTAAGTACTTTCGAGCAAAACAGTAAAGTACTAGTGAGCATCAAAGCGGGAAATCGAGAAGCAATGTGCATCTAATAAAGATATAATTATCTTTTATGTTAAATTAAAAATATATTGATAAAATGGTTACAGTAACAAAATGACTGAAGATGTAAGGGGCATTCAAATGAAACCCGGTCACTAGTGAAAAGTAACGGTAACGATTTTACTTAAGAATGTAGTTATATCTAGTACACATACTCAAAAATACACTGCTGGACAAATGCTAAGGACGGATCACAAATTGCTATGTAGCATAATATTAAGCGAGACATGAGGCCTAGTAGGATAAAATATAGTTGCCACACTGTTCAGACATTAGAATAAAGAATATTTATTGTTCTGGAAAGTACAAAAGCTGTGAAACATCTGAAAGAAAAAAAAATGTTCATTTGATCTTCGTACGGAGAAATGGAACAATGCATCTAAAAGTCAGCAGGCACCTTAAAGAAAGGCATCAGTACGGGATATGTCCACCGTGGAGTGTGATGCAACATTCCACGTGTCGTACCATACTTTGCACAACATTATCCAGCAGCTGTTGAGGCAATTTATCCCATTCCTCTGTGAGTGCACGGATGAGGGTGTTCTTGTTTGTCGGAGGATAGTTTCGACCAGCAACTTGCCTCCCCAAAGCATCCCACACATTTTCAATGGGGTTTAGATCTGGAGAACGCGCTGGCCATACGAGACGTTGAATACCCTCGCTGTCTAGACAATCCTGAACAGCGAATGTTCGATGACATGTTGCGTTGTCGTCCATAAAAACAAATTTATCACCGACAGCACCACGGAAAAGACGAACATGAGGAAGTAGAACTTCATCAATGTATCGTTGGCCCGTCATAGTCCCATTCGCAACCACATGTAGGCGCGTGCGGCCATTGATCATGATGCCGGCCCACACCATGATACTGCATGTCGGATATCGGTCCTTTTCCTGGATATTTTCTGGACGATAAGCAGTACCACTCTCGCGCCAGATCAGTTGGCGTCTACAATCCGATGAGACTGAACCTACTCTCATCTGAGAATAGTACGCAAGCCCAGTCCTGTTCAGTCCAATTGTGATGCTCATGACACCATTGCAAACGGGCAGTACGGTGCTGTCTGGTCAATGGAACACATACAACAGGTTTGCGTGCGTATAGTCCTCCTCCCCTCAAACGTCTGGCAACAGTTTTTCGGGAGATCTGCTTTCCTGAGGCAGCAAGAAACTGATTTGCCACCTGCTGAGATGTGGTGCGCCTGTTCCTTTTTGCTGATAGGATGATATATGTCTTCTGCAGGCGTCGTACTTCTAACACGACCTCCCCCGTGCCATCTACTACACATTCCAGTAGTTTTAAATGACTTCCACAGCCGTGAAACAACGCTGTGAGCGATGTCGAACTCCCTGGCAACATCTGTTATTTTTCGCCCTTCGATCTTTCCAATAATTCGGCCACGCATAAAATCATCTATGTGATGTTGGGAAGACATGCCAAAAATTTCAAGTTCGTCTATTAAATCTTTCCTCTAAAACTTTGACTTGAAACAACAACCGTCCACACGCGTCAAAACCTTTAAAGCTCTTATGAACGCTATCACGTGATGAACAGACGTGGTAAATTAATTTGCATACTCATACTTCTTCTTACTAATATCCCGCACTTATTCTAATTTTCCACATTTTGCTTCCTTTCATTTTGTGGTTGCTATGGGTGATAGTGTTATCCATCACTAAAGTTTGATTCTAATCAATGGGCACGGAAACAAATTAAAAAAACCTGGCATCTAAATTTTAAAAATTAAGGTTGATTTAAAAAAAACATTTAAAGAAAATAATTATTGTACATTTAGCAACGTTCGGACATGACTTCACTCCGTCGTACCCAAAGACCGAATCATGAAACTTCACATTCCACATTCCAAGGGGGAGGGGAACTACCCATCCCCTTTAGCAGGTGCTAATGGACCTTTCCACTCCTACACCTCCCCCCTTAAAAAGCTCATCCGTCATTCCAGGACGATGCAGCTGAAAAGAAACTATAAAAAACAAAAAACACATGCATGCATACATACATCGCAAGAAACGAGATAACGAGAGAAATTTTTTTTCAGGTATCACGTAAAAAGAGCTTTTGCTAATACAACTCCCACATAGTTTTGCAAATCACATTAATATGATAGAAAAATTTATATCCATACAAGTTTCAACACAAATAATACTCAAAAAAATATTAAAATATAAAAAGACAAGTTACTAAAAATATAGCACAAAATCTAAAATAATTATACAACATGTACTAGCAAAGCATATTTAGAAGCCAAAGTTTTAATCTTTAGAAGTTTTCAGAAATCATGGTACTGAAAAACGTTAAGTACATATATAATCATTGGCATTAATCTTATCTATTTAACAGGAACAGGCAACCTGAATAATTCATTACTTTTACATGCTTAAACCTTCAGCCAAACGTTAATTTCGTTTATTGTACCAGGTTTAAACATTTAAAAAAAAATTTCTTTTCTCTTTTCTTCCAATTTCTATGTAGAATGAAAGCAAGAAAAATCTTTTTCAGTCCCAAGAGTGACAAAGAACAACCAACGCATGTTATTGTCCATAAAATATCCTCGCGAACCTTAAGTATTTTCAATCCTGCTTTCAACTCCAAATTAACAATTCCTGTTATTGGATCACGACAACATTGCACCCGGGTTGAGTCAATAAAATTAGGAATACATTCCTTACGGGGGCAACCACGCCTAGTACTATACAAGATTCCTTTTTTAAATCCACAAGTTAAGGCAACCTTACCCTTGCTTTCTTTTATACCTTGTCCATTTGTTTGGACATTCAATCCATTAATTTTTACTGCAACCAAATCTCCGTTTGGAACATTCAATAAAGACTGTCTCAGGAAGTAGATCGGTGACCACTTCTTGGTTGCAAACTGATTTCGAATTTACCAAATTAATAATTCCTTCTTCCCCTGAAGGTTCTCGAAGTATCGCAGGATTGTGAACCATTTGCCAGTTTTCTATTAATCCTTCAAAATCAGAGGAACAGATTAACATGTCGTTAACCAAATTTTTAGAGACAGGCACAACACCGTGCCTCAGGTCATTCAATTCCATGTTGGAATCTTTTACTTCACCCATTTCATGCTCCCCAAATGCAGACGTTACTTGAACTGATCCTCTATTATCAATGCTTTGTCCTTCGACAACATCTGGTCTTACCACGGGCATCTGGGCACCTGTGTCCATGACAGCATTCACCATTTCTTGCTCACCCTTGACCTTGACGTAAACAACCCTTAAATCGTCCATTCCATTTTCTTCCTTGATAGGAATAGTTGCTGGTATCGTACCTTCAGCCATCAACACAGCAGGAGATGTTTCCCTCATATGTTCCCCGGCCCTCCCGATACTAATTCGGTAATTTGAAGATGTATTCTTACGATCTTCTGCACAACTCGTCCGCTTAACATTCGACCGAATACTTTCGATCTGTAACCGCAGTTCATTTAATTCTGATTCCCAGCGCAGCTGCCTGGCGATTTTTTCCTCTGTTTCCCTTTCAACGCGTTCCTCTGAAATAACGGATAACTGAGCTCTAACGAACTCCTCTTCGTAATCTTTGCTACCGATTATGATATTCTTTAAATCTATAATCGTCATTTTATTTGATACCTTTTGACCTAACTCCTCAGCCAACAAAACTAAATCTTGCTTTTTAGCTTTCCCCAAGAATGCCATGGAGTCGAAAGTTAACCAATCTTGTATCAGGTTCCTTTTGATTTTGTCGATTTTCGGGAACAAAATATAATAAACTAATTCTTGAATAAATAATTAGCATTATTAATAAAATTAATCATTAATAACAAATACTTAATTAAATTTTGCGTACTATATACTTAGAATTATAATCAATCGGAAAAAAATCAAGAGCTTTGGGGGGGTGTCCGGGCCCTCCCCTTGTGTGCGCCACTGATGCTAAATAATGATAAATAGTATAAAATATGGATGAAGAATAATTGTATTATTTTTAATATTTAAAGCGAAAAGACTTCAACATGTTTTAACCCGGGAGCAGGCATGCACTCGATACGGTCGAGCGGGGTTAGTCTCCCCAATCCTTTTTTTTTAATAATTATTTTATTGTACACGATACAAATCGTGATTACAGTGAATAATTTAATTAAAAGAAAGTTAACTTGCCTACTTTCAAGGACTTTTCAATTTTTCTTTGGTAACAAATAAACAGTTTTGCCAGAATTAAAGATTTCATAATGTGTGTCCCGCGCGACCACTTCCGGGTGAAAAGTATATTCATTATGATAATATGTATGTTACTGCTAAAAAAATTGTGTGAAACTTTTTTCGTTATGCTTTATATGTTGAGAATACTTATAAAAATGTCTTGGCCAAGTAATCCTTCATAGTACTTGCTCTCCGTGGTTTTCCAAATATCATAAAACTCTTTTGCATTGAAAAAAGCGCAAGTTAGAACACATAAGAGAGGGGTCATAACTAACTGTACCAATAACTTAGAAGGTCAAACAGATTACAGCTATAATGTGCAGTATTTCAAAAATAATGAGTGAATTTTTTGTTCCTAAATTTTTTCAATTCTGGGTCCGGGATCTGTTTTTTCTCTGAATGAGTAGTATGTTAGGATTAAAAAGGAAGAGTAATAAAAAATCTCTCATCATGGGATTACAGCAAATCAAAGTTTTTTTGTTTGGTTATAGGATCAAAGATAGCTAATTAGGTATTGAAGAAGTTTTTATTTTTGATGACTTAATATCACGCGCGCGCGCCTATAAATTATATCAGAGTAAAAGTGAATTTTTTATTATGTCTGAAAGTATTTTGTTTTAATTCATTCCAGTAAACTAATTATTTTTTAAATCTTTTATTTTCGATATGCTCGCGCCCCCCTCGTAAGGTTATTTCGCCCCACAGTTTGAGAAAAACTGCCTTAAGTAATTGTTTGCGCCATTCCACAACACTTGAACGACACAGACTATTCATCGTACACCTTCATCCGTCGATGCATTTCACGGCCTCCAACTCCCTCCGCCGCTAAAAATCGAATCATTCCTCTGTGTTCCTTACTCGCCTGCATGTTCAGTAGTGAACGATAATGTGTATATGACCACCTTTTCTTCGGCGTGAAACCACACTGTCACAATGAAACGTCAAACGTTGCGCATGTGTCAGTATCTCTACCGATAGATGGGGCCACAATACATGCAATTACGTGGTGCCAACTTACATGTAATGCAAAGTTAGACGCCCTGATCAGGTTTCATTTGAATGAACCTAACATATCGAACCGAAATAAACCGAAATTTTTTCTGTTCAGTGTCTGTTTCCGTTCCGACTAAAATGATGGTTTTTTTTCCGGCTTTCTGTTCAGTTCTGGTTCGAAGCCCTGGTTTTTTTTGTAAGAGGCATATATCTTTTCAGCCATGATGCAAAATTCTCAGTTTTAATCACCAAAATCATTCTGAATATTTTCTATAATCACAAATATGTTTACATCAAAATTCGTTGTTCTTAAAATGTAAATTTCATATGTTGTGCCTTTTCTAAAAATTGCTGTTCTAATATAACATTTTAGTTTCATATGATCCTCCCGAGCCACATAGTACGGCCATTCTGATGTATACGAGTGGATCGACAGGAACTCCTAAAGGTGTTGTCCTGTCCCATAAAAACATGGTAACAACAACAGCTGGACTGCTCGATTGTATTCCTAAATTAAGGTAAGTAATTTTGAGCAAAATTTATGAATTTAAGTTATGTACGAACATTTGTATGCTTTGTAAACAAAAATAATTCCAGATTATACACTTACCAATATTTCTGATTATAGAATAAATAGGATGGGTAAACCTACGCGATAACTAATTCTAAATTTCGTTCAAAAATTCAAAAGAAGTTTCTTTAACATATTATTATTTCTCGTTAATCTTTTAATAAAGAAGTCTCTCAAACTTTTAATATTTGCGACCCAATATTCAACCATAATTTTCATCCTCCCCCCTCTTCATATAAATGAACAATGCAGTAAATTCAATAATACTATACTTGGATAATAATGCTACAATTCGAATTTAACCTCTTGAGTGTCACCGACGTATATATACGTCTCGCTGAACTGACACGTTATATGCTCGGACGTGTATATATCTTTCCGAAGTGCGTTTTTTTTCTATGCATTGCTATGCATAAAATTATTTCTAATAATTGGGGAGAAAATCGCGTAAATTTTAATCGGCAGTAAAGGGATTATTTATTGAATTGACTCAACACAAAACACAACACTAGCAGTGGACTGTGATCTCTTTAATTCCTCTAACTCCGTACACTACCTCTCGGAGTGAGTGTTACACACACACACACATATATATATATATATATATATATATATATATATATATATACACTGACGGTTTATTTTACAAGCCGCTAGAGAGCGCTCTTCAATAACAGAACTAACATACCGCCCCACATTGCACTGGTTTAACCATGCAATCATTGTTACTAAATTAACATTCATATTGGTTACATCTAGAACACTTTACACATTCAACACTTGACAATTCTCAAGAAATACAATTACATAAATCATTATATAAATTCAAGATTTCACAAATAACAATATTTTTTTTTTATACAAATACAAAATCACTTTACTAACAATGAGTAAATTTACACACCACCAATGGTACACTATATGAAAAATTCAAATTATATTTAAGGATCTTCCATTGGTAAAACACAAATTTTTGATATAGCTCTTTTGCATGTACTATACTGAGTTTTGATTTTTACAACACGCACTTTTTTATCTTCGCCATAATACAATTCTACGATTCTACCTAATGCCCATTTATATGTTGGTAAATTTTCTTCAATTATTAAAACCAAATCTCCAATTTTAACGTTATTTTTTTCAAACATCCATTTTCCTCTCTGTTGTAATTGATTCAAGTAATTACGACTCCAAAATTTCCACATTAATTGAACTATCCTAGTTATTTTTTGCCACTTTTTGAGATTACTCTCTTTACATTTTGTCAAATTAGGCTCTTCTAGCGAATTTAAAGACCTATTAATTAAAAAATGAGCTGGTGTAAGCACTTGGAAATCATCATCATTGTTTGATAGGGGGCAAAGCGGTCGAGAATTTAAAATTCCCTCAATTTGTACTGTGACCGTAAGTAGACGTTAAATTAATTCCATTCACAACTCTTTTTAAGTGATATTTACATGACTTTATGGCCGCTTCCCAAAGACCTCCAAAATTGGGCGACCTCGCGGGAATAAATTTCCACTATTCCTTCTGCTGCTAAGTAATTAGCTAATTTTTCTCGTCTGGGTTTCTGACTATTTCAAGGAGTTTTTTAATTTCATTGCTAGCTCCGACGAAATTTTTACCATTGTCCGAAAACAGTTTTGCACATTTGCCTCTTCGAGCCATAAACCTTTTCAATGCGGCAATGAATGCTTGAGATGTTAAATCTGATACTAACTCAATATGTACCGCTTTAAACACAAAACACACAAAAATACAAATATACACTTTAAACAAATTTCCTTTACGTTGTCCTTTATTTTTAATGAAAAAGGGACCAGAGAAATCTACTCCTGAACAATTAAATGGATAATCAGTTATAAGTCTCTCTTTGGCAAATTGCCCATAATTTGAGTTGACACAATTGGTTTCACTTTAAAACATACAATACATTTATATACAATTTTTCTGCACATTGACCTACCATTCAACGGCCAAAATTTTCCCGAATATGATTCAGTAACGATACAGTTCCCACATGTATAAATATTTCTTATGAAAAATATTCTATTATTATTAAAGTTAATTCATTATTTTTTGGTAAAATTATCTAGTGCTTTTTATTAAAACTTAACTCTAAGTTACACAATCGTCCTCCTACTCTTAAGACACCGTTGTCATCTAAAAAGGGATTCAATGTCTTTAACTTACTGTTTGGTAGCACACTCCCTTACTTTTAAGATGGTTAATATCACTGGAAAATTCTTGCTCTTGCACTTTTTTACCAGAAATGTTTCAGCTTTCTCAAATTCTTTTGTCGTGAGTGGACCAGCCACTTTATTTATTCCCTTTAAATTATCCACGAACCTGAAAATAAAACTTAATACACGTAAAATAGTTATATAATTATTGCTTAGATTAAGAAGGTCGTTTAAAAAATCATTAACATGAATATTAAGCACCGATTGAAAGTTTTCAATTTGTTCATTAACACAGTTTTTCAGTTCTGAATTATATTCATCTAGTTTCTCTCTACAGTTTATAGTTCGATTTGGATAGTCCTCATCACCTGAAAGAAATGTTGGTCCATTAAACCATAAGTTTTGTTGCAAAAGTTTATCAGGATCGACTCCTCGGTCTAAGTCTGCAGGATTTTGATCAGATGGTACGTATCTCCAAAACTGATTAGGATAGAGTTCTTGTATCTTGGCAACCCTATTTTGAACAAAGGTCTTTAAGTCCATCGGTTCCTTTCGAAGCCACGCCAAGACGATCATCGAATCCGACCAAAGATATAATTCAGCAGTTTCTAGTTGTAAAGCAGCTACAACTCTTTTCACAAGTTTTGCCAATAGCACTGCAGCACACAATTCAAGTCTGGGAATTGTCAGGCTTTTAATAGGCGCTACTCTCGATTTGCTTGTGATTAACCGAACTAAAGTTTCACTCTTCAAATTTTTAGATTTGCAGTAAACTGCTGCACCGTAGCACCGCTCTGAGGCATCAGCAAAGCCATGGATCTCAATAACTTCTGGAAAAGCGACAAGAATACGCCTTGGTATCTCTATATTGTTGATATTCTCTAAGGATACTAGGAATTGTTGCCATTCTCGATATTCTTCAGCTGACAGAAGGTCATTCCATTCCAATTTGCTTCTCCACAAACGCTGGAGGAAAATCTTTGCTTTGGAAATTACTGGTGTCATCAGTCCAACAGGATCAAAGATCTTGGCAATAGTAGACAAGACGTCTCTTTTAGTATAAGAACTGTCCAAACAGACTTTCACTTTAATCAAAAAGCAATCTAGGTTCGGCTTCCACGACACTCCTAACGTTTTCGTCTCTGTTAAAGTTGCAAAATTGTAATTCTGTTCGGGATCTGGTGACAATTTCTCGTGATTGGCGCAAAGTTTATGCAACTCCATTCCAGCACTTTTCAAAATTCCTTTTAATTGTTGTCTGAGAACAATGACCTCCTCTAACGTTGCAGCACCACAAAGGACATCGTCCATATACAAATCGTTCCGTAAAACGGAAGCTGCTATAGGGAAGTTAGCCTCTTCATCCATCGACAATTGGGTTAAAATTTCTCTGTGCTAAGTAGGGAGCACTTACAGTGCCATAGGTAACAGTCGAAAGTTCGTAAATTTTGGGTGATTCATGTTCACTTTCACACCAAACGATTCTCTGCAGATTACGCTGTTTAGGGTTAATTAATATAGTTCGATACATCATTTTAATGTCTGCTGTAAATGCATACGTGTAAGTTCTGAACCTCAGCATTTGCGCATATAAGTCCTCTTGTATCACTCCTCCATTATATTGAATGTCATTTAAAGATATTCCATTATCAGTTAACGAAGAACAGTTAAAGACAACTCTAAGTTTTGTTGTGGACTTTTCTGGACGATAAATTCCATGATGGGTAGCGTAATATGTGATATCTGGATCAGTTTCGTTAGTCACTTCCTTCATGTGACCCAGTCTTTCATAATCTCTTAAAAATTCACGATATAAATTTAAGTAATTTTCATCTCTAGCTAAGCGATTGCACAGCGATCCAAGTCGTTTGAGGGCTATGTCTTTCGAATTACCTAAACACGAGGGTTCCTTTTTTAAGGGCATAGATACTACATATTTACCTTCGTTAGTTCTAAAATGAGTATTCGCGTAATGTTCCTCACAAATTAGCCTTTCTTTATTTTTAACTATTGGTTCCTCTATCTCCTCTAATTTCCTAAATTTTTCTAAATTTTTATTCAAGTCCTCATCACGAATCAAACCGCAGTGAACCTTAGTTTCATTTATTGAATCTAAATTACCCGTTACTATATAACCAAATACGCTGTTGACTAACAATAATTGCGAATCTTTTATTTTAATTCTTTCCGGTTTCAATAACTCATAAAATATATTTGCATCTAATAATAAATCAATTTTGCCGGGAACATTAAAATTAGAATCCGCTAATTCCACAAAATTAGAAAAATCAGACTTTATCTCTAACGCTTTCTGCGGAATAAAATCAGTGATTTTTTTAACTACGAGCATATCCAATTCCCTTTCGAAAGATTTATTTTGATTAGAAATCGACACTTTAACACACCCATTTACTACCATAGAAGCATCATTTAAACACGAGATTAATGTATTTATTCTTTCGGTCTTAAGTCGTAATTTATTCGCGCACTCATTTGAAATTAGACAATTTTCACTTCCCGAGTCTAACAAGGCTCTAAATGTCTGCCATTCTGAATATTTATCTTTCACTATATAGAATTAAAGCAGTACTCAAAAGGCATTTGTTTTTAAAACATGCGGTTGCCACGATCTGTGTTTCGTCTACTTTCGGAACGAAAGATTCAGCATTTACACTCAAGGCGAATTGTGGCTCATCCTGGTTAACCTCTGTTATCGTCTCCAGGGGGAAGAAAGAATTTCCTTTCATTTCTCTGGGGTAATGTAATAATTTATTATGCGGCTTAGAGCAGAAACAATTTTTGGATCGGCATCTTCTAACGCTGCATTGAGGTGAAAAACATTTAAAACAAAGTCTATTATTTTCAACAAATTCTGCTCTTTCGTTTACAGAAAACATTTTAAATTGTGGGCAAAATTGTAAAGCATGGACATTATTTTTACACAATACACATTTATCATTTTTTAACTCGGAAAAAAATACATTCGATGCATCTCGCGGTATTTTAGCATTAAATTTGTTTTGTTTATTATAACTGAAACGCTTGGCATTTTCACAAAAGGGCTTAGAAAATATCTCATTTTTAATTTTGCCCTTCGATGACAAATATATATCGCACTCACACCCTAACTCATGGGGTTTAAAATATTTCTCTCCCTGTTTTATATTCATGTAAGACACTAATTCTTTGTCGAGTGTGTTCATTATTTTATCCGATACAATTAACTCACACAATGATTTAAAATCATTCACATTGCGCAGCTGACAATAATACTCAAATGTTGCGCATAATCGTGATGCAAATTGTACAAACTCTCTGAACTTAATTTTTGCGCTTTCTGAAATCTATTATAGCATTCTTGTGGTGTGGGAGAAAATTCTTTTAATACTACATCTTTAAGCTTACTATAATTATTTAACTCTTCTTCGGAAACATGAACAAGTGAATTATTAACTCTCTCACCTAGAATATTTAAAAGAATTTCGCATTTAAATTGTTCGGGAACCTCTTTTATTTTGAATGCTTTTTCAAGCGACTGGAAAAATAAATTATATGATTCCACTCTTGAAGGTACGGGTATTATTAAAGTTTTCACGGACTTTAACAAAGTCTCAACATTATTATTGTCGGCAGTTTCAAAAACACTCGGATTTCGAATATCGGAATTTTGAGGTAAATTCTTCTGGATATTTGCAAGCTCTAATTGTTTTTGCAATTGCGCTAATTTAATTCGTTCAAATTCTAACTTAATTTCACTATCCAATCTCTTATTTTTAATTTCCGCCAAAGCATAATCGATTGCAGATTGAACTAACTCTTTATCATTTTTGTAAACGTCACTATTTACAATTAAGTTTTTTAAGTCAGCGATTTTTGCTCCTTCTGGTACAGTTAAATTTAACTCTTCCGCAACGATTTTTAACTCGTCTTTCCTTAATTTATTTTAAGACATATTTATGAATTAAGGACACTAATAGAAGGATCAATTAATTGCACCTACCTCCTCAGACCGCTGTTTCACGCCACTCGTTTCGCAATCGGTCTCTATTCACACTTTGGAGATCACTTTTTTTTTTCACTGTGAATTTTGATAATCCACGGTTTCACAATTACACTTTTCCCTTCGGTCGCTTACCTCCGGTGAGGCGGACCATGAATTGACTCAACACAAAACACAACACTAGCAGTGGACTGTGATCTCTTTAATTACTCTAACTCCGTACACTACCTCTCGGAGTGAGTGTTACACATACACTGACGGTTTATTTTACAAGCCGCTAGAGGGCGCTCTTCAATAACAGAACTAACATTTATAAACCGCACAAATTATCAAGTGTTGATTTTTGTATATAATTTTATATATGATAAACTCATGGGGGTCCATTGGTAATTTTTAAACTTGCTCTTAACTTAGTATTGTTAAATTAATTATAAAAATACATTGTGCAGTACACATTATTAGTGTATTCTAACAGTGTAAAAGTTAGTTTTATTTTTTATTATGTCAGAATACATTTTGTTTGTTTACTTTCAGTAAAATAACTTTTTTTAAATCTTTTGTTTTCGGGTTTTCAATATGCTCACGAACCCCTCCTTTTGGTTATCACGTCTCCCCCAAGGGGGGGAGTGCACCCCTACAGTTTGAGAAACGCTGTTTTAAAGCTTTGTTTTTTTTCATTGTTCTTAGGAATTCGATCAAAATTTCTGTTTCACTAATGTAATAAGCATTAAACAAATGACACAAAAATATAGTACAATCCCCAAACTTTTAATGCAAACCAGAAAGCAAAGTTCCTAGCGATTACAAAGTTGAACTGTTCAACAAATAATGTAGTGAATACACACGTGATCGGACTATTTCTTAACCCTGTTTTACATCGGGTTTCATTTGTAATATTTCAAGCATGTTTTTGAATTGTCCTTATGTCAATTGATACAGATAGACTTTTTGGTGTTTCCTGTTATACTCAGTTCAATTTACTAAGGGAAAAGTCTGAAGGTGAACTAAACATTAGCGTTTCTCAAACTTAGGGCGCGCGAGCATATTGAAAAGTCTAAAACAAAAGACTATTGACTGAAAGTAAACAAAATACATTCTGACATAAAATTATAAATACACATTTGCACTGATATAATACATTTATATATGTATCGGTACTGCACACAATGTATTTTATAATTAATTTAATAATACTAAGTTAAGACTAAGTTTAGTAATTACCAGACCCCCATGGGCTTGTCATGTATAAAAAATATTTACACAAATTAACACTTATCTTGATAATTTGTAGGGTTTATAATTAATCCCTTAACTGCCGATTAAAATTTACGCTATTCACTCCCCAATGCCAGTGGCGTAACGTACACCCTCGTAACCCCCGCTAAGTAAGATCCAGCTTGGAGCCTAGAACCTGACTTTGCAGGGACCCCTAATATTCTCCCTTATGCAACTGCCCAATGCCACCTTTTTCCACGTAGGTGGGCGTATGTGATGTATTGGGGGGAGGGGATGAAAAGGAATAAATGGAAAGGAAAAACCTTCTCTGAAATAAATCCTTCGCAAACACTGTCAACACTTTCATTGCATTTCAAAGCCTTCGGAATAATTTTGTGGATAGCAGTGCACAGAGTAGATCTTACTTCGGAAAGACGTATATATGTCCGGGGCAATTAACGCTTTGGCTGAGCGAGACATTTATAAACGCCGGTGGCACGTAAGTTAAAGTCGTATTGTAGCATTATTGAATTCAATACATTGTTATTGTACGGAGGAAGAAGGCGCGATGAAAAATATGATTGAGAATATTGGGTAGCAAATATTGAAAGTTTGTGATAAGCACTACTATACACTATTAACTGCTGATTGATATTTTAAAATTCCTGCTTTAGGTCAGATGATGTCTATATTGGCTATTTACCGTTAGCTCATTCGTTCGAAATTTCGGCTGGTAAGCATTATACTTAGAATTCTAATTCTTTTTTAAAGGCGATCATTTACCAATTAAGGATTATTAACCCGGGGCACACTCAATGTAATAAATATTTATTTTCTATTACAGAGGCATTTTTCTTCGTCATGGGTATTCCCGTAGGATATTCGTCCCCATATACTCTAACTGATAAATCAACTGGGATTATGGGAGGCTGCAAGGGTGATGCTACAGTATTAAGGCCAACAATCATGACAGCTGTTCCAGTTAATATATTTTCGAATTGTTTTATGCCTTTTATTTCTCTTTTTTTTCTTCTACTGACCAGCTAAAGCTAACGGTTTTGTTTTCCTAATGCTTATAGTTGATGGCTGACAGAATTCGCAAAGGCGTCATGGAAGCTACTAAACAGAAAAGTAAACTGGCTCAAGAATTTTTTCAATTTGCAATGGATTATAAGCTGTTCTGGTACCGAAAGGGAATGAACACGCCAATATTAAACAGGTTAGTATGATCTCATAAATTTGAGTGACATTCGTCAAAACAGCGATTTTGAATTGAATTACAATCGCGTTCCCGAATTTGATAATAGCAGGATCGCGGCATATTGTCGTTCCGCGATATTGCTTGCATTGACCGGATCCAATGACTTATGCGATTATGGAATCGCTTCGCAATCATGTCGATCTTGTAGGAACATGCAGCTGCATCACAGACCTTGTCAGGAAGTGAGCTTGTTTGCAGCCCGGA
The DNA here is from genome assembly GCA_019973935.1 of Trichonephila clavipes. Lineage (NCBI taxonomy): Eukaryota > Metazoa > Arthropoda > Arachnida > Araneae > Nephilidae > Trichonephila > Trichonephila clavipes. The sequence continues at coordinate 625,338 of BMAU01021221.1, read as the reverse complement.
CAGTATGATGTCTGGTGCAACACGGGCTTTCCGCACGTCTACCATTAGTGCCGTTTTACTTGACACTACAGTTTAGAGACGCATGACAGCAGTGGTGCACCCAACGACAAAACTGTGCATAGGAGTGGTACTGCGTCATCTTTTCAAATGAGTCTCAATTTTGTTATCAGCAGCATAAGAAATGTACAGCGTCCGGAAGCTCTGAGGAAAATGTAAGTCGCCAGCTTGTATTTGATGTCCTCATGCGGGTCCCACACTTCCTGTTATAGCGGTATCTTCATAAGCCAATAACGTCCTCCAGACCGAGGTGATCACTTTTGTCTAGTGGTCATGTTATTCGGCTACGAATCCGAGCGTCACGAATTCTGTCCTCCATATAAGCGCCACCAACCCTGGCGATTCCGCATGTGATAAAATGGAGGAAAAATTCTGAAGATTCAAAATTCGGATTTTAAAAGGACAAAAAAGCTACTGATTCTATTTCAAGCGTTAGTATTAAGGTTCCGCCATTTTGGAAACCTGATCCCAGAATATGGTTCTTGCAGATTGAAGCTTATTTCCGAAATAGTAAGATAACAGCTGACCAGTCGAAATATGAGATCATTATAAGTACGATTCAAGCAGAAATTATTTTCCAAATTTCGGATGTGATAAATCCACCAGCTAATGATAAATAAAACAGAACCATAAATCGTCTGTATCTGTCTTTGCCGATAGCGAAACTCAGCGAACTCAAAAATCTTTAACACATCTAGAACTGGGTGATAAAAAAACCTTTACAACTACTTTCCGAAATGCGTAACCTTTCGGACGAGAAAGTAAATGAACAATTTTTGAAAACTTTGTGGTTGCAACATCTATCGTTTAATACGCGAAGCATTTTATCCATGTATGATGGCAATTTAAAAAAAAACCTACTATCACCGATTCACTGGTGGAGGGTACTATAGTAGTATCGTTACAAGCCAGTAACTGCCTCCGGACAAGGGTGATCACTTCTGTCTAGTGGTTATGTTACTTTGCTGCGGATCCATAAGTTGTGGGTTCGGTCGTCTGGATAGGCGCCACCACTGTGTGATAGTATGGACAGCCACTAGGTACATAATAAACGCTTCTTGTTCCCATCGTCAGTAATCTGAAAAAGCGATGTTATACATTTTTCAGATTTAGAGGCTGGTGGTTATTTCCTATTCACGAGACCTCGGAGGCATATTTGAAAAAGATAACGCAGTACTGTATGTTGTCCGTTGTATCATGACTTGCCTCAACACAGAGGGTATTTGACTATCACCCCGGCGAACATGTTCTCTAGATGTGTCCCTTACTGAAAACATCTGGTCATTGGTTGTTAAAAGTCTGGTACGCGCCACCACTCTCGAACCATTGCGATCGATACAGTTGGCTTAGAGCACAGTTCTACTTACTGCCTTACCTAGTTAGAACCGTTTGAGCTGTGTGTACTAATTTAGGACCCTATATATCCACAAATTGCTGACAAATTTAATCATGTTTTCCTTCTACGCTGTATACGTACAATAAATAAGTTTTGCTATTTGCTTTCCTTTGTGATGTCGCTATTTTAGTGGCCATTAGTGTAACTAATTTGTATAAGATGAACTTGGTAGTTATTATCAAGATAATCTTACTCGTAAAATAAAGTTTGGGGATTAGTTATCATACAGTAAAACTTATATTAAAAGCTTTTAACGTATTGTCATTTTTCTGTTTCATAAACAATATAACCAATTTTTATTTTACAATAAGATTTTTTATGCAAGCAAAATTACACTATTGTGTTCTGGATTTTTAAACTTGAAATAAAGAGAATTTTGATTACAGATTAATCTTCAGTAAAATTCGAAACATGGTCGGCGGAAGAGTGCGTATTATGGCATGTGGGGGTGCTCCATTGTCTCCGGATACACATGATTTCATTAGAATGGCCTTGGATGTTCAGATGCTTCAAGCTTATGGTATGACCGAAACTGCAGCAAGTGCAACACTGATGGCGAGTAAGTAAAAAATTAAATAAAAAAAATTCTTTGTGGGGAAAAAATGAAAAAATATAATTGTAAAAACTTATCTAAATTTATATTCCAGTGCATGATTATTCAACTGGCAGAGTTGGAGCACCTTTGAGTAAATGCTACATAAAATTGGTGGATTGGCCAGAAGGTTAGTAAAAATTCTGGAATACAGATATAAAATTATTCTGATTGAATTGTAGGAATTTGTTTTTCTAGAAAGTTTCTTAAATTTATGTACCATATAAATAAACTCAAACACTATTTTCAAAGAAATAAAAAAAGTAAATGTAATTTCAGGAAGTATTGTGGTGTTAGTCAAGAAATATTGTATGGAGGTGTTGCTAATTTCTACAATCAATAGGGATAATTTCTAATACGTAGTATGATCCAGAAGTTCGGGACAAGGTGTAGAAAACCTAACCCTGAATAGTTCTATTGTATTCTGTCCTATTATATATCTTGAATGGTAATGCCCAAGTTTACTTAAATATCCCAAATCAAAGTGCTTAAGCAATCTTGTTTTCAATACAATGCCATTATTCTTTTTCATCATCAACTTCTTGAAGTATTGCAATTCTTATCCTTTATTTGGTTTTTGCTTTCAGCAACTGATGGGGTAAATAATAGATTCGCAGATTATCATACCAAAATGAATACAAATACGAGTAGCTAGAAATAACCTGTGTTAATGTTAAAGCAAGTTAAAAAAAAGTTTTTGTGAATAAAAGACAATTTTCTTAAGAATACTAACATCGTCAGATATTAGTAACTTGTGCGAAAACGAAATATCGCTTGACACGCGCTCCCTCATGTTTTTGAAATTTTGCAGATAATGATAGAAAAATTACTCTTTGGGATATCATTCGCTCAGTTTTTTTCCCTGTTCATCCTGACAACTGCTAACCTTAACTGAATAATTCTTCGTCCTAATTTAATTGACTTGTTTAAAATTTTTTTTATCTGACTACATGTGTTTACAATACGTAGTATGATCCAAAAATACGGGGACTGTGATCGTTGCTGACGACGAAAATAAGTACCTAACCCCCTACCTGACCAGGTTGGTTTAGTCCGTGTCATGTGACCAAACTACACGCGCAGCTGTTATCTTCCGAAACTAGTTAGCTTTGTTCCGCGATGTTGGCGAAAGATGACTGTTCTTGAACAGCATCGAACATTAAATTCTGTCGAAAATGTTGCATTGGTGTCTGAATGTGTTCGAATGATCGTCGCTAAACGCTTACACAAATCGCTGAGGCTACACACTTCTCCAAGACATCGTTTGAAGGAATCTCTTCGTCTTAAGCGGCTTCAGTTCTGGCAGTGACGACTGGTATCTTCTGTATGACAACGTACCAACACATCGATCGCAATTGGTAAAAGAATTCCTTGCCAAAATTCGCACTAACGTGCTTTCACATCTCCCCTATTCGCCAGACTTTGCCCTGTGTGGCTTTTACATGTTCCCATCAATGAAAAAACATTTGCAGGGACGCCGTTTTGTGTTATCAGATGAAGTGAAAGCAGAATCGCAGGAGGTCTTACGGGAGGTTGTGAAAAATGGCTTCCAGTTGTGTTTCTAGAAGTTATACGAACGCTGGCAGAAGTGTATCGTCGCCGAAGGTGGATGTGGTTCGGTGCTGTGAACTATTCTGGGTAAGGTTTTTACGTCTTGTTCCCGAACTTTTGGATCATACTGCGTTCAAATTTTAAGCAAATTTTAAAGATTTAAGAAACAAAATACAGAGTTTAGTGTTATGGTAAATCAAAATACTTTGTTTTCAGAAATTTACAAGATTTTCTTTTCATTAAAGGTAACTACCATGCCACAGACAAACCTTATCCCAGAGGAGAAATTGTTATTGGTGGCGACTGTGTGTCTTCAGGTTATTTTAAAAATGCAGAATTGACGAACGTATCATTTAAAGATGAGGATGACATTAGATGGTTTCTGACTGGTGACATTGGAGAACTCTATCCTGACGGAACATTCAAAATAATTGACCGCAAGAACGATCTGGTAAAATTACAGTTCGGTGAATACATTTCACTAGGAAAAATTGAAGCTGAGCTTAAAACGTGTCCTTTAGTTGACAATATTTGCGTTATTGGTAATGGATTTCATGATTATACAATTGCATTAATAGTACCTAATCTGGAGAGAATGAACGCTCTAGCAAAAAGTCTTGGAAAAGAAGACTTTCCTCTTAGTAAATTGTGTCAGGATCCAGAAATTATAAGTGCATTTTCAAAAGCAATTGTGCAGCAGGGTCAAAAAAGTAAGTATGCTTTTTCAAGCTAAATATTTTTGTAACCTTATTCCATAAAATCCTTCACTGCACTCGTATACATCAAATTTGTTACTGTAAATGTAATATAGTTCGTGAATCATTTTAGAGGAATTAGTCAAAAGATGCGGATCTTTTATTTATAAGAGTTTTTACTTCTCTGATGTACTTTAATAGTAATTACTAATACACATAATATGAAAAAAAATGATAGAAATTTTAAATCTGTAGACAAACGTTTCCTGAGAGGGGCTTATTATAAATAACTAATGAAATACTAAAATTAATCAGAAATAAAGTGCAAAGATTTCATTCAGTTTGGAATATTTCAAGTAGCATTAAAAAAAACTTTTTTACTTTAGTCTGAAATTTTTTTAAAAAAAAGATGAAACCCCCCAAAAAGCTCGTAGCAAAATAAATTAGCAAAGCTTAACAGCTCGGATGTCTTTCTAGGCCTTATCACACATATACGTATTTGGAGCAATTTTCCTTAAAAGCAACCACTCTGAGCAATTTCTACCTACTTGCCATAGCAACGGCTTCGAACAACTTTTTCCCAGTGAGCTGAAAGTATTGCTCCAAATAAAAATTGCTTAAAATTCCAGCTAATGCTGTTCGGCTCTCTACGTCATAAACGAGATAGTGGTAAAGATGGCAGCCACGGCTTCATCAAACGCATCAGAAATTACGTATAGTATTTTAATGGCGTATAATATTTTAAACATAATGGTGCTCTATTTCTGCTTACCATCGTCATTAAAAGCGCGAGTGGAATAAAAGAAATAATATTAGATGTTCATTCTTCGAGGTAGAAAAATCGGTGAATAATTTTTCAATGTAGGGCGTTTCTGACGTCAGAGCGTATCGTCTTGTTTACGGCAACCCTTCTCCTTCACAGCTTCTTGAAAAGTTTTCCCGAAACGGTTGCTCCAAATATGCTTGTGATAAAGCCTTTAAGTGGGGAACAAAATTCCAGACTGCATTGCTAGAAACTGAAGTATAATATAAAAATTCAGTTGGTTATTTTTGTATTTCCTCACGGGAAAAACCTGAAAAAAAATATGCTCTTCCCTTCTTGGAAAGCCATTTATCATTTGTGTATCAATTGATTTTCTTAATAATAAATTGATATGAATTGCCAAGAATGATTAAAATTCTAAACTTAAATTAAAAGCAGATCTGGTACTTAGCTTTTTTGATGAATGGAAACGAGAAAAATACTTCTTGGTGTTTACGATTAAAACATTTTCTCTCGGATAAATTTAACATGAATTACATAACATAATGTATTTCTATTATAATGTCTAATGATTTTTAGGTAAACTAATGCGTGCTGAGATCCCAACCAAAGTAAAACTTGTTTCCGAAGACTGGCAACCCGAGACCGGACTTGTGACAGCTGCGTTTAAAATTAGGAGAAAATACATTCAGCAATTCTACAAAAATTGTATAGATGAAATGTATTCCGTGGATACAAGTACAAATGGTACGTCTAAATCTGCTTGAACTCCAATATCATCTGTGCTGGAAGAAATCATGTTTAAAAATGCGTTAGTAGGAACTATAATTCCATCATATTTAATGCATTTGAACTACATCAAATTGCTAAGAGAATGTGTTGATTCTCATTTTTCTTTTACGTTTGATCTTCTCACCCTAAGCTGTTTTATTAAACTTAGATTTAATTTCTGTAATGGCTGTGAAACTTGTGTGTTTGAGAGAGAAAAGCTTCCGTTATACTATTGTAAATATAGGTTCTATGGAAATGTTCAGAAAGATGGTTGTTTTATGTATGTGCTCTAAATAAAATGTTTGAAGATGTTTCTAGTGTTTTTAATAATTCATAAATGTAATCAAAATAAAATGCATAATTTTTAGTTTCCCAGTAAATTGTAATACATATTTTATTACATGTTCGTACTAATCTGGGTGAAGATTGTTAACTTAATCAAAATACGACGAATTAAATGGGCAGGTCACGTTGTCAGAATGCAGGAAAACCACATCACTAAAAAAGTTTTCGATGCCCAACCAATGAGTACACGAAGAAAGGGCAGGCAAAATTTTGGATGGATTGATGGTCTAGAAAAAAATCGACTAGTTTTAAGAACTAGGCGTTGGAGAATACCAGCACGAAGAAGGTTGGACTGGAAAAGGCTTCTTGAGAAGGCCAAGACCCACCCTGGGTTCTCGAGCCACTGAGGAAGGAAGGAAGTAAATACATGTTTTATTACATGTTCGTACTAATCTGCGTGAAATTGCAGAATCGGCCACTGGTTGGCGAGATTTTGACAAATCGCCAATTTGTCGCGTTTTTGCGTGTTGTATTTCGGAGTAGCAACTCCACCACAATACGCAACACACGAGCGCTAAATTCAAGATGGCGGAAGTGAAATCATTAAAAAAGTAGCATTTTTAAGTCAAAACCATCATTTACTTTTTTACCTATTCTTTTTTTCAATTCCATGCTTTTTCCACTTTTCGGACATGCAAAAAATGATCCAATTAAACCCTTATTCACATATACCATTCTAAAACAGTTTTCTTTCCAAACACAGGCAAACACATGGCAAAAAATTTTTCAAGGGTGGATCCTTGGAGGGCACACTTCTTGGCGACAAAATTTTGGTGATGAAGTTAACAATATGGCAACCCTGCAAAATTTAGGGAAGTAGTAACCCTACTCGGACTGAATTTTTTTTTTAGTTTTTTACACTCAAGATTTGAACAGCGGTCATTTTTTCCCCCGACAGTCATGTTGAAAGATTTAAGTCATTTTCTGAAAACCACTTTTTCTTTTTTGTGGCTCGACCAATTGTTTTTATTCTTTTGAATAAAAAGAGGTAATAAAGAAATAGTTGCTTAGTGAATAAATGAACGAGATTGAAAATATTTCGGTATGGATGTCCGAAATATGAAAATTTGCGTTTGAAAGAAATTGTAGATCGTTAGATCATCAGCCTAAAGCATTCATTAACTTTGTTCTTCAGCTGCGTCTTAGAAGCAACTATTTTTCAGTTTTTCTTGTAGAATCCGTTTTAGAAACCGCCTTTTCATCGAAAAAACACGACGAATGGATTTTTTTCTGAATAAAAGGCAAAGTAATGATTGTTTTTTGTATGAAAGGATTGATAGAATCTTGGTATGGATATCCGAAATTTGGAAATAATTTGTATTTAATTTCTTATTTTCTATTTAATGTTTCCTATGTTGACCATTTTAGAAACCCACGTTTTTCCTCTTGTTTTCGTCTTTGACGCCACTTTGAAAAGCGCGGGTTATCCCTGACGCCACTTGGCGAAAAACTTTTGTCTCCAAATACAGCAGTGTTCTGTTCTAGGATTTTACCCTTTTCAGAACACTCAGCATACTTTAGCATACATTCATTCACATTTGCAACAATATCATCGGTGGCCATCTCAAGTATCTGTAAAAATTTATATGGAGAAAAATAAATTTACCTGTGAAGAAACGTATCCACACCGGAAGAACGAAGCCAAAAAAAGCTGCTAACTGACAGACAGGCCGACAAGTGGTCACTTATTGCTATGGTCAAAGACAATATTCACATTAAAGAAATGTTCCACGCGAGCGCAACGATTATCACATGTCAAGTATTCGAATTGAAGAAACATACAGCACATGCACTGATCAGGCTTCTCCTTTTCTGATACGAAATCGGGAAGGTTACCACATTTGGCGTATTTTTCTATTTGGCGAAAAATCTCGACGACCAGTGGCCAATACTGCTATCTTGATAGTTGAGTGGTTATAATCGCGAACTCATTTTTTCTATCGATTCATGTATCTCAGTCTTGATGCTACGAAAAATCCGCCATGTAAGGGGGCTGAGGCACTAAGGGCTTTAAAGTTCTCCCAATGTCGTTGCGTGGAAATCTGGTGAGAGGGATGCTAAGGTCGTCCTCGTTACTTGCCCGTGATTAAAAACGGCAAAATTTGTCACCAAAAGCCCTCGTGTAGCCTCTGTGAGTCGTTAATAAACAATCAGTCTATGAAAATCATTGAATAGTTGTATAAAAAAAATATTACTTGTATAGCAGGGAGTGATAGTTAAAATTTTGCAAATGAATGCTTTAAAATCAATTTTTCAATATTAAATAAAAACATAACATTTCACTCTTTTCTCATTAAGAGAAATTGCTGTTCGAAACCACAAAAACTGTACATTTTGGCAAACTTTTCGATTCAACATAAATCAATGATTCTTTTTGCACATTTTTATGAATTTTTTTTCTATTGATACAATTTAAAATACTGAATCAGTTTTTGCTGTTAAATTTTATATATTTTTCTGAACTTTAAATATCCACTCAAAAGTTTTTTTAAAAGTGTATGTGTGCTTATGACCACGCGATAGAAGTGATAACTTCAAATTTTGCAATGTTATTTCAGGGATTAGTTAGGTGAATAAAAAAAACAAGGGGATATTAGTATTGTCATATAAAATTATTTATTCATATGTCTATACTCGTAAAGTAATATTTTTTGCGAAATAAAAAATATATTTGTGAATTGTATTCCAAGAAGGAAGCTATAGCGGTTTATGGTAGCTGAAATGTTATAAATACTTTAGATTCAAAATTATTGAAATATCTAAAAAAAAACTCCATCCAGCATTTTTCCGTACTTTGTCGTGCTTCCATTTGGATCATTTGACATAATTAAATTGAATTTTTATTTTAAAAAATCTATTAAAGGCTTTGATTTGTCTTTTGAAAAATCTACATTAAAAACCACACTTAAAAATAATAGGCAATTTGTTCAGAAGAGTTGATCTAGCTTCGGTGTAGGCAACTAAATATTTGTGAATGAATTCGATAATTTTCTCTACACTTTGATTTGGTGAAATATAAATTGTAACCATCAGAATTATTTGTCCATTTTCTGCTCTACATTTCGCTAGCCAAATTTCTCCGATACATAACTCATTAAACCCAAATGACTAAGTAGTATTGCTACGAGTAGTATTGTTACCATTGTTACGAGCGTTACAAACCTGATTGTAACAATGCTTGACTTTTTGAAACGCATCATTCAAGTTCACTCTCCAGCAAAATGCACCTAAAGAAGTTATCACGTCAAAATTAACTTTCCTCCTTTAGCCATAAGATAACTTTTGAAAGATGCGCAATGAAATCTTTTATGTACACCAAATTAAAGCCAAGTAATTCCCCTTTATTCTGTGAGCTTCAAATTTTATAGTTATCTCGTATTTTTAAAAACTTTTAAATTGGTAACTTTTTTCTTCTATAAGGCTATAAAATAAAAAATATATATATTCATCCCATTACTAAATCTGAGGTTCACGGAATAAAGATCTAAAAGTATAACACCCATGTACAACTTTAAAACCCTACCATCAAAACTTTTTTTAATCTTTTTGGAAAGTGTGAAAATCAAATTTAAAGAATAAATTTTAATTTTGTACAAAAATTATTTTACGCTTAAACTGTACCCGCTTCGAACGCTGGACCTTCCATTCAGGGACGGCTCTAGAGCCGGACAACCGTACTCCTGCCCAGGGTGGCATTTGGATTGAATTTCAAATATATGCAGTCAAACCTCTATATACCGCAGTCGCTAAATCCCGAAAAAATGTTCACTATATGGAAAATTCGTTATACAGAGGTTCATCTTTCAATTTTCTTTACAAGCAAATTTTAAAAATTCATAAACACTATACATTAAATAAAGTTATTATTCACACCCCTTTTTGTAAATGAATAAATATTTATTTTATATATCTTATCAATCAAAAAAAAAGAAGGAAAAAAAAGAAAGAAAAACTGCAAGGAAAGCTTCTTGATGCCTTTATCCATTTCCTGAAAAATTCAATGTTTTTCATTGATGCTCAAACACTTACGTTTTGACATTTTCGAGCTGCAAGAAATGAAGCTACCAGTACGACTGATCAACACTACAAATGATCGGAGTCTAGTTCGAGGACACGGGGATACGAGACAACTCCCCTGAGAGTGAAAGTGGGTATTAAAATTGATTGAAAATTAAAGTTTAAAGTTGATTCCGTTCTTGAGTTGTTAATCTTATTGTGTAACTTTGTCACCTGTTAGAATGTATGCCAAATCAAAATTTGAAGACCTTTGACTATGTACATATACAAGTATCGGAAGACTCAGTTTTAAGTTTTATAAGAGCACAAAGTATTTCTGTCCAACATGGGTACGGACTATATCAAAATATATTTAATATTGGAAACTTATACTTAAGGGGGGAAAACTCTTCAAAAGGGTTGAAAATCAACTTGAAACAAAGTTTTACAGCGATCAACGTGAGAAAATAGGTTGGATTTTGTATGTGGACCAATTAAGGTATCCAAATACGTTCGGAACAATGATTTTAAAAAAGCGCATAAATGGATAATTTGCATGATATTTAGTGTCACTTAGATTAGAATACATGTATAGAATTGTTTTAAAGACATTATAACAAAAAAATTATTTAAATAAAATATTTCGGCAAAAAATCAACTTAGAATAACCTTTTTTCAAAATGTTCTCCTTTTATAAAAAATGCTTCTATAATAATATTTTGCTTATATAAGGTAAAGACTTCTCCAGAGAGTTTGAACTATGATTTTTGAAAATTTTACATAATTTTCAGAGTTACCACCAATTGAAATAATTATTGGCGTTTTTTTCTTAAAATGTCTTCCCTCTGTTGTAGTAAAATATAGATAAATCCACTTCTAAGTTATATATTTCAGAAATTGTAATTCAGCCTCTGTACAGAGGTCTGAGCTATATACAGGCAACATATTATTATAATAGAAGAATTATTCATAAAAGGAGAATGTTTTGAAAATTGATCATTCTATGTTCCTTTTTTTTTGTCAAATATTGTACTTAAATCATTTTTTATTGTAATAATAAAATAATTTTATATACGTTTTCTAATCTAAGTGACACTAAATATCATAAATATTATCGATTTATGCGCTTTTGCAAAATCACAGTTCTGAACGTAGTCGGATACCTTAATGAGACTATTTCAAAAACTTTTGCTTGTACATCTACGATATTTTACTTTCCTGAATGGAAAGGAAACCAATAATCTCTAAACTTGAGATTATTGGAATTTCGGACGATAATGACCAATAAGCTTGTGGAAGAGCAGTTTTTTAAGTCACCTGCCAAAGATAAGAAGGACACAACAGCGCGTAGACCTGCCTTGAAATCAAAAGTAGCCTCAAAAATACCAATCACACACACAATCACAATATAGGAGATATAAGATTTTTCTTAGTAACTCGAATATTAGAATAACAAATCCATTAATTTAGTCTAGGATGAACCTTTTAAAGAATGGGATGCTGAGGGGATTATAGATAAAGTTTTTGGGACCAACACCCAAACAAAGGAGGTAGTTATTTGTCCATTTTGTAAAAGAATCCGTTTTTTTTTATTATCCTGGTGAAAAATCATCACGAACGTGTTATCTATGGAATAGTCCCAGTCTGTTGTTTCGTAGCAGGGATTTTCAATAGGGCATTATTAATTTGTTGTAAAATCTGAATTCCAACATATTCAGCGTAATTTATGTGTATATATTTTTTTTTACTTTGAGGTAAAAAATCAAAGTGGGAGGTTGTAACAACACCTGGTGGATCTATTTAGAGGTCGTCAATGTTTTTGTTTCTTCTTTTTTTTGAGGAATGGCAGTTTTTCCGGAGTGAAATAAAGAGTGTAGCTTGCATGTTGTAACGTCTCATATTCTTTTGAGTGCGTTATAATTTATATGTCACTGCTATTTTCTAGCCGTAGAATAGTTACAAATTCAGCCGGACGCGGGAGAGAAATCTGGGGTTATGAAATACTGAGAGATGTATGATGTACATTGCAATGTACTCAGTGCTTATTTATAAATAACCATCGTTTTCGGTTATTTATATTTTAGAAAAATAAGTCTCTTAAATCACCTAACCAAAATTAAGTCTTTTATTCAAATTATGGTCAAAATTAAGTTTTATACTTCAAAAATTCAATCCCTATGAGGCAATATATTAAATTTTGTGAAACTATTTTTTTATAAAATTATTTTTCTCCTAATTCCCAACCATAGAAAAAATTTTCTCCATAGGTTGGTTCGGAATAATAATCATTTTTTTTCTCCGTATAACCGCGATCCACTCTCATATACGGTACAGAATACTTTTTGCAACATATATTGATGTAAAAAACCCGAAAAAGCATTATTTATGCTAATTAAAATATGAACTTTTAGTTCCATCTTGCATTAGTATAACTTTTTATAATACATTCAGCTACCTTAATTTTCTTAATCTTCATTTATGTACTGGTATTCAAAATTAAGAGTTTTGAAATTTTTTCTATTATCTTTACAACTACTGGACATATTTTAACGAAATCCTGAATAACTGATCTAGTTCTTGTCATATGAAACAGTATATGGATGGAACCAATGATCTATTACCTGTCCTCTAATGTTCGAGAAATCGACCAATACGGCAGAAGAGACTTGATGATCTGAGCTGGCCTCACATTGGCCGCGTAGAGAAGGCCAGGCAGCTCCATGCTTATGAAAGAGGCACGTGATTGCTGTGAGATACAGGGATGGGAGCCCAATGTTCACCCTTTAAGGGTGTAGTTGGCCCTGATTTTATTTTAACAGATGACAGCGCAAAGCACATAGAGATTATCTGGTCGATGAATTTATAGATAGTGAGGATATTAGCCGAATGTTTTGACCAGTTATAGATCTCCAGACCTCATCCCTATAGAGCATGCCTGGGATGCTCCGGGGAAGGCGAATTGCAACTCGTACTCTCCCTCCCCTTATCGATAGCGATCCAATGTCTGAAAGCAAAGTTGCAGTAAGAGTGAGAATAATTGACCCAGAGACTCATATATTCTCTTATTCCATGAAATCACGATGTTTGGCCTTTTTATCTGAAAAAGGGAATCACACCCAGTGGCGTAACGTACACACCTGCAACTCCTGTACATCGAAGAGGGGGTGCGTGTGCAGGATTCTAGGGTGCCCAGTGACCTGACAGACGCCTAGCGCGTTTTTAACCAATTTACAAAATATTAAAGGCAAAACCTGACTTTGTAGGAGGGGGGCTAATATTCTACGTTACACCACTGATCATACCCCCATTAACCAATTTTTTTGTTATATTCTGCACACACGTGGCCGCGGTAACCGAGTGGTATAGGGATCGGATCGTGACTGGCTTTGTCACTAGTTCAAGCCCAGTACCGCTAAAGACCCATCGTGTAGGGCAGCGATGCGCGTTAAATCTGTCGAGAGCTGAAACGTCCTCCCGTTGGTGTGGTGTGGTAGTTAGGAGAGGGGATACCAGCTCAGGTGTCGTCCACGTCACTTGACCATGGTTCAAAATTGCGTGGTCCGTCGCCAAAAGCCCTCGTGTAGCTGAACAGTGCGACGTTAATATTCACTCACTCACGCACACACACAACTGCTGTTTCATACCTTTCAACTTCAATGAGTGTTGTGCACAATCATGGATGTGTATTTTAAATGTCGCGAATGGTTATTTATTACTATTATTATTATTATTTGCATTATATCAGCTCTATGTACATTCATTAAAATTTGTTTAGTAGTTCTAGGGATAATCGACAAAATCAAAAACTTCTCTTAGTTTTGAACACCAGTATATAAACTAACTTCATTTATATTAATATTCATTCATAATAATCTGCCTTCTGTATTTATGTAATTAACTAAATGATCTCAGATATTATTATTTTGTTTTTGAATGTTTTATATACCCAACTCTTCTTTTGCATGGTCTTTTTTTACAGGAACTTTTTGTCCTAACACGAATTCCCAAAAAAATTGGGGATTCGTGCCCTTCAGATGAGGAGCATTTGAACAAGTTTCTGACAGTTTTATTTTTATGATAAAAATAAGTCGCTACTAGCAAAGTAGAAGGTGAGGTTCAGCTGTTAACAGCTGATTTAATTCACGACGGCTTGAGATTTGCTACAAACATAGAACAACATTTTACTACTCATGATCCTAACATAGAGAATACATTACAATTTCTATGTAATCTTGTGTAAGAGGATTTCAAGAATTATATAATAAACCTAAGAAATCAAAAAGACAGCCGGTAATAAGACTTTGTATAAACAAAACAAAACAAAAAACAATAAGAGGCCAATAATAACGAAAGAAATTTTTTATTTGAATCAAAACCGACAGTTGGGCTAGACATATCTGACACATCTACTGATGATAGATAGCATTTATTATATAGTTTGTAATAAACCTTCACACTTGTTATCAAGTAGCGATGAATAATTGTTAGTTAGTAGTTTCATTCCTAACTTCAATTTGAATTTTTATATGTTGTATATACCCAGGGGCATTACGTCAATCGAAGATCAACCGGGGGACCACCAAGACGATTTGGAGTGATCGCTTGAAGATTAGCAGTTATAGCAATTATATACGGAAATATTCAAGATTGGTTGACAGTACGCAGACTAAGTCTTCTACTGACTATAATTAAGAGAACTAACTTTAGATGAAAATGTTTTATTGTTTAATGCATTTTGAGCTGTTTGACAATAAATGCATCATCAGATACTATTATATTTATGGCTATTATTATTATGCTTGTGTGTAATTTTGAGTTTTGCTTTAAACGTGGCTTCAAAAACGTGAGTTTTTATTTTATTTACGTAGGTAAGTACATATTCCGTATTTATTATAATAAATATTGTTGACCTTTTCCTTACTTCATCACATCTATTACACTGGCCAGTAGGCGCACTCGTGAATTTTTCAAAGGGACCGCGGCGTGGTGGTCTAGAGTCGAATGTCTACCATTCTTATATATCCTACACCAATACAAACGCTGCCAAACATACCGGGTGGGCAAAAAGTCCGTATAAACTTTAAAAGTTTATAAAACTGGGAAAGTTAAGCAAAATAAAAAATGGTCTGCAGGTTTAACATCGATAAGTCACGGGATATTTTTAAAGATAAGAAAAAAGCCTGCCAAAAGAGGGCGCTGGTACAAACGACTGAGTTGGAAGTATGCAAATGAGACAGGCGATTACAAATACTGATGCTCTTGATTCAGACCTAATTCTCCGTTGCATGCTTTATTGGTGAAACTGTTTTTCATGAACAAGGAGTCAACGATTGTTGCACTGCGTAAATTCCGACTTCAGAAAAATGTGAAGACTGGAAAAGGGCCTTCAACAGTTGCACGTCTCATAAAGCTTGTTCCGCAATTTGAGGAAGCTGGATTGATCAAGAATCGAGTAAGATCCGGACGACCAAGTATAAGAATCATTAGCAGACGATGCAAGTTTACATGGCCTCCTCGGTCTCCAGATCTGACTCCAGTAAACTTTTGGCAGTATGGATACTAAAATTTCAGGGTGTATTAATCTCGTCCATCAATCTGTGAAGGTCTCCTAGGGACCTCACTTTGAGAACGAGAATAAATAGAGTCATGTAAGAACCAGTTGCCATTTTTATAAACAACTTTCTTTATTTGGTTATCTTATCCAAATAGAATCAAAGACTTATTAACAAATTTATTTAAATAGTATTATGAGGTTTTAAAGATAATATCCTTTAAATTAGCAATTAATGATCTCATTAATTAAACATTAAATAACGATCACGCAGATATTACCACGATAAGAGATCCCAGAATTATATTTAATAATGTTCTTATTGAACATTTAACTTTAATCTCACTCCTAAATCTTTAATGAGACTTTAAACACAAATCAATAGTTACCACTCGGAATCTCAATTCTTGAGATTAAATATCTTTGACAAGAAATCTTCAATTTAAATCCACGATAACTTTCTGCTTCAATCTCTATCTCCTACTGTGCTCCAACTTTACTATTTCGTTTGACTTAAATACTTAATCTAATCTGCATATAACAAGGAATCCTGTCCGCTTTTTGGAGTTGATTGGAAATAGGTGGGGGAATTAAATTTCCCTAAAAAAAGGTCGACTCAGAAGGTTAGTGATAAAGTTCCGTATAGATTCGTCACAAATCTGTCGGAATTGAAAGATGCGATCCACCGAGAGTGGGCATGTATACATGCGGACATTCTACACTCTGCCGTTTGCTGGATTTGTGACACCCTTGGAATGTGTCATCCCTTGTGGTGGTGGATATGAGGAACACATGCTGCTGTAATAAATGATTTGGTAACGTTATATCTGTTATTTGCGAAGCTTTTCTTTCACTTATGTACGTAACGCCACCTATAGGGTTGTTGTTTTAATTTTTTTTTTTCTTATTTTAAAAAAAATCCCGTGACTTATCGATGCTAAGCCTACAAACCGTTTTTTATTTTGTTTAATTTTCAGGGTTTTATAAATTTTCAAAGTTTTTACAGACTTTTTGCTCACCCGGTATTTTTTTTCATTTTGTAGATTGTTGGGAACAAAGAACAGTAAGAAATAAATTATTGAATGAATAATTAGCATTAATTTATGAAAAAATAATTAATAGCAATACTTAATTAAATTTTACGTACTATATACATGGGATTATAATCGACTGGAAAAAAAAATCATGAGCAATCATGAGAAGGGTCCGGACTTGTGGACCTTCCCCCTTTGCATGTGTCACTGATATCGGGTGGATCGCAACACCTTGAAAAAATTAGAAGTACCCCGTATCCGGGAAAAGTCTGCCCACCCCTGGCATATACTTATAGTCTAAATTTTCACTATGTACTTATTTTCATTTTTTTGTAACAAAAATGAATTATTTTTGTTTTATAAATATGTAACATGGAATTTATAATTACTTTTCTTTCGCGCGATTCTTTGGGAAAATATTTAGAGATATTTCATCTTACACAGTTTCTTAAAATTGTGTGTGAAACATTTCCCCAAATTTACCACAAGTCGCGTGCATTTTTTTTGTTTACCTGATTTTTCTAAGGAACATACCTACCGTGTAAAACACACACACACAACACACAAGCAATATAAAAAAAAATTAAGACAGTTCCTACTTAGGTCAACAGAGAAAAATTTTATTTTAGCTACTTTCTTTAAATAGTTACAATTAATATAAATATGTATATAAAGGGTGTTTTTTGAGAGGTATAGAACTTTATATATATATAAATCGCAATAAAACAACGATGTATTGTTCGATTGACATGAATTTTTTTCATTCGAAAAATAATCTTGTGGCATTACATTTTAAATATGATTTCTGGCATAGGACTGCCACGGCTGGCTCGGATGTAGTCCAATCTGAATGTTCAATTTTCGATGACTTTTTCCAACATTTGTGGCCGTATATCGGCAATAACACGGCGAATGTTGTCTTCCAAATGGTCAAGCGTTTGTGGCTTATCCGCATAGACCAATGACTTTACATAGCCCCACAGAAAATAGTCTAGCGGTGTTAAATCACAAGATCTTGGAGGTCAATTCACAGGTCCAAAACGTGAAATTAGGCGGTCACCAAACGTGTCTTTCAATACATCGATCGTGGCCCGAGCTGTGTGACATGTTGCGCCGTCTTGTTGGAACCACAGCTCCTGGACATCATGATTGTTCAATTCGGGAATGAAAAAGTTAGTAATCATGGCTCTATACCGATCACCATTGACTGTAACGTTGTGGCCTTCATCGTTTTTGAAGAAGGATTCCACCAGCCCATAAAGCGCACCAAACAGTCAATTTTTTCTGGATGTAACGGTGTTTCGACATACACTTGTGGATTAGCTTCACTCCAAATGCGGCAGTTTTGTTTGTTGACGTAGCCATTCAACCAGAAGTGCGCTTCATCGCTAAACAAAATTCGCTTATGCAAATCGACCATTATTTTCGAAATAAAATTGCACAATTTGAAAGCGTTGTTCAGGCGTGAGTCTATTCATGATGAATTGCCAAACCAAACTGAGAATAAATCACTTGACAGCTGTTAAATCGGTCGCCATCTTGGAAAGTAATGCCTACTTAAACTTCTATACCTGAAAAAAAAACACTCTGTACATAGGACAGAATCACAACATTAAGTGGCAAAATAGAAAGCGATTTTCCATTTTCCTTTCTATATAGGGTGTCGGATTATTTTTTGTCAGTTTTACTATTTATTCATTAATTATTAAATTTAATTATTCTAATAAAATAGTATAGTAGAAAGAAATCACATCCTCAGATATCATGCCATTCTAGGTGGGATTCGAACCCACAACCTTTGGATTACAAGTACAGCGCGCTATCCATTGCGTTATAGGGACACAACGAACGATTTTCCTTTCTATATATGCAGTTGGATTTAATTGATGAATTAATCTTTGAAAAACCAATTAACATCAAATGTCATCCACTACAAGTTTAAAAAATTGTATTTGAACTTGAGTGGATGAATAATTAACGACTGAAAATTTGAACAAGATATACATATATATAGGAAGAGTGTGAACTAAGAGTAGGAATTGAAAAAAAGTTACGTATATATAAAGCAAATATAATATATTCAAGAACATCTTTTTCTCTGTACAATAAACTCATCATTTCTCCTTTAAATAATTCTACGTCTCGTGCTAACCATGTAGCTACGAGAAGCAAATTACCCGGATTTAAGCGCGTGCAACGTCTATTGAGATGTTTTAAGAGGAAATTAATTCAAACTAAAGTCGTTCTGAGTTGCAACATACCACTAGTTACCTAAACCCCGAAGACGCTCATTTTCGGCCAACATTAACTAACTGGTTATCACACGCCGCACGTCATCTATTGGCCTAGTTTTCGAATAGAGAGCCATAAAAGGAATGGACAGCTTTTAACAGAATCGTGACGTTCAAGTTCTGGTCTGAGTTATAGAGATAAAGACCGGTAAAATACAATTAAGAGATAATAATTGCTCCAAAACTGTAACTAATTATCTAAGACATAAGTTCTCTCAACGTGGGCGTTTGAGTCTTTCAGGGGGTCAGTAAAAGTCCCAGTGAAAATAAGGGGGCGTTAGGATGGCACGGAGGGTCTTCGGCAGATTAACCAAATATAGTCGAAAATGGATTTAAGGTATCCGAACGCGTTGAAAATGACCAAATTCTGTCAAGACAAATATTTTTATTATTTATTTTATTCAATAGAGCTATCTTTTGGCTTTACAAAACATACTTTATTTTGTTTCTGCACTACTTAGAGGCCAAGTTACAATAAATTTTATGAAGTTAGAATAACCGGAAGTTGGTTTTTGATCTACCGGAAGTAGGCATTTAAATTGCTTAAACTCTATCTTGTTGAGTCTGATAACTCAAAAGAGATTACAAATATATTTCTATAAAGCTTTGTCAACCTGATATTTATATTATTTTCTATAGAATGTCCTAAAATATTTCTTATTGTATGAATACTTTTTGAGTTATGGCTTGTTATTTAAATAATCGTCTCATAAAAAACGTCACATTTCTTATTATGTTTATTCAAATAGGTCTAAAATTTTTATATTTTAATAAAACATTAAAATTTTAGTACATTTCATAGATAAATGTATCTAATTTGTTTTATTAATACTCTTACCTATATAAAGTTATTACTTTTTTTCCTCTAACTGCTTTGAAGTTCTTCAAAAATATTGCTAAAATTTCACTTATAATTGTGATTTTCCGAAAATTTAAATCATTGATTTTAAATTCATTTATTTTAAATAGTGTTAATTAAATATTAGTATTTATTAGAGTATTGAATCCTAAAAAAGCATTTATAATATTTAAATATGCTGTTTTGTTAAAAAGTACTCCGAACGTGTTCGGATACCTTTAAAAAAACGCTGATTATGTACTAACAAAAGTAAATTTTGATACTGGTTACTTTATGTTAATTGTATGTATTTAAATCTTTTCGATCACGTGTACGAAAGTTCACATATTTCGGTAGTTCGGAAAGTGGATGAAAATCTTACAAGATTGCATTTCATTAAAACTTACATTAAATTGAATGCTATAATAAATTTTATTTTCTGTAGTGTACGTGTTGTCTTTGTGAGGAATAGAAAAAATGCTTCGTCCACAGCATTTCATTACGCATATTATACAAGAAATATAATTCAATACGTTAACCAGGAATTAACGCGTGACTCTTTAAAGCCTGAAACTATAATTTTTTTTTTATTTAGAAAATAATAATATTTATTGTGAATTACTTTATATCATCAAAACCTTCTTTCAAAAGCGTCTTTATAACAAGTGTATAAGCTAAAACTTTTTTTTATTCCACTCTTTTAAATAAAGAAGAAATTCAATAACGTTTCAATTCCAACAAACTAAAATACATTAACTTCTAAAACTAAAATACATAATATTACACATTTCAATATATTTGTTGCAATAGCTATTTCAGATTCGCAAGTAAAAAAAAATGAGTTCTTCAGAAAAAATATGTTCTATTAGTAATAGAAATATTATTTTATAATTAATTCTTGTGTGTTTTCACTATGTATTATGTACCCTCTTGTTTCTATTGAGTGGGAAGTGGCGGTATCGAAATATTCACTAGAAAAGGGGGCGCCAGTTCAAAAAAGGTTGGGAACCTATGATCAAAGAGGTCTGCGTATTATAAAGTTCTTATAAGGTTACTAGGACATACTCTAAAGAGTAAAATGCGAAAATTAAGACAGTTTAAGGAACAGATATCTTTAAAAATTTGCAATAGAGCTCAGATTTTTTTTGTAATCTTATTAAAGAAATTTTAATCATTCTGTAGAAATACAAAATTTTTTTTTTAGTTAAAAGATATTTTTTACTTTTTAATTTAATTTGGACATATTTTGTGGGATCTTATAAAACATGTTTATGTTTATATATAGGTACCATTTTTTTTAAAAAAATATTTCTTAAATATGTAAAATATACCTCAATAAGAGGGAGGATATAAATTAAGGAATATAAACAGGTAATGTAGAAAAAAACTAAGTTAATTCCTTCTTAGGTCAACAAAGAAAGATTTTATTTTAGTTACTTTTTATTAAAAATAATTACAATTAATATAAATATGTATATACATATGACAGGATCACAATATTAAGAATGGCAGAGCAACACTTTAGCATTAACATTAAAAACTTTTTACCACATTAAATTTGTAATTAAGTTTTTAAATAAAAGTTCAATATATAATACATAATAATTTTTTAATCTTAAAACCAGTGTAAAAGGAATGCTGACGTCTAACTAGTATATGATTATTCAGGTTAAATCTTCATCACATTTTTAACGAAAGTTGTTTTCTCCGATGGTGCTGCCATCTAGACGAATAATATGGACTTAAATCTATCTCTTAAATTATAATTAATAAATTAAATTTAACTATGAATTAATATTTGGAAAAAACAGTAGTAATATCATGTGTCATATACTACAAGTTTAAAAAATGTATTTGAATTTGAGTGGATGAATAAAAAGTGTTTTATTTACGATTCAAAATTTGAACGAGATATATAAATAAATATGTAAGAGAGAATGTGAACTAATAGTAGGAATTGAATAAAAATATATATACAACGTGAAATTAAGCAATTGGAATTATTGTTTATTTAGAATTACAAAATAAAATGAAATGTTTCTCAATTTCTTTATTATTAATTCATAATATGAAAATAATATAGGAAAATAACATAAAACATAACTTATAAATCTTTTATTTTAATTAAGCAATATTTAAATAAAACAAACTGCCCTACAAGTCATATTTTCTGGACAAACGTAATTTAGTATAAAAACTGAAACACATTCTAAAAATTAGCCCATTCACACGGTCTGTTAATATTGTTTAAAACAATAATGTTCCTTCTATCTTTAAATTTATTTTGTAGCGCGCATAGTTTCCACTTACTTGGCTACAATATATTTTTATTTTCTGTTTACTGTTCGCTCCTAGAAAGTGTACATTTCCTTTTTATTAGAATTTAAATCAATTATTATAATAATATTTCATGAATAATGGTAGAAGAACAAAATTATTTATCACTTGACAAAAAACTATAAATAACTTTCAATTTTTCGGGAAAACTCGGGTTTTATGGTTTGATAAATTTTAATCAAAAGCCGGTTAACCATCCTTTGCAATCCCTGGTATAACCGCGGTAACCTGGTAGTCAAGGTAATAGACGCGTGGCCGGCGTGTCATGAACTCGGGTCTAGTATCGCTGAAGACCCGCTGTGTAGGGAAACGATGCACGTTAAATCTGTATAGAGCTCAAACGTCCTCCCGTTGGTGTGGAGGGGGTACCAGCTCAGATTAGAAGCTTAAAATTACGAGGTCCGTCACCGAAAGCCCTCAAATAGCTGAATATAGTGTGACATTTTTATATTCACTCTCCCTCACGTAAGTACTGGTCCCTGTTATTGTATAAAAATATATAGAAAATCTGTTTTTAAACGAAATATCTAAAATGGCTTGAAATTCCTTCCTTTTAGATACTTTCTTACTATAGATCAAGCATTTCTGGAGTTATCATTTGTTTTAAGATTAAGATTACTATACACAGTTTCATTTTCAACAATAAGTATTAATAGAGATACGATGTTGAAAGAGTTGATTCAGTTCCCCCTCGCATAAGACTGCGATATATTTTCTAAAAACGTTGCGAATTTATTTCGCTTTTTAAAAGTATTTTTTTAAATAAATTTTTGGGTGTTCGTTATTTGAAAACTCATAAGTTTTCTGTTGGCTTGTGTGTGTGTGTGTATTAAGGTATTCAATCAATATAATTAACAAATGGACTTAAACTATGAAAGTCATAATAGTTATTATGGCTGAGGGCTAAATTTAAAATTGAAGAAATTTATTAAATCAAACTAGTCAAGCATAAAAAAATAAAGTTCACAAAATATTACTAAATTAATTTCTAAATTAATTCGTTAATACACCTTTCGTTTCCTTAAAAAAAATATAATAGAATACGAGTGTGACACACACAAAAACAAGACAGATCCAATAGATCATTGAACTTAAAAGAATTAGTTCTCCGTGACGTATTACCCTCAAAGTAGTTCCCTTCAGTATCCTCACACTTCTACATTCGGTGCTGCCATTGCTGGTAACAGTCTTGGAACGAGGGTTTTGGAAGGCCCTTCAGTAGATTCTCTGTTTTTGCCTGAACCTTTTCAACTGAGGTAAAATGGGTTCGTTCGAAACAAGATTTAACTGTAGGAAATAGAAAAAAAATAGCATGGGACAAAATCAGTGAATAAGGAGGACTCCCTAACCCAGTAATGTTTTTTCTGGTCAGAAATTGCTTGATAGACAAGACCGTGTGCATTGCCTTTGTGCAACTGCCATTCCTCACTATCTAATTCGTGCCTTTTTTCCGTAATTTTTTGACGAAGTGTTTATAGTACTTCATTAACAGTCCTAATGTGAGTGGGAACCCACTCATAAAACGAACTTTAGCAATGTTTTGGTAAGTAATCGCTGATCTTGGGCGGGTTCATCATCTTCCACATTGGCCCTTTCACCTGAAAACCCCTTATGCCATTCAAACACATGTGCACCAGACAAAGTATCATCTCTATAAGCCTTGTTTAATATTATAAATGTTTTCGCGGCTGATTTTTTAAGTTTCTCAAGAAGCTTAATGTTGATTCGACATTTTCCCTGCAAAATGCAGTTAAACGTGTTCACTCAATGACGCAGTGCTCCCAACTGGCGCGATCGATTAAAGCGAAACTGGTCACATGGATAGAGGTGCGTGGGATGACGCCACTAAAAAGTTGTTGCCAACTCTACTCTTTTTTCAAGCTACACACTTAATCTCGTTTTTTTTTGTGTCATACCTTGTATAAATTGACCATATAAGAGAAACTCTCATGAACCGATCTGCATATTTATATTTTATTTATCAACATTTGGTATAAAATCTTTTTAATTAATACATGCATGTGTTTTTATTTAATATGTATTATATTCACAAAAACTTGTGTATCTGAAAGCGATACAAAGATTTGTTTATAAAACTATTCAAAAGCATTATATTTTGAATTTTATTGTGGACAAGTGTAATTTAATAGTTTCAAAATTCATTTTTATCTGAAAATATTTTTATAATTTAGTAGCTTAATATACCGAAAATTCAGAGCAATCCCCAAAAAATCTGAGAAAACATCAACGATTTGTGTTATATAATAGGATGTTAAAAGTACATTGTCCAAATTAAGGTTACAAACATTAACAATGCTTACACATACACACACCACAGTTCCTTAACTCAGTGGCGTGACAGACTATGAGAGCCAAGGCCTACTGCGCCCAACTCAGTATGCGCGACCTTGGGCCCTGAGGTGTATGAGTCCCGATCAGGCGGTCAGTCTGACGCGAAAACCCCCAGTGTTAAGTTCCCAAGCAAGCTTGGTACTCTTTTATCGACCCACTGAAGGTATGAAAGGCTAAGTCGACCTTGCTCAGCCAGGGATTTGAACCTCGGATCTGGGATGTGGAAGCCCGACGCACAAACCACTCATCCACTGGGCTACACCAGAGCTCCTAGAAAACAACTAATTTTAATGCGAAGGAATGAGGTACACATGTACTCGTATTTCAGACCGTGATGCAGATAATAAATAGAGGGGGGAAATGCAGTAGCTAAGTGAGTGAGTGAGTGAGTGAATATTAACTTCGCACTGTTCAGCTACTCGAGGGCTTTTTGGTGTTCTGGGGATTTCTAGAGCAGTTCTTTCAAGTACAGATACGTGATAATTTTGTCAGCATATAAAGTTGGAAGCACAATTATTTAAATATAATCTTTTTAAATCGTGATGTGATATGTGTTTGATTATATCTGCTTTATAAAAAAATCGTATTTTACGAAGCAAAATAAAACCTTTATCATCCTTTGTTTGCTTAAACACATTCACTGATTGATTTTCGGCATTTTATATATAGGCACTAAAATACTAAAAATTACTTCAAAAAGAAAATTCCCAAACTTTATTTGGAGTTTATCATTTGCGTTTTACTACCTCTTAAGCGTTCATTTTTTTACCAAAAGTGCTTAAAAAAAAGGCACATTTTTTTATTGTTTATAATGAAACACCATACTAATTACGGCGTTCACCACAAACAAAAAAAAAATACCGGACGAAAAGCATTTCAGTACTTTAGGCGAACTACATCAAAATACTAGTCCTAAATAATCACCATAAGAATTAAATATAAGCGCAAATCAAAAAAAAAGAAAAATATCAGTGCCCGTACAGCGTACGGCTAACCAGTTTAGGCCAACTATCGGTGATCCGTACGTTTTATGGGCAAACCGCTTAAAGGCTTAATGAGTAAATACCGATTTAAATAGCATAGATTGTATTGAATAAGTTGTAGATTCTGGTTTTTCCTACGAATGGGATTGTTATATATATATATATATATATATATATATATATATACACTGCTCACAATAAATAAAGGATATTGCGGTTTTAGGTGGATCTTGTGGCTGGGAAACTTTTTAGCTGATTGATACATGGTTGATAGACGTAGTAGGTTATATGAGAATAAATTACACAAGTTTGGTAGAAAAAAATGCATTTTATTGCGTATTTGTGTACAAAAAAAAAAACACAATTTATGCATATGAGAAAAAAAGAATAAGAAAAGGTGTTTTCTTCAAAGGAAATCATTTTCAGTAGTGGGTATGGTTTCTACGGACGGCCAGCAACGTTGAGCACCTATGAGGCATGGAGTCAATGAGGCTATTAATCACGAGTTGGGGTATTCTGTTCCACTCTTCCAGAAGAGCTCTTTCCAGTTCTTGGAGAGTTTATGGGGGTGGTTGGCGGCCAGCAACTCGTCTTCCTAGAGCGTCCCAAACGTGCTCTATCGGATTCATGTCTGGAGAACACGCTGGTCATTCCATTCGTACGATTCCTTCCTCGAAATCCTCCACCAGGTTAGCACGATGTGGCCTGTAGTTATCGTCCATTAAAATGAAGTCATCTCCGATTGCTGCAGCGTAAGAGCCTACAATAGGTCTGAGGATCTCATCCCTATGTCGGCGAGCAGTCAGAGATCCATCTCGAATGATGTAGAGGTCTGTGCGCCCGTCAATGGAGATGCCACCATACACCAACACTCCCCCATCGCCAAATCGGACACTTTCGTGCACGAACGCAGAATTACTCCTACTGCCACGGTCCCTCCAGATGAAAATACGCCTATTATCCGGATGAACAGAAAAACGGGACTCGTCAGAAAAAAGAACACTGATCCATTCATTTCTCCTCCAGTTCACATGCTCTGTTGCCCACTCCCTGTGGTCGCGACGATGCCTTGATGTTAGTCTAACACATACCATCGGTCGGAGAGCATACAGACCTACACCATGGAGTCGGTTTCGGACAGTCTGAGTTAAAACCGTGGTGCCAGTAGCCGAGCGAAGGTGTTGTTGGAGAATAGTAGCGTTCATATTTCGGTGTCTCCGAGTCGTTAACACTAAATAACGATCTTCATTGGGCGTTGTTGCCCGTCTACAACCTTGTCCTGGCCTTCGGCCTGCACTTCCAGTCTCCAAAAACGGTTCCAGATCCTAGATATCACACTTTGTGACACTCCAATGGCTTGCGCTACTTCGGCTTGAGTTTGGCCTCCTTCTATCCTACCAACAACTATCCAAGCTTCTGAATCGGTTAAATCACTTCGCTGAGACATCCTACTCATCGAAACAAAGCAGTCACTGAATGCCGATCATCCTTGTCTTCATTTCAATTGAAAGTCAAATTTCATTCGCTGCCGCAGAAGCGACGTTTTTGACGTCGAACTCAAAATTAGCATACTCCACAGTTTGAAAATCAGAAAAATTTGCATTTGTGATTCTCTTCTTCCATTTTCGGCAAAAAAAATTTCGCTTATATCTTTATTTTTTATAAAACTTACAATATCCTTTAATTGTTTTGAGCAGTATATATATATACACACTAGAGGACCCGACAGATGTTGTCCTGTACACACATCTTAAATTCAAAAATTCCAAATTTTTATGAATAAGCTTTAACAATCTGGACCGTTTTGAGTAAAATTTGTATTAAAAAGTTATTACAATGTCTAACGTCATTACATGTACGGTTATCATAATTCAATCAATCGATAGCCTGTGAGTATGTGTATACTAATGAGTGAAGTTAAATGTAAAGGCTGTGTGAATAAAAACTTATACTTGTTTTAATTAAAGGTGAAAAAGACTGAAACTATGTTATAACAGGTATATTTATTAAATTGTACATAAACTTAATTTATCTAATGCCATTAGATGTACAATATTTTTGGTTGATCCTTGAGGGGTATAAACAAATAAGTTCGATGGTTTTCAACTCTGGAACACGCGACATATAATTGTCCGTGAGAAAAGCAAGGATTTTCTAAATTTAAGCCGCAAATCTTCATTGTAAGGCGAATTTAAAAAAAAAACTCTTCGTAGTGCACATCATTAGGACCTATAGTAATTACGTGCCAAGTTTTATACTTCTGGGTTGCTTAGAAGTGAAACACACTCACAAACTATTTCCGATAAGAAATAATTTTAAATAAAAAAAAGTTTAATAATATGTGTAATCAATTAGCTACACAAATAGATTTGCAGGTTAGGATAATTGTTGTCAACGCACGTGTAAATTTAATAGAAAATAATGTAAAATACTCACTTCAATTGCATACTAAATTTGGAGAATATATAGTTTTTTATGCACACTTCAAAACTCTTCAAACACTAATTACATCTGAATGTAATAATTTAATTAACACACGATTTATTTCAATAAAATAATAACACGAAGTGACAAATAATTTCCTGAAATGATCACAGCACCAACTGTCGGGACAAACTTGAATTATAGTAAGAGAATTTTGAATATTTTTTCGATACTGCGATCGTAGCGCAGTCAGCCGGATCCAATGTAAAACATTCCAGGATCACAACAATTTATAAATAAAAAATTATCAAATAAACATTTCTAAACCGAATTATAAATCTAAACCATTCTCGAGACCACTGGAACAGACAGACTTTCATCAAAATCGGTACAGCCGTTTAGGAGAAGTTCAGTTACATACACACGCACAGAAAAATTACATATATAAAGATTATTTGAAAAGATATTAATTAAAAACGCTAAAAAGCGTGTATCGTCTGCATCTTCGTAACAATAAAGACCGGGTTTGGCCAGTTTGGCTGAAAATCAATTTTCGACGCCAACTTACGTCTTCTTTAATTTCTACTATTAGCTCACGATCTCTATACATATTTTTATTTGTTTGTTTGTATATCTATTTATTTATCTCGGAGGAATTTTCAATCATTAATAAAATACATTTTAAAGCGCTCAATTGAGCTGAAATGTAATATCCATGATTATTTTGGATGACAATACAATAATTTAATTATAATTAATAAAAATTAATTGATTAAAACTAATTATTTAAAAAATTACAAATACAGCCACGTTGGCTACTTAACGACCCTTTTGGCGACTTATGTCAAAATTTGAAAAGGTTTTTTTCTCACGTGTTAAAGTATTCAGTTGAAAGGAAATTTTATATGCTCGATTGTTTCGGATGATAATACGATACTTTAATGATAATTAATAAAAATTAATTACCACTTAATGTTGTGATTCTGTCATAAGTATATACATATTTATATTAATTGCAACTATTTAATAAAAAGTAGCTAAAATAAATTTTTCTTGGTTGATCTAAGTAGGAATTGAATAAAAAAAATTTTATATTACTTGTTTATAACAATAGCATTGTTACAACAATGCAGGTGAATGTTGAGTTTTATTTTTTGAATGTTTTTAATTAATATCTTTTTAACTAATTGTGATATCTGACCGAATTGTGAATCTAAACCATTCTCAATTTACTTGAACCCACACAAAAAAATTTCATCGAAATATGTCAAGCCGTTTAGGAGGAGTTTAGTGACAAACACACGCACAGAAAGATTATATATATAGAAAATTATATATATATATATATATATATATATATATATAAATTTAACTAAGGACACATGAAATGTGTTTTGTAGTTAACATGCAAATGTGTTTTGCTCACGATTTCTGTGTGTAACTGTTGACGGTTAAACAATGAATATGACCCCTTCGCAATCGAATTTCTAACTTGCACTCGCAAACTTTATAATATTATTTATTAAAAGCGTCAATTGACTGCTGAATCAAATGAGACAGTTTATTGTTTTTAAAGTTTCTTTTAATTGTGTTTGATTTTGTCATTTTTTAGTCTGTGGCAATTTTTCTTTTCTGAGAGATTTTAACTGTGTGATTCGGAAAGATTTACTCAAACTCAACTAAATAATTTACACCTAACTACTATGTTTCCCAAACTAAAGCAGATCAAATACAATTCATATGACAGAATTATATTTCATCCTTCAGGGACTTAATTTCTTCTGGTAAATATGAGGTTTTACAGCCCTAAGGCGTCTAAGAGATTTTTCCTCTTTCCTCGACGAGGTTTGCTGTTTATAATAAACACCAGCGACGCACCTTCTGGATCTCCAGCGATTTTTTTAAATGTCAATCCCTTCTCTTTATCATTGCATCCTCCTCAATTTTCCCCTTCTTGTCGCGTTTACATAATTTTGCTCGGATCCCAGATTAACGTGTGTTTTTTGTCAATTATGGAGTTTTTGGTGCTACTTGGCCGTTCGTAAGTGCCAATAAACCAGTAATTATTTTTAATCAAATCTGTATAAATAAAAATGAATGTGTGTGTCTGTCTGTACGTGTTTTAGGCCTTCCTAAACCGTCCATTCGTTTGTGATGAAACTTTGAGGAATGGTTGGACGCATGCCCGCGAAGGTTTCAGAGTTAGTAAAACTATGTTCCCATAGTTGCCCTGGTGGAGTTGCAGCTGATTAAGGAGAGTTATAAATAATTATTTCCATTTTAAAAATATTAGACGTTCAGACCTGAAATTTGGTAAGCAGATTCCTATCACGGAGTAAATACCCACTAATAAATGGTTTTGCAAAACTCGAGTACCAAGTGGCACTACGGAGCGTTAGAGGAAAATATATTCTCATTTTAGGGCTATTAGACCTACAGATTTGAAATTCGGCAGGCATGTTCTTTTCATAGAGCAAAGATCTGCTAATAAATGGCTTTGCGAAAATCGACAACCAGGGGTGGTTGCAGGGGGTTAATTGGGACAGAGACAAATATTCTCGATATGAATTATTAGACCTTCAGACTAGAAATTAGTAGGCATGTACCTTTAATGGAGTAGAGATCCGCTAAAAAAGGGTTTTGCCAAAATCGACCCTCCAAGGGTTTTCAAGGGTTAAGTACCGTTATAGATAAATATTCCCGTTTTTAACTATGTGACCCGCAGATTTGAAATTTGGCTAGTATATTACTTTCAAGGAGTAGAGAATAGCTACAAAAGAGGCTATTACGAAAATTGAACCCCAAGGGGGTTGCGAAGGGTAAAGGGGTGTTTAGATAAAAGAAAGCTCCATTTTTCGAACTATTAAACCTAGACTTGAAATTTAGCTAGCGTGTTTCTTTCATGGAGTAGAGATCCTCTAAGGGAGAGTTTTGCCAAAATTGACATCCAAGAGGGAATTCGAGGGCGTTTACATATATAAAAAAATTCCCTTTCATGAATAACTAAACCTATAAACTTGAAGTTTCGATAACGTATAAATTCGCTGAGCAGATATCTGATAAGAAGAGGGGTTTCAAAGGTCAACCCACATGGGTGTTACGGGGGCATTATAATTAAAAAAACCATTTTTTGCCCCCGTATTTCAATTTGGCAATTTACCGGACGAAAAGCATTTCAGTACTTTAGGCGAACTACATCAAAAATACTAGTCCTAAATAATCACCATAAAATTAAATATAAGCGCAAATCAAAAAGAAAGAAAATATCAGTGCCCGTACAGCGTACGGGCTAACCAGTTTAGGCCAACTATCGGTGATCCGTACGTTTTATGGGCAAACCGCTTAAAGGCTTAATGAAGTAAATACCGATTTAAATAGCATAGATTGTATTGAATAAGTTGTAGATTCTGGTTTTTCCTACGAATGGGATTGTTATATATATATATATATATATATATATATATATATATATATATATATATATATATATATATACACTGCTCACAATAAATAAAGGATATTGCGGTTTTAGGTGGATCTTGTGGCTGGGAAACTTTTTAGCTGATTGATACATGGTTGATAGACGTAGTAGGTTATATGAGAATAAATTACACAAAGTTTGGTAGAAAAAATGCATTTTATTGCGTATTTGTGTACAAAAGGAAAAAAACACAATTTATGCATATGAGAAAAAAAAAAAAGAATAAGAAAAGGTGTTTTCTTCAAAGGAAATCATTTTCAGTAGTGGGTATGGTTTCTATGGACGGCCAGCAACGTTGAGCACCTATGAGGCATGGAGTCAATGAGGCTATTAATCACGAGTTGGGGTATTCTGTTCCACTCTTCCAGAAGAGCTCTTTCCAGTTCTTGGAGAGTTTATGGGGGTGGTTGGCGGCCAGCAACTCGTCTTCCTAGAGCGTCCCAAACGTGCTCTATCGGATTCATGTCTGGAGAACACGCTGGTCATTCCATTCGTACGATTCCTTCCTCGAAAAGGAAATCCTCCACCAGGTTAGCACGATGTGGCCTGTAGTTATCGTCCATTAAAATGAAGTCATCTCCGATTGCTGCAGCGTAAGAGCCTACAATAGGTCTGAGGATCTCATCCCTATGTCGGCGAGCAGTCAGAGATCCATCTCGAATGATGTAGAGGTCTGTGCGCCCGTCAATGGAGATGCCACCATACACCAACACTCCCCCATCGCCAAATCGGACACTTTCGTGCACGAACGCAGAATTACTCCTACTGCCACGGTCCCTCCAGATGAAAATACGCCTATTATCCGGATGAACAGAAAACGGGACTCGTCAGAAAAAAGAACACTGATCCATTCATTTCTCCCCTCCAGTTCACATGCTCTGTTGCCCACTCCCTGTGGTCGCGACGATGCCTTGATGTTAGTCTAACACATACCATCGGTCGGAGAGCATACAGACCTACACCATGGAGTCGGTTTCGGACAGTCTGAGTTAAAACCGTGGTGCCAGTAGCCGAGCGAAGGTGTTGTTGGAGAATAGTAGCGTTCATATTTCGGTGTCTCCGAGTCGTTAACACTAAATAACGATCTTCATTGGGCGTTGTTGCCCGTCTACAACCTTGTCCTGGCCTTCGGCCTGCACTTCCAGTCTCCAAAAAACGGTTCCAGTCTGATATCACACTTTTTGTGACACTCCAATGGCTTGCGCTACTTCGGCTTGAGTTTGGCCTCCTTCTATCCTACCAACAACTATCCAAGCTTCTGAATCGTTAAATCATTCGCTGAGACATCCTACTCATCGAAACAAAGCAGTCACTGAATGCCGATCATCCTTGTCTTCATTTCAATTGAAAGTCAAATTTCATTCGCTGCCGCAGAACGACGTTTTTGACGTCGAACTCAAAAATTAGCATACTCCACAGTTTGAAAATCAGAAAAATTTGCATTTGTGATTCTCTTCTTCCATTTTCGGCAAAAAATTTCGCTTATATCTTTATTTTTTATAAAACTTACAATATCCTTTAATTGTTTTGAGCAGTATATATATATATATATATATATATATATATATATATATATATATATATATATACACTAGAGGACCCGACAGATGTTGTCCTGTACACATCTTAAATTCAAAAATTCCAAATTTTTATGAATAAGCTTTAACAATCTGGACCGTTTTGAGTAAAATTTGTATTAAAAAGTTATTACAATGTCTAACGTCATTACATGTACGGTTATCATAATTCAATCAATCGATAGCCTGTGAGTATGTGTATACTAATGAGTGAAGTTAAATGTAAAGGCTGTGTGAATAAAAACTTATACTTAACTTATAACAGGTATATTTATTAAATTGTACATAAACTTAATTTATCTAATGCCATTAGATGTACAATATTTTTGGTTGATCCTTGAGGGGTATAAACAAATAAGTTCGATGGTTTTCAACTCTGGAACACGCGACATATAATTGTCCGTGAGAAAAGCAAGGATTTTCTAAATTTAAGCCGCAAATCTTCATTGTAAGGCGAATTTAAAAAAAACTCTTCGTAGTGCACATCATTAGGACCTATAGTAATTACGTGCCAAGTTTTATACTTCTGGGTTGCTTAGAAGTGAAACACACTCACAAACTATTTCCGATAAGAAATAATTTTAAATAAAAAAAAGTTTAATAATATGTGTAATCAATTAGCTACACAAATAGATTTGCAGGTTAGGATAATTGTTGTCAACGCACGTGTAAATTTAATAGAAAATAATGTAAAATACTCACTTCAATTGCATACTAAATTTGGAGAATATATAGTTTTTTATGCACACTTCAAAACTCTTCAAACACTAATTACATCTGAATGTAATAATTTAATTAACACACGATTTATTTCAATAAAATAATAACACGAAGTGACAAATAATTTCTGAAATGATCACAGCACCAACTGTCGGGACAAACTTGAATTATAGTAAGAGAATTTTGAATATTTTTTCGATACTGCGATCGTAGCGCAGTCAGCCGGATCCAATGTAAAACATTCCAGGATCACAACAATTTATAAATAAAAAATTATCAAATAAACATTTCTAAACCGAATTATAAATCTAAACCATTCTCGAGACCACTGGAACAGACAGACTTTCATCAAAATCGGTACAGCCGTTTAGGGAGAAGTTCAGTTACATACACACGCACAGAAAAATTACATATATAAAGATTATTTGAAAAGATATTAAATTAAAACGCTAAAAAGCGTGTATCGTCTGCATCTTCGTAACAATAAAGACCGGGTTTGGCCAGTTTGGCTGAAAATCAATTTTCGACGCCAACTTACGTCTTCTTTAATTTCTACTATTAGCTCACGATCTCTATACATATTTTATTTGTTTGTTTGTATATCTATTTATCTCGGAGGAATTTTCAATCATTAATAAAATACATTTTAAAGCGCTCAATTGAGCTGAAATGTAATATCCATGATTATTTTGGATGACAATACAATAATTTAATTATAATTAATAAAAATTAATTGATTAAAACTAATTATTTAAAAAATTACAAATACAGCCACGTTGGCTACTTAACGACCCTTTTGGCGACTTATGTCAAAATTTGAAAAGGTTTTTTTCTCACGTGTTAAAGCATTCAGTTGAAAGGAAATTTTATATGCTCGATTGTTTCGGATGATAATACGATACTTTAATGATAATTAATAAAAATTAATTACCACTTAATGTTGTGATTCTGTCATAAGTATATACATATTTATATTAATTGCAACTATTTAATAAAAAGTAGCTAAAATAAATTTTTTCTTGGTTGATCTAAGTAGGAATTGAATAAAAAAAATTTTATATTACTTGTTTATAACAATAGCATTGTTACAACAATGCAGGTGAATGTTGAGTTTTATTTTTTGAATGTTTTTAATTAATATCTTTTTAACTAATTGTGATATCTGACCGAATTGTGAATCTAAACCATTCTCGAATTTACTTGAACCCACACAAAAAATTTCATCGAAATATGTCAAGCCGTTTAGGAGGAGTTTAGTGACAAACACACGCACAGAAAGATTATATATATATATATATATATATATATATATATATATATATATATATATATATATATAATATTTAACTAAGGACACATGAAATGTGTTTTGTAGTTAACATGCAAATGTGTTTTGCTCACGATTTCTGTGTGTAACTGTTGACGGTTAAACAATGAATATGACCCCTTCGCAATCGAATTTCTAACTTGCACTCGCAAACTTTATAATATTATTTATTAAAAGCGTCAATTGACTGCTGAATCAAATGAGACAGTTTATTGTTTTTAAAGTTTCTTTTAATTGTGTTTGATTTTGTCATTTTTTAGTCTGTGGCAATTTTTCTTTTCTGAGAGATTTTAACTGATTCGGAAAGATTTACTCAAACTCAACTAAATAATTTACACTCAACTACTATGTTTCCCAAACTGAAGCAGATCAAATACAATTC
Organism: Trichonephila clavipes; assembly: GCA_019973935.1. NCBI lineage: Eukaryota > Metazoa > Arthropoda > Arachnida > Araneae > Nephilidae > Trichonephila > Trichonephila clavipes. The sequence continues at coordinate 589,875 of BMAU01021221.1, read as the reverse complement.
ATATGACAGAATTATATTTCATCCTCCAGGGACTTAATTTCTTCTGGTAAATATGAGGTTTTACAGCCCTAAGGCGTCTAAGAGATTTTTCCTCTTTCCTCGACGAGGTTTGCTGTTTATAATAAACACCAGCGACGCACCTTCTGGATCTCCAGCGATTTTTTTAAATGTCAATCCCTTCTCTTTATCATTGCATCCTCCTCAATTTTCCCCTTCTTGTCGCGTTTACATAATTTTGCTCGGATCCCAGATTAACGTGTGTTTTTTGTCAATTATGGAGTTTTTGGTGCTACTTGGCCGTTCGTAAGTGCCAATAAACCAGCAATTATTTTTAATCAAATCTGTATAAATAAAAATGAATGTGTGTGTCTGTCTGTACGTGTCTTAGGCCTTCCTAAACCGTCCATCCGTTTGTGATGAAACTTTGAAGAATGGTTGGACGCATGCCCGCGAAGGTTTCAGAGTTAGTAAAACTATGTTCCCAAAGTTGCCCTGGTGGAGTTGCAGCTGATTAAGGAGAGTTATAGATAATTATTTCCATTTTAAAAATATTAGACGTTCAGACCTGAAATTTGGTAAGCAGATTCCTATCACGGAGTAAATACCCACTAATAAATGGTTTTGCAAAACTCGAGTACCAAGTGGCACTACGGAGCGTTAGAGGAAAATATATTCTCATTTTAGGGCTATTAGACCTACAGATTTGAAATTCGGCAGGCATGTTCTTTTCATAGAGCAAAGATCTGCTAATAAATGGCTTTGCGAAAATCGACAACCAGGGGTGGTTGCAGGGGGTTAATTGGGACAGAGACAAATATTCTCGATATGAATTATTAGACCTTCAGACTAGAAATTAGTAGGCATGTACCTTTAATGGAGTAGAGATCCGCTAAAAAAGGGTTTTGCCAAAATCGACCCTCCAAGGGTTTTTCAAGGGTTAAGTACCGTTATAGATAAATATTCCCGTTTTTTAACTATGTGACCCGCAGATTTGAAATTTGGCTAGTATATTACTTTCAAGGAGTAGAGAATAGCTACAAAAGAGGCTATTACGAAAATTGAACCCCAAGGGGGTTGCGAAGGGTAAAAGGGGTGTTTAGATAAAAGAAAGCTCCATTTTTTCGAACTATTAAACCTAGACTTGAAATTTAGCTAGCGTGTTTCTTTCATGGAGTAGAGATCCTCTAAGGGAGAGTTTTGCCAAAATTGACATCCAAGAGGGAATTCGAGGGCGTTTTACATATATAAAAAAATTCCCTTTCATGAATAACTAAACCTATAAACTTGAAGTTTCGATAACGTATAAATTCGCTGAGCAGATATCTGATAAGAAGAGGGGTTTCAAAGGTCAACCCACATGGGTGTTACGGGGGCATTATAATTAAAAAAACCATTTTTTGCCCCCGTATTTCAATTTGGCAAATCTGATTTTTTTTGTTGAGCAGAGATATGCTAAACAATTTTTTGTTTAATTTACAATTCATTAATATTTAACACATAAAAAAAATTTCTTTTTCCTTCAATCTTTATTATTTTATTTTTCAATTCACCCATACCAAGAACTGGTATACCAGCTATACAAATATTATTTAATTCAAAACCAATCAAGCGTAATGCTTGTTTGAGATGTGGGAAGTGTGGACGTGGTAACTTAATGGTTATGGTCGTCGATTCGTGGCCGGCATGTTGGGGATTTGAGTCCGGTGTGGTAGCTTTTAGAAGCGATACCAGCTCGCCATTTGGCTGTGGCTCAAAATTACAAGGACCGTCGCCAATAGCTTTTGAGTTGCGCCATAGCACGACTTTAACAAACACTCTCTGACTGAAATGAGCGTATTTGATAGAATAGCATTTTTTCAAAATAAATGAAAGTATTGAACAGTGTAAATGATAATTTTTAATACTGTCGCACGTGCTTTTGCAAATATATAATTTTTTTTACGAAACCTTTTCCAGCCAATTTAGTTTTCTAATACACTGGAAAGTAACAGAAAACTGATTGGTTTTTGTGAAAATCAATTGGAAAAACTTGAGAATGCTCGTTTTAAAGTTGTTTTTCTTTCTTCTATTAGTATGCCAAGTTTTCTATGTCACTAATATATTTTGCGATAAACTTTGCTATAGTCAATAAATATTCTGTAAATAATAAATCTATAATAAATATGTCGAACAGGATTTGATTGATTTTGAAAGCAAACCAGTAATTTTTTTTTTTACTCTCACTGCAAGCTTTTTATATTTTACTCCATTCGTAACAGGAAGAGTCGTCAAATTCAAAGAACTTCCAACTCCTCAATAAAGAATAATATACCATTCTCTGGAAGCCCCGAATACCGTTCATTCTCCCCGCTTTTTTCATTTCCTCCCTCCACAGCCCATCCCTACTTTTCAATTTTCACCACAGCGCAAAAATCGATCTGCACATCAGCGGCGCTGCGATCGGCAGGCAGCGTTTTGTTGCCAAATTGAAGATGAACTGTGTCCGAAAAACCCGATCATTGGGCCGCTATGCCGTAGCTCAGTGAAGACGTGTCCTGACCGCTAGGTGTATCTTATTCGACTAACTAAACGTGCTCTGACTAGAGTTGTGGTGAAACAACCCAAAGAATTCTAATTCTTTTTTTTTGTTTTGTTTACAACCTTGTCATCGGAGCTCTTCTTCCGCGTGTGTTTCTCGCCGTAGGCAAATTGCAGATGATTTTGATAATTTGTTAAAAGAACGCTCGTGAAGAAAGAAGAATATTCCATTGACGGCAACTGTCACCTACTCGGACCATGTGAGTGAGTTTTTGGAGAGGTGAGATGTTCTTTTTTTTCTCCCTTTTCTCGTCTGTTATTGACGTGCCATCGGGTAGTTTGTTCGATGCGTGAGTCACAGGATCGTAGGCGGCGTTTTTCCACCCACTTCACGTGCTGATTAAAATATCTTCTCCACCCTCTTCCTATTTTGTGCCGGCAATTTTTTTATATTATTATTGCTCCGTCGAAGTGAAGTGTCATGAACTGGCTAATAATTATTTTTTGAGACACTGTTTCACAATGAAAAAAGTTTTTTCAGAGTTGGTCTTGTGTTTCTGCCCTGCCTCAAACTATTTCAGCGTTTTTGACACAAAATGTAGCGGAGAAATTAATAGTTTTTAAAATATGTTATTTATTGGAACATTTGTGTTAAAATAAATTAATAAATTAAGTTTTTATTTAATTAAAATATTATTTTAAAACATTATATTTTTCAATTAATTACAGGAAAGTTACTACATTTTTACATTTTCAATTAAAATTATAATTATTCATTACTACTCATAATTTTCGAAAATTAATCAGTGTTTTAAAATTACAATTTTGAACTGAATTTCCATTCTTTTCAACTTTTTTTATAAAAGCTAATTATTTGCGTAAAAAATATTGAATAATAAATATAATCTTTTAAAATATTTTTGTTTGTTTAAAAAATTTTTTTCTGAAGTGCATGAAATTTATTATTTTTTTTAATGGATATTTATTTTCTTTCCTTTTTTTTTTTTTTTTTTTTTTACTCATTAAGAAAATTAAAAACATTTTAAATCTACTTCATGCATTTTTTATTGTAATTAAAAAATATTTCGCCTTATTTTTATTTGATATCAATTCGATATTTTGGCTTTGAATATAAGCGACCTGTAGAAATTATTTACATAGTTAATGCTCCATATGGATTTGGGATTAACAATATTAAAATTTTTATTTTGTGTAGTAGTATATTGGGAAGAAAAGAGGTGGGGGAAGTCTTAAATGATGGATGCAATGTAGTAACAGGACTCTGAACCATACGCCTGTCAAGCAGTTTTTACCACTGATATCGGTACGCGTCTGGGAAGCGCTATGTACGGAATCGTATCGGTAACATTTGTGTGTGTGTGTTTGTGTGGATATATGAATAAACACTAAGGTGACCAACCGTCCTCTCGAGGTCCTCCTTATTGTCTTCTTTTTACTTCATCCCAAATAAAGTGGGCAAATATAGAAAATCTTGTTGAGTTTGTATCGAAAGAAATGCCCGATATTAAAATTGATGACAATGGTCTGTTTGAAGAAGAAAGACGGCTGAATACATATTTAAATTCTAATAAATTAGAAAAATTGGAACAGCAACATGCCGAAATTGATAAAAGATGAGTGAAAATATTTAAACCATTTCAAAAATGAACACATTCCATATGAAAATGCAATTGTGGAAATTACGTTGTGCAGCCCTGGAACTAATACAGCAGTTGAAAGATTTTTTTTCTGCTGGTAATGATTTTTGTAAAGTGATTAGTGAGAAATCAAAATTGAATGTTAATATTTTAGCTACAGTGCTTACAGTAAAATTCAGTATGAAGGATATTTTTTGCCCCAACTTTCCGACAAAAAAAAATCATTCAATGGAAAAATACTCGTTTAAGTTAATAATTAAAAGGAATGTAAGCGTAATTAGCATATTTTTGTTTGAATTATTAAAACGTTTCATATATTTAAGTTGTAATTTTTTCATAAATTTTTCGTCCTCCTTTTCATTGTAAAAAAAATGGTAACCACACGTAAGTAACACTTTCATGAAACATTTTATAAAACGCAAAAAATTTTTTTTGATAAATCGTTCCAAAAAATGTTACATGTTTCAAAAACTTTTATTCAAGGACAGCATTTTTTTATTCAATGTCTCGTACTGCGTTTTTTTTTTCACCGATGGTATAAATTTGCGTTTATACATTTTATCATTAAGACTGAAATTGAATCTAAACACTTTAGATTTATTACTTTCCCAGATTTAAATTGTTTTTAAGATTATATAAGATAATAATCTAGCACTTTATAAATAATTAGTTTTTTCTAAAATAAACCGCTTAATAATTACTACAAAAGAGACGTCCGTAATGGAAGTAATATTTTTATTATTGGGTGAATGATATTATCTTGTATGTGATATTTATAACCAAAAGCCTTCAGTTAACTGAATGAATATATTGTGTAAATAAGCGAATAAGAAAGTAGTTTTTGTTGCTTTGAAAATTTATTGCAACTTTATAGATTAAGGCTAGTTAAGACTATATATTTTTTTTCTTATGCACAGCTTCAGCTTTTTTATTTTACCTCTCGACAAATCTTTGCAATACTGAGGTTTAAGGGGTTTCGCATTAGGAATTTCTGATTCCAGCGCAGAGACAAGAAATCGATAATTCTATCTCTATTTTTGAGGAATTTAAGAAATTCTTAAACTTCCAATAAATATCTTGAGCATATATCAAATTTTCGTTTTTGATTTTCTAACCTCATCAAACGTTTCTTCAAAATCAGCATTCTGAGATACTCTTCCTTGGAAACATTGTTGATTGTTATTACTATCTGTGGACTTCATTGTTCCCTGGAAAAAGTCTTAAACTGATTGGTTAATATTGACAAACATCGCTACTGGCGGTAAACCTCGTAATTTTGAGCTAAGATCATCAAATTTCGAGGGCATTTTAATTGGTATTTTCTATAAAGATTTTAGATCACTGTAAGCATGATACCTTATTACCTTTAACCCCATAACTGGTTTGCCCGTACACCGTATGGGCTACAACTAGTTTACTCGTCCGCTGTACGGGCACAGATATTTTTCTCTTTCTATCGTTGATTTGGAAATATTTTAAAGTGTCTTATAGTGTGATTATAAGTGCTAGTGCTTTTAAGAGATGCAGTTTGTCCATAGTACTATAATACTTATCATCTGGGATTTTATTACTGGTGAAGGCGGGAATTTTTCATAGAAGGCAGGAGTTAAGATTCTTGAAAATACTCCATACAGAATATGGATTGTGGATTGGCAAGGCAATATACAATTTGTTACTTGAGAATAAGTGAAAAATAGAAAGATAATCCAAAATAGTCGATATTATCTCTGTCATTATTGCAGAGAGTGTAAGACTTAATATTTTACATCATGCTTCAAATTGTGTGCATGCATATATACGTATGCACACATGCACGCACAAAATCCTCAACCGTTTGATAAAGAGGTACAAACATGAAATTATTTTGTATGAGAGAAGCTCTTTTAAGATATATGAATCAATCTTCATAGCATGTAGAGTGTACTTATAAAAAGCAAACATTTAGGGGGTTTGTGTTCCCCAATTATAAAATAAAAAAAAGTGTACAAAACATTAAAATTGAAAATTAAAATAAAATTCTTCCATTTTTGCATTTTGTTAAGTATTATGCTTAGTGATATGCAATAAAAAACCGTGCTTTTTTTAACATTTTGGGCATGAAAATTGACCGCTTAAAGAGTTAATTTACTAGAGTCATTTTACTCCATAGTTTTACTTCGTTAACCAAGAACTGCTAATGATATGAAACTCATCACAATATTTTAAACCTACTATGATCTCAATAAAAATTGAAGTAGAGTCACCATATAGATTGGTGTGTAGTAACTAGAATTAGGGAAGCAGTTATTTTAATTTTAAAATGTAGACACCATCTCAGCTGATACTTTGTTATTCTTGCTTCTCTACACCGCCTTATGCCAGGATTTTAAGAACATGTTCAGTTTAAGGCTACAGTCACCATTTTAAATTCGTAAATGTGATGCCAATCCTATGGAAATTCTTTGTTTTTCCTGAAGTATAGATTATTTATGAATTAGAATGATATATAAAATGCGCCTGTAAGATTAAAAACTAGCTACATTTTCTCCAGAATTACATTTTATCCTCCGATTTCCGAAAGTATTCTTATATCTGTGTTTATTAATTCCTTTGTTAATTTTCAGATTTTTGCGGAAATGATTTGAAATATATTCAGTTGTCGGAGAAAAACTGTAATTTTGAAAAACCCATTAATAGTTTTCGCTGTTTTCGATGCACTTTTATTGCATTCAAATTGATGTAACGTTCAAGATTTTGAGAAAATTAGAATTTTCATTGGAATAACATTACGACCACGAAATCAAAACGGCAATCGCCATTATTTATAAAATATTCTGTTAGTGGAATGCAGATTTTCGAGTACACGTCTCGACTCATGTATTGTTGGTCGAGAAGCACTCACAATATTAAACTCTGAGCTACAGTATAAAAAGCCGCGGTAGCCTGGTAGTCATGGTCATGGACTCGTGGTCGGCGTTATCAAGTCTTGGAACCATTAAACACCCGCTGCGTAGAGGGCTGATAAACATTAATCCGGGGACAGGCGCACACTCGATTCTAACGTTAATGTTCGCGCGGGGTGACTGAGTCACCCCAATCCTTTTTATTTTTTATTTTTACTTTTATTGTACGTGATAAAAATCGTAATTCCAGTGAATAATTAAATAAGATAAGGTATACTTACCAACTTTTAATGGTTTTTCAATTTTTTTGATAATTTGAGAAAAAATATCAATGAAACACTAAACCTAGAAGTTTCAAATGTGCGTGACTTTAATAAATGATACAAATCACAGAAACTTTTCGCTAGAATTTCAGGAATGTTATTTGAGGGCCAAACTGCCAAATGTTGTTCAAGTTATTGTAGTTTTATTGTCCTTTGATGATCGACAAGCAGCATGTTGAACTTTTTCTTGCTTGTGTCTTTTTGAAACGGCCAAAGTGTGTCTTGTGCTACACTTATGGCTTTATATTTTTCTTGATAGAGTTCTTTAGGTAGCATTTGAAAACTTTCCTTTCAAATGAAACGTTTCATGTTCATTTCTTTTCTTAAATTTACTTTCGTTATCATGATTAATAGGCATTATTTCAGTGGGAACTTCCCTTGCTTAATCATTGTCAACTTCCCTTGCTTAATCATTGTCAACTTTCTTCAACAGAAATCGTAGATACCTTTTCTTATATATGTATTCTGCTCATTTACATCTATAAACCGTTATAAGTTGTACAACACAGCAATAAAAACCACTAAGTTGCTCACCGAGAAAAAATGTGGCGTGTCCATAGAAAATAACTTGGAACAAAAGTGGTCACACGGGGAACTCAGTCACCCCAAGTACCTTAAGATTGTAAGAAAATGTATGCTATTCCCAAAAAAAGAGGGATATATGTGACAAATAAATTTTAGTTCCTATGAAGACTGTCCTGTAGGAGGATACTGTCAATGTCATTGATAACGAATTAACAGTTTTCTCAGAATTAACGATTTCGTGAACCTGGGGTGACTGTTCCCCTGTTAAACATGTCATGGCTCAGTCCTCTTGGTATTTTGGTGTGGAAGGTAGGAGGGTGGGGTACAAGTTTAAGACTCGTCTCGGCTGAAAATTACAAGGTTCATCGACAATAATTATCGTGTTGCTGTAAGTGCGATGTCAATAAACTCTCAGTTAACTCCTTCTAAAAAAGCTTTAGAATTCATTAAATTCACTATTTTATATTCCCGTAATTTTATTTAAAAAAAAATCGTGACGATACGATATCAAATTATAAACTACTTAAGAAACATCCAGCTGTTCTGTGATTTCAGAAACATCTGAAAAATGTTCAGTAGACCCTTAACACCTTGCCTGTGACGCTCGAACTCAGTTCGGGCAACGCAATTTCGTCAATTGTAGAATGCCCGAGCTGAGTTCGGGCAAATGAAAATTGCTCTTTCAATCCCATGAAGCCTGAACTTAGTTCGTGTAATGCATAATATATAATTCACCATTTTTCCAATACATGGCGATACTTCCCCATGTGTTCAGTGGTTTTCGCCGTTTGTCATATTTTTGGTAATTTTGCAGCTCGTATATACCACACTGTAAGAGATTTGTGAAATTCAAAGGATTTCGGGGGACATGAAATTTATGAAAGTTGATATAAATAATAATATTGTTGTGTATTAGTTTATTATATTTATCTTCAAAATTATGTCATTAGATTTATTTTGCTTTAATTTGACCAAAAATTATTGTAATTCATTAACATTTCCAATATATGCGAAAATGTTGAATGTAATAGTAAATTCACTTAAAAAAATCTTTTTTTTAAATAATATATTTTTAACATTTTGACGACGCGATAACAAAATTAAAAAGAAAAGAATTTTCCACTTATGGCACGTTTTTCTTAAATACATTCCACAGGCAAGGAGTTAAACATTAGTGTTACCGAAGCTTAAGAATACGCATTGAAATAAAATCTGAAAAAATTGGAGCTTAAATATGGCCGAGTAGTCTACGTGATAATAGTCAAGCAACTCGAAACTGGTTACACCTACAGTTTTACAGGCATTACGGAATGAATTGTCCTTTAGTCTACATGACATGTTCTCCTCTTTCCAAGATTTTTTTTCTTTGATATAATTGGCTGACATTACGCAAATGAATTGACGCAGTGGGTTTTATTCATGACGGAGTACCCCTCACAGCGTTGCTTGCTTGTTCAGTGTTGAGCATTCCCTAGAGCCTAATCATTTTTTGAAAGACAGCTATTTCTATGGATTCAAAAGATACATATTTTTCTTGAGGGTGTATTGTGATAAGGGTTTAATTGATGGTTACCACATAAAATGCGAAATAAAATGCCACAAATTCTTCGTTTAGCGTAGACAAGATTAATACACTTGGTGTGTCTTTAATAAATTTATGAGAATAAAAGCAATCATGGTATTAAGTTATGAAGTTGTTTTTCTTGTTGTTTGATATTTTTTTATTGAGAATTGAAATTCATTCATTACTTATTTATATTAATCTTCAATATTATTTTTATCATAAAATTTTGATAGAAAAAAGTTATAGAGGGACAAATATCACGAAATAACTTGTGATTCTCGGGTTTTTGTTTCAGTTTACTTCTTAGATCAAATGTATCTTTGGATTCTGATCAATAAATTAAAGAATTTCAAAGATAAGAGATATAAATATAAGAGAGATAAGAGAGATTCAAAGAGATAAAGGTAATAGATTCAAAGGGATAAAGATAATAGATTCAAAGATAAGAGAGATTCAAGATATATTCTTGGGCAGATGATTTTCAAAAAATGTTTAACTCATCGACGCTGTTCACATTGTAAGAGACATTTTAGACTTCTGCATATATGTATTATACAATAATTATGTCTACTAAAAATTGTTTCGCTTCCACTTTTTCTCTTATAATCATTTGTTGAAAAAAAATTATACGTATTTATAGATACATTTTGCTATCTAGCTTTTTAAGACAGTCTCTTCTGTATTAATTTGTTTTCCAAAAACTAAGTTTATTGAGAACCAGTGAAAATTTTTGAATTCGTTCAGTTGTGTAGCTTCAAGAACCGGAATGGGCATTGTCGATCGGGATAGACCAGTGGACCGCCGAGGCATTTTGAGGGAGAAACCGCCTTTACTAGGATCTAAGAAACGCATACCAAAAGAAACGTAATTATGGAACAGCGAATCGGCTTTTCTTAATCGATACGACTGTGTTCATACTTAAGCAAGTGATTCGATAAATGTGTACAAGACATATGTGCATTCATTGGAAGCGCAATCACTGCGATGCCAACATTATAAATGGCCGCGGTAGCCGAGTGGTATAGGTATTGGATCGTGGCTGGCTTTGTCACGAGTTAGAGCCCAGTACCCTTAAAGACCTACCGTGTAGGGCAGCGATGTACGCTAAATCTGTCGAGAGCTTAAATGTCCTCCCGATGGTGTGGTGTGGTAGTTAGGAGAGAGGGGTGCCAGCTCAGGTGTCGTCCACATCACTTGACTATGACTCAAAATTACGCGTTCCGTCACCAAAATCCCTCGTGTAGTCAAAATCACTCACGCTAACATTATAAATGCATTCTTCCCCACACACCGACTGAAGGGGAGAATTAATGTTGATGATAACTCTTCCGGCTATAGCACGGGATTGCCTATTGAAACTACATCCCACGCTTTCACGAGATTGGGTTCTCGATGTTATGCCCCACAATGACGCGGGACTCGGCAAAGAAAAAATTATGTATGTACGTTGGTTTCAGATTCATTGGTTCTCGTATGTTCTGTGCTCACAACATTGAATATGCCTACGGTCTAGCAAACGCTCAGAATTGTTCAGGCATACAACATGACAATTGTGTGTTACTTGCGTTTTCTTATTAAACATAGTAATTGACATATTTATTTTTTAATCTAACATAGTTTTATGACATATTGACACAGGTACAACGTCTAAAACAAGCTTTAAGTAAAGAAAACATACCATTTTATTAGAGAATGTCACAGCTACGCACTGGGAGGACCGCTATTTCTTAGAAACAATAAAAGTAGCCCCCCTACTCTGGAAAATTCCACCACGTCTGTTCTAAAAGATCTCAGAGTTTTTCTTCTCGTCAAGCCAATGGGAGCCATTCGAACCCCTACACAATTTAAGTGCATCAGCGGCTGCTACACGATGTGTAATGTTGCTCCAATGGTCCCTTACCACGGTGAAAGATTAAACATGTGTAATATATTATAATAGATATTCCTGAGAAGGAAAACGGCATGGACAAAATTAAATTTGTTCTTTAATACTGAAATGTTCACAGTAAGCCTTTTAAATAAATTAAAGCTACGAGATGTCTTACTCTGAGAACGGTAATTGTTTTTGAACTAATTAACTAAACGCACACAATTGTTTTTAATTAAAAGTAAGCAATTATCTTCCCACAAAACTCAGTATCAAACGATAGCATCAAGTTTATTATTTAGAAGCATTAGTTTTGTATTTAGCTATTCTGAAGTAGAAAGTTGCTACACATCAGTATAGTCTTATTTTGAAATTGCTTTCATTAAGCACAATGTGATGAATACTTAATGAAATCATTTATTTTAAGAGTCTATCGTTTATACATTGGACTATATATATTATAGATATATTAGTTTATATTATAGCCTTTCCAATATTATTATGGATACGAATAATCGATGTAAAATGTTTAGAATAACTTAAAAACGTATTCCTAGCGCAACTCTTTTTAAAATGTTATATAGGAGGCTTTTGGAATTTTTAAAAAGTCCTATTGTGTAAGTTGTATTGTTAATTTGAATCATATACGTTGAGTAATTCAAAAATTATGACCCACTTTTATTGATAAATTATACACTTTTATATCAAATTATCTGTAGTACCTGGGTTACATCTTCAATTTATGGTAAAAATGCCTCCATAGAAAGGCATTCTTCGATGTGATTTCCGGCAACGTTATTTATCATATAAATAACAACATAAATCCAATTAATTACTGTAAAATCTTTTTAATTGGATTAAAAGAGAGCTCTTAAGATTTTTTTAGCGCAATAGTTATGGAATATATTTAATTACTTTGTACAACATGCTTACATATTTGGTGAGACCTTTGTGTATAAATTGCATTTTGTAAATTAAAAAAAACTACAGTTTCGTACAATATTTAGCCAGTAAAATCCTAGTTTAATACGCATCTTTGGCGAAGCAGGAAAAAAATAAAGCCAAATTGAGCCACTAGCTCATTTTTCTGTGTTGAACTTCAATATGTATTCGTTCAACTAGATCTAAATATTTGAAATAGGTACTAGACATATTATACCGTCGACCAATTTCGCCAAATCAAGAAACAGCGCCAATTCAAATGTTGTTAAATGCTGTCATAGTTGTTATTGTGTTCGAACATGCATGAAAACGGTTTTCCACTATTGGGTACATATCGGGGTATTTGGCAGCGTCTTTTGATTTCACGGCATAATACGTAAGTACCTCAAAATCTTAGTATACTTTACTAATCTGTTTAGAATTCTATTTTAAAAAAAGCCCATTTAACACCGCTTTGGAATTTGGGGAACTAAAAACCAAAACTTAAATAGAATAATTAGTGTAGAAGTTGTTGCCACTCAGAAAGGTACTAGTTAGATAATTTTTAGAGTTATCCCCTCTCTTATTATATAAGCTGTAATTAAAATTTCCATTTGACAAATGCATTTCAGATGTTGTCTGATGCTAAGCGAAAACTTAAATTTACAAAGAATTTTTACAAGAATTCAAGTTAAACCTTTTTTTGGAATCTTGAAAGTGATTATAAATTCCAACTTAATAGCTTACTGTCTACCAATTCAAATCATATTCCCACAAAAAAAGAAAACAAAATTGGTTTTTGCTAAGTTTACTGATGTCAAAAGGTTAATAATCATTGTATACCGAAGGGTGGAAGACGCATTCTTATCCACCTACACTTCGAAAGATGCAACACCCATTGCTAAATTAACTCTCATTCCATGTATCTCTTTTTAATGATTATTTGTTAGACCCGTGTTTTCATTTCTTCCCACCTATCGCCATAGTAACATCGATTTCACTTTTAGAAATGTGTTTGAACCCCCTTCTGTTTTACTTACACCACCAAATGGCATATCAAATCATGCGAAACATCAAGGTATGAGTGCCGTTTCACGCTTCAGTTATTTCGATCTCAAGAGGTTGTTGATGCAACGGTCCCACGAATGGAAAATCAGATTTGGATGTGTGTTATTAGTTTATCGGATGTTATTTAGAGAGAAGAGTTTCACGTTATATTTCATTTTCATATTTCTATAGAGAATTTTTGTTTCAATAATCAAAGGATTGGAAATCTGAACTGTGGCTTGAAGACTTTGAACTCGCTTTTGAGTTTGTTATTCTCTTAAATGCATTAATCGTTCTTAGTATTTAACACAAAGATGTATTATTTAAAAATTTAATTACTTTTTTTACTTTGTTCATTTATTGATTAATTCAGAGTCGGACAGACTGCTGATGTTTGGATTAATGGGTATAATTATTAAAAAGTATTTTACTGGTCAGTGATCTTTCCGATAATAACTATTAGATCCCCGTTGCCAGTTGATAATGGTCGCGATTTCGGGGATGCGGTTTTTTCTGTTGAGTCATGGCTTCGATTTTAGATTTTTCTAAAACCAGGATGGGCATTAAGTAGATCGCGATCGACTGGTGGACCGTTAAAGCATTTTGGAGTGACCGCCTCTACTAGGACCTAATATGCGCATACCAAAAGAAACATATTTACAGAACAGCTAGACTGAAGAATCTGCTTTTCTTAACCGATGCGACTGTTTTTACTTACGCAAGTGATTCGATAAATGCGTAGACGACATATGCACCTTTATTAGAAGCGTACGATGACGTCGTTTACCACGTTTTCCCGTCGTAGAGGAAAAAAGCGATAACTGCGATGCTAACTGTGTAAATTCATTTTTCCCCACACGCTGACTGAAGGAGGGAATTAATGTTCATAATAGCTTTTCCCACGATAGCACGGGATTGGCTTTTGAAACATCCCACAATCCACGCTTTCATATGATTGAGATCTCGTGTTAATGTCATGTCCCGCAATGACGCGGGACTCACCAGAGAAAAGCATTAAGCACATACGTCGGTTTCAGATTCATCGGCTCACGCATGTTCTCTGCTCGCTGCTTTGAATACGTCCATGGTCTAGCAGTCACTCACAGTTGTTCAGACATACAACATGACAATTTTGTGTTACTTGTATTTTCGTAGTAAACATAGTAATCTGAAATGTTTTAAAACACAAGTACAACGTCGAAAACAAGTGTTCAGAAAAGAAAACATACAATTTTATTGTAAAATGGTCACAGCTACGCACTGGTGGACCGCGACATCTTAGAAGCATTGGAAGTAGCCCGTAATCTGGAAAAGTCCGTCCACCCTGTTCTAAGGGCCCGTAGTATAACGGTACTGTAGTACATTAAATCTGTCAAGGTTGAACGTCCTCACTTAGATCTAAGGGGAAAGTTTGAAGTGAGAGGTGTATATATATCACTCTCACTTGATCGTGGTTCAAAAATGGAATGTCCTTCGCTGATATCCCATCTCAGTGCTATGTTAATAACCAGTCGAGCTACAATGAGTCAATTACATTTTTTCCATTTCATAATATCATTTTTCGTACTTACAGAATTTAAATTAGCAATGTATAATTAATCGAGAGAAACTCGGAGATAAATTTAATTACATAAATCTCTTTAAACTCCTGACAATGCATTCATTATAAAACGCACGCATATTATAAAGCGGGAAAGCTTATTGATGATCGCTTACTTTCTGTATGAAGTGAGAATCTCTCTAGTTTATAAGATATCTTTCAAGGTATTACAGAGTCTTTTTTAAGAAAGGTCCCAACCTCCAAAAAAAAATATTTAAGTAATTTTTTCTTCCTTTTTTTCGGAATGCAAAAATGTGTGTTTTACATCTTCCATGTTGCCCAACGCAATCTATGAGTTGTGGTCTGTGTGTCTGAAGTTGCGATTATATTTCTTTGAGAATCATGGATTGATTTCATATGATGTTAGCCTCATCAGGGACGATACAGGTTAATTATGATGATGGCGGCACGACATATGAAATTGAGAAAGAGAAAGAACAATTTTTTTTAGATACCAATCTTGTCATTTAGTTTGCGATCTTAAGGATTTTAAGAAGTTTCGACTCCGACTCAAAATTTTGATCTTCCAACATATGTTTACTGTCTTTTCTAAATACTAGTGATCTTTCCTCCCTAAGAAATATTTCCTTCTCATCAACCTATACTTAAACCTGTATTTTATACTTCACATCTTAGATATATATTTGAAATATTAATGTTAATTTTTTACATACCAGTAAATTAACGGGGTTTGACACCATTTGGCCGTATATGGTCAAAAAGCCAGCTAGTCAAATTACTCTCATATGAATCTAAATTCTTGGTGTATATCCCAATTTTTAGGGAGATTTAATACTTATCTGTTGTTCAAATGTGGTAGGAATATTGTTTTGGTCCTTCGATAGCTCTATTTAAAATAAATTGAGTTATTCTCAATAAATAACGCAGTGTACTGTAATTTTTAACTGTGTTTATTACAACGGTTCATCGACATGTTGTTTACACTCACTCTCTCTTAGCGTGGGCACATCCCGTGCTCACTTCGTTTCACTTCGCGGCATTTGCGAAGCGATGTAAATACAAACAAGTGGCAAGGCGCTCAACAAATATTTTTAGGCGGTCTTTTTTGAAAATTATGCTGCACTTTTTTTATTTACAAAAAAAGAGAAGTTCACAAGGGTAAAATTTATCTCTGGGGAGCAATCTAGGTTATGTTTAATTTTTTAAATTTTTAAATTAGACCTTTATAAAGCCCCTTATTTGAACACGTTTCGTAATTCTTAATAGAATGGTGAAGTTGACACTTTTTAAAAATCTGATTCCTAACGTTACTAAATTCTACGCCCCTTCACAGGATTTTGAAGTCTGTATAGATTTAGAAAGAAAAGTGAGAATCGTCTCGTTTCATTCAACAATTTTGATTGATAGGAGTTAAAATCCATGAGCATGCTGAATTTGTGTCATGGTCTCGAGGTTGAAGCTGTCGTTGTTCAAATTGAGTCGTCGTGAATTCAAGTCTATGACCCACTACAGACCCGTCGTAGTAGAAAATAAGAGGATTTGGTAGGGGAAAGGGTTTTTGAAAAAGTGGTAATCTCATCTTCAAAGTCCTTCCGTTGTGATGAATGGAAATTCCTAGGCCCCGTTTACATGAATACCCACAAATTGCGGGTGAATTGGGGTTGGGGAGAAAAGTAACTTTTTAACGGTACTTTTTTCAGCCCGTTTACCTGAAAATCTGGTGACTAGTTCATAAATTCACGGGACTATACAATGGTTATCGTGAAAAAAAAGGAATCAATAAAAGTTAACTATAATAAACGTCATCCTCATGGCAAACACATCACCAAACGATGGAAATATCAAGGTAACATTATTGTAATGTTATCGCCCATCTTGGCGAACATAAGCAATGACTTGGCGCGTAGCACTCCTATATCAAATTAGCACAGAAAAGGTCCTATTTCAAAGCTTTTATTTTTGGAACTGTTCGAGAATATCCAATTTTTTTTAATTCATCACAAATTTTTTTACACATTTCCGAGTCCCGGTCAGTTCCATCAAATTTTTGTTGCATTTCTTGATTTCCCATATGCTAATTAAAGCTGTTATTCCTCCATTGGACCAACATGTACAATTAATAACAGCAGCCATCTTTGAATAAATGAATCTCGGTCGGTAGTTTACCGGTATTTTACCGGCAATTTTCGTCCATGTAAACGGTGCTTTAGAGAGAAGTATCAAGTAAAGAGACGTTCGCATTACTTGACCACAATTTAAAATTACGCAGTCCTACGCTGCTAATCCTCGTCTTACTCTTGCACTCTGCTAACAAAACTGAATCGTGAAATTTATGATTTTGTTTTCTTATAAACGAAAATTCATTCAAACAGGTATGAAGATATGAACAACGCTCTTCTGATTTCATTGAAATGAATGTTGCAGTAGAACTAGAGCATCATAGTGATTATCGGCAAAGAACTTAGTAAATTTAATTTTGAACATCGGGCAATTTGATGAAAACTCCACTTGAACAAGTTTCTCCTATGTTCAGAAACCTCAATTATTTGGAACAATTAGTCTTCTTTGGACTTGAACCTTGAAGTTTGGCCCGACACAGCCGTGATCATTCAGCATCTGTAATTAAAATTAATGATTTCATGCACTCAAGCTTCATTGAATGAATCAGCCAAATTCAAATCTTTTTGAAGTTGAAAGAGATATTGTAAAATTGCCACCATACTTGTTTTTTCTTATCATAAGATTATCATCTAAGTCATGTTTTTATTTTTCAGCTTTAATGGGTGGATAAGGCGTGAATATACGGGAAGTCGCCACTTTTTTTGGCGATAATTAGGCTGTAAATATGCATCATGTGGTGCAAAAACAGTTGTTATATATTTTGACAAAACGCACTTGTCTTATTTCAAAAATTTATCTTCCCACAGTTTAACACCTTCAAACTCGAACCACAACCCCTGCCCAACATTTTAGCTGCCAAAATATTCAAGCGAATCATCCATTACACTCACGTGCGACAGATTATGCATGCTGTCTGTTAATGTGCTCTGTCCTTTTCCAATTTATCTCTTCCAGCGGTGACAATTACTCAGTAGGAATAATATTTATTTAATGTCTTTATTTAAATGGCATATTACTCACATGAAAGATAGAGGTGACTCATAACGTGTGAAGCTATTTGATTTGCATACATTTCGAATACAAAATTTTCTCGGGGATATGGTATTATAGAAAAATTGCGTCCCATTTACAATACAGGGATTTGAAATGTTTCAGGTTTGTGTAATGGTCTTTTATTTTGAAGACAGTAACTCTTTTTATGAGATAAGTAGCAGCTTTTTTGATCGCGTGCCAACAGTTAGAGAGCCAAGTGATCTACAACAATTTTTAAGATGTAGTTTTCTTTTTATCATTTTGGGTGCATTTCGTGGAAAGGAGTAGTTTTGTTGTTTTAATATCGCAACAAAGTTGTTCGACAGTTATTAATGATGATCCATGCTCCAATACACATGAATTAAGAGGCCTATATTTTTCTAGGTTAAGGTCATAACGAAAGGACCGTTTGTTCACGTCTTTTAGTACTAAAAGATTGCTGAATTGAATTTTGAACCCCTAGAGTTGTATACTATTTCATAAGTAATCGGAACACATCTTGGACTTTCTGATTAGTTGAGGGTATTACATTAGCTGAACCAATCATTGTTTTCATTGATAAAATTAATTTAATTTACTTTTTTAAGGAATTTTTCAAAAAGATCAGAAAAGTTTAACTTTTAAACAATATCAACAAAAGAGCCATTATATTAAGACCACCTCTTGCCTTCAGTATTAAACTTGCCTAGAGACAAATTCCTGATGCACGCACGGCTGATGTTGGATTATATAAAGCACCCTTGCATTGTCTTTCCACTCGTATTTAGCCAGCATAATGGAAAAAGTAGGCGATTTATCAAATTTTGATAAAGGTCAAATCGCTGTGGCTCGTCTGGGAACATCTATTTTGGTAAGTGTTTATTGACGTCAGTAGCGCACACAAAAAGTTTTCAAGGGGGAGGGGGCAGGGTCGAAAGTCCACCCTTTTGGTACCATGCTCCAATACGCCGCCCAACATATTCTTTTGATTTTGTCGATTTTCGGGAACAAAAACAATACAAAATTAATTATTGAATGAATAGTTAGCATTAATTTTTAAAATTAATTATTAACAACAAATACATAATTAAATTTTACGTAATATGTGCATAGGATTATAACCAATCGAAAAAAATCAAGGGCCACGGGGGGGATCCCTATCCCTAGGACACCCCCTTGTGTGCGCCACTGATTAACGTCGTACTATAAAGTAACACGAGTGCTGTTAGCGATGAATCTCGTTATTTTGAACCAAGGTCTAGTGATGGGCATGACACCTGAGCTTACCCTCCCCTCTGCAAACTACCATACCACGTCAACGAGAGGATTTTGAAAATTGACAGATTTAATGTGCATCGGCCTCTCTACACGGTAAGTCTTCAGTGGCACCAGGTCTCAAATGTTGACACACCAGCTACAAGCTTACGACTATAATCAAAAGGCTACCAAGGACACATTGATTTAAAATTTTGTACATTCAATGGGCTGCTCATGAGTAGTCGTTGTGAATACTTATCGAAGATGGTGTATGGAACAATGAAGCAACAAGTTGCCGGCCAGTGATTTGCCATCAACAGCACCTTTATTTCATTGGAAATTGCAGTGTGTTGCGCATTCTTCTCCACGACCGAAGTTTTCCAACGTCGATATCATCAACAGTTACAAGTGGGGCGGACCAGATGATGTGTCTCAACTCACAGTGAAGCGTAAACTGCTGCGTGTGGACTGTTGTATGGACCTTAGTGTTTTGTCAAGTGATGATGGTCCTCGGCAGATTTAACGTGCATCAGCACCTCTACCCGGTCGGCCATTAGAGTATTTAGGACTTGAGCCCTCGACTCGACAACGTCAAACAGGAGTACCCGATCTGACCACTTGGCTACCGGGTGTAACGGAAAATATTAGGGCCCCCCTGCAAAGTCAAGTTTTGGACCCCTAGCCGGATCTTAGAAAGGATTGCAAAACCATAACATAACATAGGCTTTGGGCCCCTTAGAATCGTCCCCCAATGATGCGGGGATTGCTGGGGGTGTATGTTACGCCACTAGTACCGTGGCCATCCATGTCCTTGAAAGAAATCCTGAAACTAAAAGTAAAGGAGAGCTTACTTTAATGTTATAGACATAATAGAAGTTATGTATAGAAATTTCGTGATAATTTTTTTTATCTGAAAATGAAATTAGAAAAAAAAAACCCCTCTAATTTGGGAGCCAGACAGAAAATAAGACCATTTGTAGGAATTCAATCGAGTTTTCCTGAAACTTTTGGTAGAGTGACACACGAATTCAATTAAATCTCTGGAAAGAGTTCTGACACGTTATCCGTCGCTGTGCTTTCTTTCTCCTGAAAAGGGAAAGAAAAAAAATCTAATGCGTAAAAACCCTTTCTCTAAATGCTATGGAGCAACAAATGGGATTAGGATTTTCGCGGATTACCTCGAGGAATTATGACAATTTCTAAAAGAAATTCTTTCGGAACTCGATTATAGTTAATGTGAATTCCATCTTAAGAAGATGTCTTAGAAATAGGCTTATAACTTTGCTCAATATTTGTTAGGAATATAGCTATAAAATAAAGCGTGTGTATGTTACTTCTAATTAAATTTGGTAATTGAAATAAGAGTTATATAAGAATAATGGTATTTAATTTCTTTTGATGAATTTATTTTACTAATTTTCATTTTAACTAGATAAAATACAAAGAAAAAAAATCTATTTGCTGTAAGATGAGCTGATTGAAAATAAGATTTCAAATGAAGGAGATATATCATACATAATTATTTTTATGCGATGAATTGAGGATAAATCTCAATGTATGATGTTTGTGTGCTTGTATAAAGGTGTTTCTTATAACTTAAGTTCCTCACACGAGCAAAATATGTTTAAATAAAGGAGAGAAAAATTTTATTTCGTCATACAAAACTGTTTCTTTTTTTCAATTCCTACTATATATAATAGCTTACTTTCTCTATATATTTATTTATATATTTAACTTGTTCAAATTTTCAATCGTTAATAAAATACTTTCTATTCATCCAATCAAGTTCAAGTAAATATTTTTAAACTTGTAATGGATGACACTTGATGTTAATACAATTTTTTCAAATATTAATTCATTTAATTAAATTAAACTAATTATCGGTATTTGACGCCAACTTAGATTAGTCTCTATTGTTGTAACAATGTAACTATTAAAACAAAGACAAAAGTTGGCGTCGAAAACCTGTTTTTCAGCCAAACCGGGTGTGCAATGTTACAACAATCCAGACAAATCATGCTCTTTTTTCAATTCCTACCATTAGTTCACTCTCTCTCTATACATATATATATCCTATTCCAATTTTCAATCATTAATAGAATATTTTCTATCCATCCATTCAAAGTAGGAATTGACTTAATTTTTTATATTAGTTGTTGTGACTATTCAAAACATATTTTTTTAAAAAAAGAAACGAGCCTTACAGTAATCGCATATGATGTGTAACATAAGACATGTCGTAGTAAATACGCAATAGTAACTTATGTCCTGAAAAAATGAATCGAGTATGATTGGAAATAATTTTCTATCGAGAGAATAACTATATCTTTAATGAAAATTTTATTTAACACGAGGAGTAAAAAAAATGCAACTTTTTATCAAAAATAATTATTCTTGTTTAGTTTGGGGAAGAGTGGTGATAATAGACTTATGTGTGATAAATAAAATATGACACATATACTTCGTGACGAGCTAACGCGTCTTTTCATTAACATGTCCTTTGGGTTCTTTGGGGCCAGAATTAATGGCAACTCTCTTTTCCAACCAAACCCAAGAAGTGAAGCGTGAAGGAAAGATGCAAATTAGGAAGCTTTTAAATATCAGAAATTAGAGTAAGCTATGTAGCAATTTGAGGAATGTTATGATTCAATCGTGAAGAAGTTTTGGAAAGATTAAGTGACAGCTAAAGAAGTTATTCGTGATAGAGAGCCATTAGGTCAAGTTGCATACCATTGCACTTCTGTAAAACCGCAACTTCCAGAAAGATTGTATTGATCGATCTACATTAAGGTAGGAGTGACTATTTAATATTAGGATCTGTGATAATATAGGAATTGAGTTTATGCGAGTTATTTATTGATAGTGGTCCGGGTTACGTTATTTCAGTATTATATATATATTGTGTGTTTAGCCACCGTAGATTCTCTCACATTTATTATTATTATCTATTCTCTTAGATGTTTAAGTTTTAAGACCTTAATAAAGTCAAATTAAGATCATGGCAGCTTCTAGTTCTTCCGTTATTCCTACACCTCTAGCTGACGCTGATAATCGAGGAGAAGGGCACCCGAGGGGGCCGCCCTTACAACTTGTGATTTCAAAGTATTTAAAACTCGTTGAAAAACGGCATCAATACCAGTACTACTGTTAGTTGTGGAAACATTTTGATTTGTGTTGATTTCGAGCTTGAGTTCATCATTCAAAAAAGCTATGAGTGGCTCAACTTTTGGCAAACTGATGTTAAAATTAAAATCACCACTCAAAATCATAGGAAGCGTGTGACAGTTTTTTTTTAACAAGAGCAGAACCATCTTCGGTATATCCCTTTAAGACCCGAATTATTTTAATCTTCTAATATTAAATTTTTCTGGTTATTAATACTATATATATCGCAATGACACTGGGAAAAATACTAAAAAAAATTCCTACTCCCCCCTCCTGGAACCAAATTGTTACGTTGATCGGGGTTCGAGGATTTCATGCAAAACAGTCACAAAGAAAAATAACAGTTCTTTAAGAGAGATGCGAATTTATTATCGGAATTCTAATTATCTTTAAATACAGGATTCCGCAGCAATATTCACAGACTAAATCTCCGAACGTCTTCACACCTTCAACATGAATCAAACACAATTATCAGTGTATAAAATACACGGTATAAAAGATAGTTCACCACAAACACAGCTGAGCTAATCGGTAATCAAAACAATGCTCACTAATTGCGGGTAGAATCAAGAATGATTCGTTGCGGCTAGTACCGCTTTATTTATAGACCCGGCGGAAACTATCAGAATATACCGCATGCGTCACAGAGCGTGAAATTAGTAGATAAATACACTAATTTCTAGAAGAATCCAGAGGGTCCTGAACTCGCCAACATGATCGCCAATGTCGCCAAAATAGTCGTCGAATTGGCGGCAAACTTGATCGCCAAATATGATGCCAATGGCTCTATCACCAAAATCTCGCCAAGTTCCCATTGACGTCACTTCCTGTTACCCATTTCCGTCGCTTTTCACGAAATCACTCCGACAAATATCCAGCAACCGAGAGGAAAGATGTTACACATCAAAAAGATGGTACTGACGTACAATCGCAACAATGCAAACATTCAAGATAGTTTGCCAAGTTACCAACCACGATTTCGCATGTGCCGTTGACAACCATGTGCTACGTTTCGTATAATGTCGCGAATACGGTGACTGTAATACATAAGTAGCAAAAAGATAAATTGCTCTTGATAAAACAAGATATCACTTTCTCGTGGAGGCAGACTCCTGTACATGAGTGGTATGAAGGAAACTGACCTGATACTGCTTTAATTAGAGGCGAGATGAAACGATTCTTGTTAGACTTTGCTGCGGACACTCTAGAACTCAACGACATGGGGTGGTCTTAAAATTAACGTTAGTAGTTTGAATTGCAGTGTGACCTAATCCGCTCTTGCCTACATCTTGGCTTTTATTGGTTGCCTAAAGAGCCAGCTGCTCTCTAGTTCTGCTACAGTTCTTTATTGTTTAAAAATGCATGGATTCATGGACGATCTATATGTTTCTGTTGATCAAGTGGGATAAAAAGCAACAGAAAAATTGCTAAAATAAGTTAAGGGGAGTTTGAAACCTCTTTCTCTCTGTATACTGACAATGTTAAATTGGCTGTTTTCGATGCACTTTTTCTCAAAATCTGTCATATGTACATGCTAGAAATTTTTCGTACAATTAAAGTACACCTTTCTCATTGAAATTAGCTTTTAGGTAATTTTGAATTTTTTTAATAATTTATGAAATATTTTTTCAAACATTGCGAAACTTAACCCATTTTTCACAAAAAAAATTTGTAAAAAATAAATTTTTGAGTTTTTTTACAAAAAGCCCATTTCAGTATATATTAGCCATCATTATAAATATATCATAAAAAAATTATATACCTGTGAACAGTAGTTTCTCAGAAAAGGGGTACATCGAACATCCAAATTTACATTTTGAGATAAATTGATTTAAATGTATACAGTGAGACTTCTATTCGGCTAGGAAATAAAAAGCTCAATTTACAGTAAAAAAATACATGTTTTGGTTTATGTCAGACGTTCAACTTTTAAGCAAAAACGAAGTACTTTGTTTACATTTTTCGCCATTCAAATGGGCGTGGTCCAGTTTGAACAATTATTTAAAAACATTTGTTAAGGGCTTCTAATTAGAAGTTAAAGTAAGGTATTTTTAGAAAGGTTAGGATCTATACAATTTAAAAATGTTAAAATCTCAAATTGTCAAAAAAAAAATATGATTTAAGGAGGCAACTTGTTTGGTATTTTCCAATTATACTGTCGACCAATTTCTTAAAATCAATAGAGGTGGCTAAATACTGCGATATGCAGCCAATAGTGGAAAACCGTTGCATGCATGTTTCAAAACAATAATGATGATGACAGCATTAATTGGCGAAGACTTTTTATTCGGCGAAATTGGTCAATGGTATAATACGGGAATACCATTTTTTAAAAAATATATATAACTGAATACATAAGCAAAGCTAATGTCGAGTAAACAGTTAAATATTTGTGGTTAGGAATTTTCTCGAACAAAATAAAAGATAATTTTCGTAAGGTGTATGATAAAATGATTTTAAATGGTTAAAAAAAATTACAATGTGTTATTAATTCCACAAATATTGTATGACAGATTATTCCTAAAGAAATTAACAAATTTTATTATAAATAAAAACTTATCCAAAATATTTTTTCTCAAAACATTTAGACTTATTCTTAGCAAAAAATGAAATAGTATTTTTCATGCGAAAACATTTCGTGCCAACAGAAAAATGAATTATTTTCTGAGAACTTTAAATAATATTATTCTTTCTTGGATGTTTTTACAACACATATCGTACAAAAAGCGTTTGCTTAGTCAATTTTTTCAAAAATGTTCTTGTTTGCTTATTTCAAAGAAAGGAGTTTCTCCTAACATAGATATCTTATGAAAGTTATTCTATATTTATATGTATGATATACAGTGGGCCACACAAAAGTATTCGTACACTTGGAATTTCCAATAAAATTTAATGTTTTCGACTAATAAAAATTAATATATTTTAATTGTAATTTTTTTATGATATTTGCAACTTGTTCTTAATGGAATGACGTAATTAATTTTTTTAAATATAGTATAACTGTTTTTAAAAAAAAATTAAAATAATCAAAAAGCTACTAAAAATTTACGCCACTAAAGTCTTCGTACACTTAAGAAAAATCTCAACTTCGCTTTAAACAGTGTATTTCTTTCTTAATTTAGTACTTAGTAGGATATCTTTTAGTGTCCACAATAACTGCTAAGCGTCTTGGTATAGATTTAATCAGTTTTTTTGTAATTTCTGCATGGATTTTCCTGCATTCTTCTTTGATTATTGTTTTTACTTTACATTTTGTGTTCATTTGTCATGTTTTCTTTTTTTTACCTGAAAATCTCACCAAATATGCTCTACTGGACTAAATACAGTGATTGAGGAGGTGTTTTCATAATTTGGAGACAGTTATATAGACACCAGTGGCGTACATTGAGAGCGGTGCGCTTGGCGTCATTATCCGCCCAAAATTTGGATACAGAGGACGGCTTCATTTTTTAACAGGATAATGACGCCAAGCGCAATGCTCTCAATGTGCGCCAGTGGTGTCTCTATAACTGTCCCCAAATTATGAAAACACCTCCTCAATCACTTTATTTAGCCCAGTAGAGCATATTTGGTGAGATTTTGAGGTAAAGAAAAGAAAAAATGACAAATGAACACAAAATGCAAAGCAAAAACAATAATCACAGAAGAATGAAGGAAAATCTATGCAGAAATTACAAAAAAATTGATAAAATTTCTCCCAAGACACTTAAAAGTTGTTGTGGACGCTAAAAGATATCCTACTAAGTACTAAATTATGATAGAAATACAATATTTAAAGCTAAGTTGAGATTTTTTTTAAGTGTACGAAGACTTTTGTGGAGTTATTTTATTACCTTTTTGATTATTTTAATTTTTTAAAAGAATAGTTATACTATTTTTAAAAAATTAATTATGTCATTCCATTAAGAACAAGTTGCAGATATCATAAAAAATTACAATTACAATATATTAATTTTTATTAGTTGAAAGCATTAAATTTTATTGGAAATCGCAAGTGTACGAACACTTTTGTGTCCCACTGTATATCTTATGAAATTATTCTTTATGTTTTATTCTTTTATGCTATAAAAGGAGGAAACATAAATAATAATTTTCAAGGAAATATATTCCAAAATTTAAATTATTTTTTCGACATTATTGTATGATATTTTGCATCATTCAGAAAGTAAAACTGTTTTAAATTACAATCATTTGGGTATGAAATTAATTTTTTTTAACATTTAAATCTGTTCCAACCATTGAGGCAAACGTCATAGTCGACTATCAATTTCGTTGAAGGTTTGTATAATATAATTGTTCCTTTATGGAATTCGAAATCGGAAGAATAGCACTTATATATATAGTCAGCTTAATCTATTGCGTTAATATCTAAAAAATATTACACAAAAAGCATAAATACCTTAAAAATTATAATAATAATTTTTTTAATTCTCTAAAACATGAATAACAAATCAGAGCCCTTTTTATTCTGATGAAAGTTTGTGAAGGTCTCCTTGGACCTCACTTTGAGAACGAGAATAAATAGGAGTCATGTAAGAACCAGTAGCCATTTTTATAAACAACTTTCTTTATTTGGTTATCTTATCCAAATAGAATCAAAGACTTTTTAACAAATATATCTAACTAGTATTATGAGGTTTTAAAGGTAATATCCTTTAAATTAACTTAATTAATGATCCAATTAATTAACAATTAAATAACGATCACGCAGAGATTACCACGATAAGAGATCCCAGAATTATATTCTATGTTCTTATTGAACATTTAATTTTAATTTCATTCGCAATAATAAGACTAATATTTACCACACTGCAATTCAGCTCAGCTCAGCTCAGCTTTTATCTGAGATTAAATCATCTAACAAGAAATCTTCAATTTAACTTCACTATAACTTTCTGCTTCAATCTCTCTCTCCTACTGCTCTAACTTTGCTATTCCGTTTGACTTAAATACTTTATCTAATCTGCATAACAAGGAATCCTGTCCGCTTTTTGGAGTTGATTGGAAATAGGTAGGGAATTAAATTTCCCTAAAAAGGACGACTCAGAAGGTTAGTGATAAAGTTCCGTATAGATTTGTCACAAGTTAGTACAGAATAAAAAAACTCTACTGTTGCCATTGCCACTTAATTTTCTAAAATACATCAAAACAAAGATAATAATAAAGTAGAGGATCAATACCTGACAAAAAAAATACAGCAGATATTCTCTTTGGATTTAAATAGTAATATTTCAGTGCTTCGAAAATTTCCTATTTTTCTTCTTTTTTCGTGCTCTACGAAGGCTTTTAGTCATTTAATAAGCAATCGAATGAATAAATTTTTCCAAAAAAAAAAATGTTTTTGAGTGATCATTTGATTGAAGCAAAAACTAAAATGTTGACATAAATTAAAACAAACTTCAGATAAAAATTTTAAAACATACTATTAATAAAATACATTTCAGAGTATTTTCATCTCATTTAGCATTAATCAGTTTTATGGAATATCCAATAACAACTGCAGATAAGGAAATTATACTTCCTCTTACCATTTATTTCGTCATCAGTTTGTTTGACGTCTCTGTGATATTTATTTAAGTTCAACTAAAAGTAATTCATTAGTTCTTTTTTCCATGAAAAAAAAAGACTTTTATTTTTTATAATTTTATGCAATAAAAACAATAATCACAAAATTCTATAAAAACACTTCTAACCGTTGCCAGATTAAAAAAAGTTTCTTCAGAAAAAAATCTATCAAAAATGAAGTCAATTTTTTTACAAAGTCGTTGAACAGAAAATAAACGACTTTTGAATATCGTCTGCTCTTTGATTCTTGACAGTAAAATCACATCTAGGGCAAATTAACTATTTGTTTATAGTTTGTAAACTGAAGCACTAGATATATTATATTTACTGGAAAACTTTCTTGTGTTTTTAATATTGTATGTGTTCAGACTCTTGGAATTTATCGACCTCTTAAACATAGAAAAAAGAATTGTTTATCACCCAATTGTCCATGTTACGAGCTCATCTATCATAAGGTAAATATATTTTATATCGTCATTTTCGGAGAACGCTAGAGCCTTTTTTTTCTATTTTTATGTCTATCGATAACAATGTTTATTTATAAACATTATCGATATGATTTAGTGATTATGAAGGGTGATTTTTCACTTGAAAGATAGATGAAAGATATTTCTGATGAAACTTTAAGATAGCTTTTTTCCTTTTGGAAAACATTGTATGGGTTTGATAAAAGACTTGTAATATTTTCTAATGAATTCTTTAATTATCAAATTAATTAAAATTTTGTGTTTGTAAATACTTGTGAGACAAACATTTTTAAACGAGCATTGTTAAAATGTTTTTAATTTTTATATTAAATTTTTTTACGCATTATCTAACATAATTAATAAAGTGATAAATCAAAATGATTCAAGTAATTAGTAAACCTTTCGCTTATGTGCATAATTATAACTAATTTTTACAATGAATTTAGTAATAAATCAAAGTGTTGGTGGCAATTAATAAAACGTTGACTTGAGTATAATTATATCTGACTTTTTGGAAACAACCAGGACTAATTTTTTTAGTTCCATGTCGTGATAAACTTAAGAATGGCTCAGGCAGTTGATAATTTTCAATTAAAAGTATTTCATAATGAAATTTC
Organism: Trichonephila clavipes; assembly: GCA_019973935.1. Classification (NCBI taxonomy): domain Eukaryota; kingdom Metazoa; phylum Arthropoda; class Arachnida; order Araneae; family Nephilidae; genus Trichonephila; species Trichonephila clavipes. The sequence goes on along the minus strand of BMAU01021221.1, from coordinate 560,807 downwards.
TGAACATGTTACAATTATGAAAAGCCATTAAAAGAATAAATAATTAAGTTTAATAAATGTTTTTCTTAAGTCTTATGGTAAATTTTAGATTCGCTGTTTTGATAAATTATAAATTATATATTTTCGTTCACAATAATAGCAGTCTAACTATGAAAATGAAATACATAAGCTTGTGGTGGCATTTTTTGCAAGTATTTACGTTTTATACCGTTGACCAATTTCTTCAAATCAAAGGACGTCACCAAATGCCACGATTTGCAGCTGAAAGTAGAAATCGTTCCCTTGCATGTTCCAACGCAATAAAAATAACGATGACTGCGTTTGGCGACAGCTGTTTGTGTGGTGTAATGGTTCCATGGTATAATACGTAAATACCATAAAGTATTAAAGAAAGATAATCTATTACATTTAATAACTTTTAAGTTTGGCAGTTTTTGTTTGGTACTGAGCTACAGGTAAAGTACCATTCTGGTATACTGACCGATTTCGCCAAACCAAAAGATGTTACTAATCCAAAAGACGTCGTCAAATATTGTCTTCGTGCGTTGAACGTGTGCGGCAATGTTTACTACTATTGGCTGCATTTCGAGACATTAGACGATTGATTTGATTAAATAGGTCGAATGTAAGTACAAATTATTATTTTACATTTATAATATTTTACAAAATTGTAATTTGAGTTATCTTTTATAAGAAATATAAAAATGTTTTAAACAGGAAGAATTTTGGGTACTTACGTGTTATCGCAACCATCGCCAACGTTCAAGATAACTCGCCAAGTTGGCAACCCCATTTGTACATGTGTCGTATGCACTGAATCGGTAATAATGTGTTTCGTTTCATATAATGTCGCCAATAGGTTGCGATAATGCGTAATTACAGAATTTTTAGTACTTATATTACCATACATAAATTGGCGAAATTTGGCGATTTTCTCATAGGAAAAGAAGAATTACAATTTACGCTGTAGAAAGCTTTTTATATATTACATACATGCGTGTTTGTGCAGATTTATTTTAAAATTTAGTTTTTTTACATTTTATAAAAAAATATAAGCTTTTCATGGGATTTCTGTGCTTTTTTTACTGGGAAGATTTCAACACAAAGAATTAAATATAAATCGTACATTCTGTGACTGTTTTCGAAGCAATTGCAGTTTGGAATTAAAAAAAATGTGTGTTTGCAACTCTTTTAATAATGCATTCCAAAATGCTTGTTTTCTTTTATACAACTTCATTACCTGCCAATTTAAATATTTGCACTTCTGGGGAGAAATGCTGTACTTTAATGTTGCATTTTATCGAATTTACTTCTGTTGTTGACAGATCCCATTATTTCATTTTTATTATTTTAGATACGATCAAAATAGGCAAAAGTAGGCAAGCATCTAAACAAATTGAATCGAAAATGGCTACGCGCCATTTGCTGGAATGCGACTGGAAGTAATGTACGAGGTTTCCATAAAGCAAAGGCGGTGGGTTAGCAGAATTCGGCGCATTAATTAACTTCGGCTATTTTCGCCAAAGTAGTAACGATAATACAGAAATGCCGAATTTAGAAAAATTAGTTTCGCAAATTATATTCTTGAATACGAATACCACTTTCTTAAAATATGCAGCACTTCATATAATGAAAAATTATGTTACGTATTTCATTCTAGCAATGAAAAAGAATTCTTAGTTGTATGTTTGATATTTCTGAAATTTTTGTTGTCCATTAAATCAACAATATTAAAAGTAAATTCTCTTTGCTGAGGAATTATATTGAAGGAGATAATTTATTATGCCGCCTTTTTAGATATAAATATATTGCGCACAGCATTGCACACTATTATATTTCCTGCAATATATCATTACAATTAAGAAACATAACGTTAATATACAATGTTCAAATACTTTATGTCTGCTTTATGTTTTTGATGTACACTGTGGAATCTTTTCGTGCATAGTAGTGGAATTATATCATCCTTGCGAAATTTCATATATGTCAAATGATTAAATATAGACTCAATTTTTTGCTGTCTGCTATTGTTGAATAAACATCTTAGCTTCAGTGTTTGCGACTGAATTGTTTGACTGTCATATTTAGTTGTTTTCGAAATTTAATGTTTGAAAATGTATTATAAAATATCGCAGTTTGTAACTGCAAAATAGTTTTATGATAAAAATACTCCATGATATTCTAGTAAATAAAATTTTATTCATGAAATAGCTAAAATGCTATTTTATTAGGTAAAATAAAAAGTATGTACTAAGTTGTTTTGAAGTATTATATAATAAACTCCATCTACTTTTTGATATACTATGGGTAATAATTAATTAAATTTATTTGTAACGGGTTCTACTCCAGTCTACTAATTCACTTGGGGGAAATATTCTACAACTGGGATTTTAGTTTAAAAACCACTTTCCGTAGAGATGCCTTAATTTTATGCAAGTGTAATTCCTATTTAAGTGCCTATCGTTGAGTATGCGAGTGAATGGTTAGATGTTGTTCGTTAAGCGGAATTCCAAGTGTTAGTAAAAGTAAACAGTGATTGGTGGTCGCGTATCTTTAGATTAATGTTCCACGGAGAATCCATTAGGAAGTAATTCAGTAAACCATCTTGGACCTGACCGTACTATTGGGTTTCAAGAAGGATCATACAAGGAGTTGTCACTCCAGATAAATACCTTCGATGATTTAGTTATCTGATTAAGGTTTAGGATTTCAAATGGCTCCCATAGTCAAGTTATAAAAATGTATTTCGTAAAGTGCTAAAGTCTGCTTCTTCCTCGTACCCTCTCACACTCTCGACCTTCGGACCGCAACATATTGTCATTTTATATAGGTTTTGTGAAGCATATGTGTTTTAAAACACATATAATGCAAAATAATTCATGAATAAAAGTAACTTTTTTTGTTCATTTTTATTGGGTAGTCTTCCTAATACGCGATGAAATTCCTGGATTGTTCATAGTATTTTTAACTATCAGTTATTTTAAAAATTAATGGAAAAAAATTAAACATTAAAATTATCTTAAATTTTATAAAAATAATATAGCTGTATGATCTAAAAAAAACTGTAATACTGCTGGTACATTTTAGAAAAAGAAGCAGGAAAGTTCTAAAAGAGCTAATTGTTTCGCTTAATATTAAGTTTTAAACAATTTTTTTTTGCATATTTTTCAATTAAACGAAAACATTTATCTTCAGTATTTGATCAGATAACGTATGTTCCAAGAAAATTGAGAACAATAATGTTATCTTTAAGGGTTAGAGAAAGGAAATCAGTTTTTTTTTTGTCTATTATTTGTCATTTTCTGATGCCACTGTGTTTTCGTTCGTCATATAATACGTGTATCTGATCGACATTTTTCCATTCTATTGTCATAACATTCTCATTATAATGATTAAAGATCTTGCTACTTCCACTTCGATATCTATTAAACTCTTAATGAAAAATTAAGTTTAATTAACATGATTCATGAGCAATTCTTCCGAGATAATGGAAGCATCTAAATCCAGCTGAAATAAAAAGATTGTCATCTGATGAAAACATAATCCATGGAATAAATAAAAGACAAGCTTAAAAAACTGAAGATTTTTCCCATGTACCGTATATTTCCGTGGAATATGGCGAGGTATAAATTAAGTTAAGCTTTATAATTTTAGTTTATATTTTTTTATAAGACGACACTTAAATTATAAACGGCCTTTGAGTTTAGTTCAGATCAGCGATCCTGGGATGTGAGACAAATTTCTTTATAACTTCAAAATGCTATTTTGTGTTCGAGACATTTTAATAGGATGTCTAAAATATTTGGAGTTTGCTTGGTCATTAAAAGATTTGCAAATTTTTTTTCTAATAATGTATCAAAAACTGATTTTATTTTTGTGCATTAGAACATGAAGTAGTTAATTTGCCTTTCTAACCACTGGTCTGTGAGGTATATAAGTTTATTTAACTTTATTACATCACACATCGCCATTTCTCTGAAATTTCTTCTTTTAATTTATCCTTAATTTTCTTGCTATATTTATTTGTAATACCTATTTAATTTTATTTATTTTTTAATCATGCATAAAAAATATCGTTCAGAAATTATGAAATTATTTTCTTTGCAATACTTATTTCTTCATGTTATATTTGCTTATCCTACTTATATAAATTTTAATCTATATTTTTTGTGTATGTATCAGTCCAATTTTTTCTAAACTATATATGCGGTTTCTCTTCAACCCAAAAGCTCTTAACATTTTTAAAAAGTTCGAAAGTTATTGACTGTTCTGCCGAATATTATTATTTAATATACTAACCTACTAAATATTATGATTTAATACTAACCTACTAAATATTATGATTTAATATACTAACCTACTAAATATTATGATTTAATACTAACCTACTAAATATTATGATTTAATACTAACCTACTAATTAGTCAAGGACGATTAATGATGCAATATAACGTCATCCGTTTTTAAATTTGATGACGCGGAACGTTGAATGAAATATGGTCATAGTTAATTTATCCTTCTTCTTGTTGTTGTTTCTAATGCCACCTGTCTGACGTAGTCAGATCGAGGCCCACGAAATTCATCGTGGCATGGGGCTAGAGGTACGCCTGTCGTTGGTCTTGAGCACCATACAGGTGACAGTACGATTTAGCTCGGAAAAATCCCCCGAAGGGATGATAGATGGCAACACCACCTATCTCCACCTCCACAATTTCTGCATGGAAACTGAAGGGGAGGGAAATATTCTCCAGTCCCTGCGCTCGTGACTCAGCCCACAAGACTACGGACCCACTGATTTAATGAGCACGTACTCTGTGTGTACTCGGAGGGTATTTGGTGGCATCGAGCATCGAACCCAGGCCTTCCGGTCTGTGGTCCGATGCTCTAACCACTAGGCAACCCACGGCCCCCTTCTTGTAAACCAGGTAAATAAAAAGAGAATTCTGGATAATGCGATATCTTGGAGGAAGAATCCTGACTTACACTACATTACAATCAATTTGGAATGCAATCGTGCTCTATTGACCTTTTCATATTGTTGCTGTACGCTGAGTTCTTGGTCTATGCTTTTCAAGTGTTCATTAAATTTTTGTAAATATGTAACTTGTGAATTCGAGATGCCAAGTGATTTTTTTTTCTGCCATAGGTTGATTGGATTTTATTTTAATTTACGTCGTTTTCCCCGAAGCGACACGGGGGATATTGGCGATGGACATTGTAATTTTGAACCACGGTTAAGTGAAGAGGACGACACTTGGGATAGCATCCTTCTTTCCAAACTATTACGCCACACCAACGCGAGGATTGTGAATCTCGATACATTTAACTTGCTTCATTCCCTCTACCCAATGGGTCTTCATTGAAACCAAGACTCGAACTCATGACCGGACAGTGCTAGTCTTGAGTTCGTGACCATAACTACTTAGCTACCACGGGCACTTTCTATCATGGGGTTTGCCCTGTAGTCCTTTTTTCAAAACTTTCTAAGGGATACGGCCCATGGAAACCCTAACGATCTTTCATTTTTTCCAGCCTTCTCCGGCTATCAAATACTTTTTTCTTACAGTTTTTATGTTTACATAAATTTGTTGTCTGGATTACATGTACAAGCTTTTTCCTAAAGTAAGGAGTTTTTATGTAGGGTCATATCTACGGACCTATAAAACCACAATAATTATTAATAGTTCTGAATTTAACCAGTTTCTTCCCTAACGAGAGATAGAAATTGTGGAATTTATTGATGGTCTGTTGACCAGAGCAGACGGATGTAAGGCCTTTTATTCTGAATTCAGCGACGTCGTTCTAGTGTTAAAAATATGACGGATTTGAAAGATACAATTAATGCAATAGAATAGGATCTTGAGTATTTAAATCGTCATAAATATTGTTTTTTGAAAGTAAAATAACCAGAAATTTGAGATTTAGTGAAGAAAGGGTTGCAGATGGAGTCCAACTTTGAAGCAAAACAAGTGAAGTTAAGAATTTAGTCCAAAATATTGAGATTGGAATATTACGTAGTTTTGAAAAATAAAGATTTAGAGGAGGGTAATTGGAAAGCGATGTATTTATTAATTAGAATATATCAAGATGTGTTTACAAAAGCTTATTTCATTAATGAGTCCCAAAAAGGATGTATTGAATATAATTAGTGTTAAGTATCTGATGTAACATTACCTTATTTTGACGGCAACTTTGAACTAATTTCAAGAAGCTGATAGTTTAATTGAAAATAATAGCTTGTTAAATAACACGTTGAAGCTATTTTATTTACGTTTTGTTTTGAAAGGTGAGGTTAAATGTATTGACACATCTGAGGATACTTAAAACCAATGACAAATACGTAATTTAAATGTTTGTGAAAATATCCGTATGATTGTTTGTAAGCAATCTTGTTACAAGTATCTTACTATTTGAAAAATTCACAGTGTAGAGTCATTTAAGGATTTCAGAAATTTTATCGATAATCAGAATAAAGGCTTTAGAGATTTAAAATTAACAAAAATAGAAACTAATGAGATTCTTTCGTTTTGAATTTTGAAACTGTTAAATGTGTATTGTGCAATGGGTGGCTTAAGCTGTATAGGTGCTCCATGTTTTTCAGTGTGAATGTACAACAAAGGTTTGAGGCCGCAATAGTTTCTCAATCAAATATTATAAGTATTGTACTATACACTTCATTATTGCCGGATGTCGTGTATATGAAATCTTATCCTATTTCTGAAATTTAGTTAAAGATTTAGTTAAACCTAAAAAACTTCTCTGAATGTAAACACATCTTCCGTCAACGTAAAGCGCGTATAATTTAAGCAAGTTTGAAAATTAATTTCTTTAAAAAAATATAGGCTTTAATAGCTGAATGGCCATAGTCACGAGTGATGCTCAATTCGTAATAAAACTATCTAGGAATTGCGTAGGAATATAGTAAAATTTCTAATTCCAATACAGACTTGTCGCTTTTAAGGGCTCACAAGACTTTTAAATTGCAAATTTTTCAATTTTTTTGAAAAAAAATATATGTTAAAGCCTCAATAATTCTGAGCATTTTGTTACTAAAATCGTGTTGATACTGTGAAAACTTCCGAAGTTATTGAGAAATAAGTAGTGGAACTTATAAACAACTCCCCCATCTCTTTCTCATCTTTAACTTCATTTTTTGCCAAACAAAATATTTTAGCTTCCTTGCAAGATTTCTCAAAAACTATTTATGATATCAATTTGAAATTTTATACACGTGTTCAAAATAAGGCTTTTCATAGCTTATGTATCAATTTTCATATATATATATATATATATATATATAATTTTTTTATTTGAATTTTAATCAATTTTTTTCTTAAAATTTTAAAATTTTCGTTATAATTGTATTAAAAATGTTTTTTTCTCTAAATTTCTTAAAAGTTGTTATAACTTCAAAGGTGAATATTTATTTCCAAGTAAAATTAATTTTGTAAATTTTGATCAGTTTTGTATTTCAAAATCCTGCGTGGGTGTAAAATACTAATTTTAAAATTTTTGAAAAATTGTCCAATTTTTATTTCTTTATAACTTTTTAAATTTTTTCTCAAATTCTCTGAAATTTTAGAAGTAATGTAAATATATATGATTATCATGTGGTAAAAAATTCAAATTATTGTTTGTTTTATTGCTAAGTTACATTGGTTTGAAGAAGGATGTTTTTTTCGAGTGCACGGATATATGTTAAGGGTCCTTAGAACTCTTAATAATAACTGTTATGTGCATTGGATAGAATTAAATCTCCAAGTCCATCCGCAGTGTTGAGGCTTAAAAAGAGAGAGAGATGTCATCAAAGGCATCTTCGTCATTTGTTGGTGGCTCAAATTTACTAGTTCAGCTGACAAAATCCCTCTTAGTGACAAAAATTCGAAATGTTAATTATTTTGTGTGCTTGGATGCTCTCTTCCTGGTAATAATTCGCATAGCTGAGAGTTCAGGTGCATTCCTCTAGGAAGGAAACTTAGCGTTACATTGCGGCGATTAGTATCTACCTATATGGTGCCGCACTTAAAAGAGATACCAGCTTCCGGAGAATGTACTAGGTCTGCAATGGTAAAATAGGAATCCGCAGGCCTATTTGAAAAGAAGATGTATTTTGTGTGTGTTTCTCGTTATTTTTTTAAGTATATTTATCTATTTAAAACTATTAAATTAAAAATTCAAAGTATTATAGATAAGAATATCATATATCAAATAATTTAAAATACTATACTATTTGAAAATGTTGAAATGTGTTCAAAGGTAAACCTAAAGTTGAAAAATCTTTATGTTCTTTTATTCTGTTTTTAAAAATGAGGAACTATATATGTAAGAATGAACGAGAAAACAGTAAATATTTTGGTTTTAATGATACCTTGAAAATGAAATCGAGTTTGATTATACAGTGGATGATCGGTTAACGAACCAATCGGTTAACGAACACTTTCACGAAAGGTTTTTGTGTTCGGATAACGAACACTTTCAAGGATGAAATTTTGACAACTGCTAGAGATCTGGAATTGGAGGTGAACGAGGATGACATAGAAGAGCTCATAATGGGACATGAAGATGAACTGACGATAGAAGAGCTCCAAGAAGTTTTGAATGAAGAACACCAAGAAACACATCGAAATGTGTCTCCTTCTGAACAAGAGGAAGACGAAAGAGGACCAATGCCGACATCTGCCATTAAAGATCTTTTGAAAAAGTGGGCGGATGTCAGAGCAATGGTCTTAGAATGGCACCCAAACGAAGCTGATGTCAGTAGGGTTGGGGATCTTTACAACGACAATGCTATTAATTACTTCCGGAAAATCCTGAAAAAGAGAGAAAAGCAATCGACATTGGACATGTTCTTCAACGCCCCATAAGCAAAAAATGAAAAGGACTGACTAATATGCAAGACTTTATGTATGTATTACTTTTTAAAAAACTTACTAAGAAATTATACAGTTTTTAAAATTTAATTTTTAGGGTCTCCAGAACGAATTAATCGATTTCACATAGAAGTCTATGGTGAATCGATAATATGTTAACGAACAATTCGAATAGCGAACATAGTCTTGGAATGGATTATGTTCGTTAACCGATCACCCACTGTATATGACATCATGTAAAGAGTGTTTTTTTTTCAGGTATAGAAGCTTAAGTTGGCATTACTTTCCAAGATGGCGACCGATTTAACAGCTGTCAAGTGATTTATTCTCAGTTTGGTTTGGCAATTCATAAAAACGATGATCAAGCAAGGCGTAGATTCATCGAATGGGCCCAAAACGAGATTGCCGTTGCTCCCGATTTTCATAAGCGAATTTTGTTTAGCGATGAAGCGCACTTCTGGTTGAATGGTTACGTCAACAAACAAAACTGCCGCATTTGGAGTGAAGCTAATCCACAAGTGTATGTCGAAACACCGTTACATCCAGAAAAACTGACTGTTTGGTGCGCTTTATGGGCTGGTGGAATCCTTCAAAAACGATGAAGGCTACGACGTTACAGTCAATGGTGATCGGTATAGAGCCATGATTACTAATTTTTTCATTCCTGAATTGAACAATCATGATGTCCAGGAGCTGTGGTTCCAACAAGACGGCGCAACATGTCACACAGCTCGTGCCACGATCGATTTATTGAAAGACACGTTTGGTGACCGCCTAATTTCACGTTTTGGACCTGTGAATTGGCCTCCAAGATCTTGTGATTTAACACCGCTAGACTATTTTCTGTGGGGCTATGTAAAGTCATTGGTCTATGCGGATAAGCCACAAACGCTTGACTCTTTGGAAGACAACATTCGCCGTGTTATTGCCGATATACGGCCACAAATGTTGGAAAAAGTCATCGAAAATTGGATTACATCCGAGCCAGCCGTGGCAGTCCTATGCCAGAAATCCTATTTAAAATGTAATGCCACAAGATTATCTTTCGAATAAAAAAAAATCATGTCAATCGAATAATACATCGTTGTTTTATTGCAATTTAAAGTTCTATACCTCTGAAAAAACACCCTTTATTTTCTAAAGATACATAGGAATGTAAAGAAAGTATCAATCCGTTAAATAGGTCGTATTCGTATGTTTATCATCGCCAATCCCTTCAATAATCAATTTATACGGTGCAAAAATTTTCACTTTTTCAACACAAATTATACCTCTTAGTGATTGATGATAATTACAAATCAATGATAAAATTTTCCGCGAATACCTTTTCTTTTTGAATAACATTCGACGCTATGCCTGTTTTCACCGATCTAGTTTGAATTTGTTTCAAAATCTTATATTTTCAGTCATATTTATTTTTATCTGACATACATTATACATAGAGTTGATATCATTTTCGAATTAAATGTCTTTTAAACTCTGAGTGCGCAAAATAAATATACTATAATTTTAATAAAAAAATTAGACTAAATTTCTTTTATAAGGGACATTAAATTATTAAATATCTTTATTTTTATTACATTAATCATTTTTGTTATAGAGCTGCTTTGCGGGAAGTTTATCGATCAAAATACTTTTTAAAAATATTCATTTTGAAGGTGAAACGTATAAGTTTATACAACATATTAAAATTACTTAAAGTAATATTCACCATATTGCTGAAAACTGAAGTTATATTTATACTTGTAAATTCATGCCATTAAAGCGACATCACCATTAATGATACATTAATTAAAATGCATTAAAGAGCTCTTTAAAACCTTTGAGCACTTTGTGTGTGCATATATGTATGTGTGTGTGTGATGATACAATACAACAATACAATGAAATGTACAATGATGATGGAAAGCAATACTGCTGTGTAGTTAATAAAAAAATAATTTAAAACAAACAAAACGTTTCTGATCAAATATATTACAATATATATATATATATATATATATATATATATATATATATATATATATATATATATATATATATATATCATATTCAGCTTATTCATGACTTTAACAATAATTACTTTCTTAGAATCTAAAATAATAAAATGGATTCGAAATTTTCGTTTACCAATCGATCGTTACATATTGTTAAGTATAAAATGTCTAAAAATTAATCTAGTTTTATCCAGAAGAAAACAATGTACGATTTTTATATTAGTTTTTTTTTCATTGATCTGTCCAAATTTCTAAGGTTTTATTTCAAAATCAAATTTTTTGACTTAACAATGAATAGTTATTGTAGTCATTACTTATTTCGTCTACCAGATCTAAAAGTAATATTCCACATTGAAATTAAAATCTTTTCGGGCATGAAACTAGCTTTATTGCCTTTTTGTAAGCAGCCTGACTCCTTTGCTCTCGAGATGTCTAGTCTTTTTTAATTAATTAACGAAACCTGACACACTTGTTATTTCATTCTCTTAGATCTCATATCACCAAACTGATTTGATTAAAAATAAACGTGTGGTTGAGACCGTCAACACTACCTGATAATCAAATTCATTCTACATCTCTCTTCGGTTGCGCTGCTTCTCTCTGGTGTCTAATTAAATCTCTAATGACTTTTTTATATTTAATTTTCCCTTTCAAAATTATTATGTTAACAAGCTGTAAGGGCGTAAACAGTGGAAGAAATTGAAGTGTGCTTGCCGTCGTTTTCATCCTGAATATGAGAAAAAAAATCAAAAATATATCCCGAAGTTTTTGTAGCCTTAATGACATTAATTAGTTACTGATATTCTGAATGCCTTTTACTCAGAAAGAAAACCGCGTAATTTCGCGTTATAGTTCTTACAAGTGTTTTAAATTGGGAGAGGGCGATTTTTTTTCCTTCTTTGTCAAAAATTTGTTAGTCTGAAGAGACAAATAGTGTTTAAAAAAAAAGGAACATCCCCTCCCCCATGATCATAAAGCTCAGAAGGATTGAAAAAAAATCACGTGAACAACTTTCTTCTAACTAATGAACTTGCTTCAACCCCCTCCCCCTCTCTGCATTGTTAAATTAAAGTTCAAATTAGAGTTGAACGCTTTTGTTTTTAGAGTGAGGATGCTTTTTTTCAAAACTTATATCTCAGTTTTTAATGGACCTTACTAATTGCTAGCATTTTTTTTTTTTCCTTTTTGAAATAAAAGGGGAGGAAAACTCTTTACTTTTTTTAAAACTGTTTTGCAGGAAAGATTCGAAAGCCTAGATTTACGAAAATATAATTATCTAAAAAAAATATGCTACTTCAACACCTTTGAAGTGTATTGTTTTATTGTCACGTAATTATAGTCGCAAATGTATGACCGTAATAAATTCGCCGTATTTAATTATTCTTTTGTCCGGTTATACTCAAAAACTTTATTATTATTATTTTTAATGTCGCATAAAAATTTTATAGTTTTATGTAAGGTGAGGCGTTTTTCAAAAAAAAAAGATTACAATGATCAATTTAGAAAGGTCGTACTAGAACTTGGAAAATCACAAAAATATAACGAAATAGACTTCGAAACACGAAATAAATAACGTTATGTTCCATTTAATGGGCGATTTTATTAATTAATTTTTTTCCCAATCAGAAAATTATTCGACTATTTTATACTTTAAAGAGTTTTGAAATCTTCAACAACTTTTAAAAAACATTTGCAAAAAAAAAAAAATTAAGTTTTCTCTGGTCGCCCTTATGAACAGATTTCCCTTAATAAAAATTAAAAATATTTTATTTTATATTATTTTTAAAATCTTAAGGATTTAGTAGTTCTTAAGCAGTTGTTATCAAAGATCAAATTAATATGAACAGATTCTAAATTATATATGTGTGTGTGTGTTTAGTTGTTATACCAATATATATATATATATATATATATATATATATATATATATATGAGGTAGGATCAGTAGCGCACAGAGGAATTTTTCAAAGGGGGGGGGCCGGGGTCGAAAGTTCACCATTCTTGTATCATGCTCCTTTTGATTTTATCGATTTTCGGGAACAAAACACAGTAAAAAACTAATTATTGAATAAATAATTAGCTTTAATTAATAACAAATACTTAATTAAATTTTACGTACTATATGTACTTAGAATTATAATCAATCGGAAAAAAATCGAGGGCTTTGGGGGGTCCAGACCCCCAGGACCCCCCCTTGTGTGCGCCACTGGGTAGGATTCAAAAGTTTCCGGACTGATCCTATTAAGCGAAAACATTTTGCAATAGATTGACTACGATAAAGTTTTTGTGTTGCCTAGCTTTTCCCCTTTTATAAATGTTAGTTTGTTCTAAATCAAGTGGTCGGTGGCTCCCTACAGCGTCATATGCTGTAAGCGGATGCATTTAGTAACCAGCGTTTGAAAGAAAAGAAGTTTGTACAGCAGAGCATGAATATCAAATTCTGTAGAAAGTATGTTTTGTACAGTGCTACTGAGACTTTCAAAATGTTAAAGCACATGAACAGCAGTAAACATTGACGCGAACGCAACTTTTTGAGTGGCATAGACATTTCAGGGAAGGCGAGGAAAGTATCGAAAACGACGAACGCTCTGGATGTCTGCGAACTTCCCGCACCGCTGACAACTCTGAAAACAACTCTGTGGCGGTACGTGAGAATAGGCTACAAACAAAGACAGGGTGAAAACGAAAAATACTGTTTTGTCACTTCCTCCTTACTTCCCCGATTTTGCCCCTGTGACCTCAGAATATTTCCAGAACGGGCACGTCACTTTCAGGGTCCAACTGCAGATTAAATTAAAAGTCCATCACAGGCTGAACTAAAGGCTGTGGCTAAAAATGGATTCCAGAAATGTTTCTATGACTTTTTCAAGCTATGTCAAAAGTGTTTTATTGCTCAAAGGTCTTATTTCAAAGGAGGATGTGTTTCAACAATTTAATTGGTGAAAATTTTTTAAGTTATAGACTTAATCCATCAATTTTTTAATCCTTCCTCGTATAATTAATTAATGCCTAAATTTAATTCGAATCCATTATTACTATTCGTATTATTATTATATATAAGGGCGTCAAATTAACTTGGGCCTAGGGCGCCATCGAACCTAAGTCCGTCACTGCATCAATATCATAGTTCCCTATTCTTTTGACAAAGAACAAAAGCAAAGTCGATTTGCAGCGAAAAAAAAGAGTTTTTTTTTCTTTCTGTTTACAGATTAGATAATTTGAAATATGGTCTTTTTGGTGTCACAAAGTCTTGTAGACGGCCTTGTCGTGATTCGCTGACGCCCATGACCATTTTTGACGCTGATCTAATAACTTTCGCTTCTCTCCGTTGACTCCAGCCCGAAATGCGCGCTGTTGTCAAGCGGCCAGTCGAAACGAATTGTCTTTATAAATATCATTCCGCCGAGATGCTTTCACGGATGGTAACTGAGTAATAAGCACTCATGAAAGAGAAATAAACCAGTCGATTCGAGGGCCGTTAATTTTGGCTTAACAGAGCTAGGAGTTTTATAGCTAGCCGTTAGGAATTTTCTTTACTTGTATCATGAAAATTGTTAACTATTTCTACTCTCTATACAAAATTTAACATACTTTTTTTAAAAAAATTTAATTTATATTGTGCGCCTTATTTGTTTGATTTTGATTTTTTTTGGGTTCAATTGATTGGTTGCTGATTAACTTCGCACTTGGCACTTTTCGCACCAAGTCTGTTGGGAGAGTGAGTGTATATTAACGTCACTCTATATAGCAACACGAGGGCTATTGGCAACGAACCTCGTAATTTTGAACCATGGTCAAGTTGTAATGGGTTCTGTTCGGATCTTCTACTAATCCTCCTGGGGAAAATATTTTTTAACTGTAATGTTAGTTTTAAAACCGCTTTCCGTGGAGATGACTTGATTTTATGCAAATGTAACTATTATTTGAGTGTCAATCGTTGAGTATGCGAGTTAATGGTTAAGTGTGGATCATTAAGGTGATTGCCTGCCTCCAGGCCCATTTTTTTATAAAAACAAATTTTTGAAACAAATTAAGTGTTTTTAGAAAGAAAAACTTTAAAATAATGTGTAAATACATAAAATTTTTTAAATAAATATTGTACTTTTAGAAAAATTGGTAGTTTTCAAGGAAATTTTACCAAATTTTTATTAAAACGCGTAACACTGTATAAAAATTTATAATACAATTATCACATAATTTTCTTTATACACAACATACATATTACGGTGCTCTTCAAAATGAACCAAAATCTAAGAGAAATATTAAAAAACAAAAAAATTACAGACAATTATGCGTAATAATTTGAAAATTTTGATATTTTTAAAGTTTTTTCTTTATAAAAACTACCATAAATGAAAAAATATTTACCCTCAAAAATAGTATAATAAACATTCCCACACAAAATTTCAAAACGTTATCTGGTTTGGTTCTTAAGATATCATGTATCTGGTAAACAGTTTCTTTCTCTCTATCTCGAAAACATAATCTTGAGAAAAACGCATTTAAAGTTTTATCTTACCGTCCTTTTGCATAGAGTGATGTTTTTTTAATATCACTATAACTTTATTTCTATTTCGCGTAAAGGAAAAAGAAAACTGTTTTGGAAAGAAAAATGTTCAAACTATAAGATTTTGAAATAAAAAAATGCCTTATGTAGACGAAAAACGATATTTTCAAGGTAGGCAGTCACCTCTGAAATCCATGTGTTAGTAAACGTAAACAGCGACTGGTGGTCGGCATCTTAAGATTAATAGTCGCGGAGAATCCATCAGGAATATATATATATATATATATATATATATATATATATAAATAACATAATATAATATATATATATATATATAATATAATATATAATATATATATAATATAATATATAATATATATATATGTAATATATATATATGTAATATATATATATATATATATATATATATATATATATATATATATATATATATATATATATATATATATATATATATATATATATATATATATATATATATATATATAATATATGTAGGATTTTCCCTTTGAAACATTTGTTAAAAGGTTGAGTCATATCCTTTTCAGAGGACCATAAATCTCAATTTTATTTATTACTGCATTCCGAAGCAACGCCATCTAGTGAGCTTTCGTAGCTCCGGCTTGAATAATTTTTCGGTAGAGGCCTACTAACCACTGCTTGTTCAACACGTCGCGTCTTTACCGCATTTCCGCGCCCAGCGCGGCACCACCAGTCCTAACATCCAAGAATGAGAAAGGTTTATTTCCCCGTCTTCTAAAGGTATAACTCAACTTTTAATTAACCTAATTCCTGCATTTCTTTCTCTTTGTAAATATCCCCTTTTGTAAATATTTCCCTTTAACTTTAAATAAATTCTCTTTTACTTAAATGAAGTATTTGTGTTTAAATGATTTAGATTCAATTAATCATTCATCACTCACCCTTAAATACTTACCCCTAGACAAGCCACCTCGCCAATCTAAAATTCCGCCTTCTGAAGAGTCTGATTTTTATTCGAAGATTTATTCGGACTCCCACATTATATATATAATATAATATATAATATAATATAATATAATATATAATATAATATATATATATATATATATATATATATATATAATATATAATATAATATATATATATATATATATATATATAATATATATATATATATATATATATATATATATATATATATATATATATATATATATATATAATATATAATATTTATATATTTTTGCGTATCATTTATATTTTACACTGATATTTATATGAATATATTTTTATGATTATATATATATATATATAAACACTTCTATTATATATATATATATATATATATATATAAACTTCTTAATATCCTATCGTAATTAATTTTATGCGGATCTGTTTTCATTCCCTTGTGTTTGGCGGAAAACACATAACTAGTTGTTGCACTTTCGACCTACGTATAGCTATTATCTATGTTAGTGTTGTATTAAATCTACACTGCGAATAATAGTAGGTTATATATTTTTGTTCATATTTTATTAGTTTAATAATTTTTTAATATTTTAATTCCTCATATGTAATTCTTTCCTTTCCTCTTGGTACGTAGTATGACAGACTACAGGTGAAGGTTGGCTAGCCCCAAAACATGTTTAAACCTGCAATCCTGGTTTCTAAGGCCAGGAGTTTGTCATTGTACTACTGTGCCTTTTTCTTCCTATTTGTAGTTATCTTAGGTTTATAACTATCTGTATATTTTTATATTTTCGTTTATATATGTGTATATATATATATATATTTATATATTGGATATTTTGGATTATATATATATATATATATATATATATAGAGAGAGAGAGAGAGAGAGAGAGAGAGAGAGAGAGTGGAAAACGAGCTATCAGGATACGAAAAGGATCATACAAGGAGCTTCAACTCCGGATAAGTACTTTTCATAATTTAGTCAGTCGATATTACGGGTTAGAATTTCATATTGCTCTCAGAGTTAAATGACAAAAAATGCGTATTCCGTGAAGTGCTAAAGATTAAATAAAATTAGTTATTTTACGATCATGTCTGCTTTTCCTCGAAGCCTCTCACACCAATGACCTTTGGGCTACTCCAAAGTGACAAGGGTGACATCCGAGCTGGCATCCTCTCTCCGAACTTCCACAGTACCCCAATGGTAGGACTTTGAGCCTCCACAGATATAACATGCATCATCTCCTCTACACAGCGGGTCTTCAGTGTCACTACGGCTCGAACTCATGATACGTCCGGCACGAGCTCGTGGCTATGACCATTAGGATGCCATGGCCATTGAGTGGCCGTGGTAGCCGAGTGGTATAGGGATCGGATCGTGGCTTGCCTTGTCACGATTTCGAGCCCAGTACCACTAAAGACCCACCGTGTAGGGCAGCGATGCTCGTTAAATCTGTCGAGAGCTGAAACGTTCTCCCATTGGTGTAGTGTGGTAGTTAGGAGAGGGCGTGCCAGCTCAGGTGTCGTCCACGTCACTTAACCATGGTTCAAAATTACGTGGTCCGTCGCCAAAAGCCCTCGTGTAGCTGAACAGTGCGACGTTAATATTCAACCAATCAATCAATCAAGCCATGACCATTGAAGGCTGCTGGAGGAGTGCTCAAAGGAACAGAGTTCACCCCTAAAGGGTTTGGAGCTGTAAGCAACCACATCCGCAAACAGCTTTTATTGAACAAAAATCTTTTTACGTTTTTTACAGAACTACACATAGGCTAAAGACTAGAACTGCAGTTTCAAAATACACTAAAATTAAAAAAAATATGCAAACCTCAAAAAATGATGGTGGTGACGGACCCTTTATCTATGAGCCACTCTCAATTGACTAAGACGATCCTGAACTATAACCTCCGACTCTCCAAACCCAGGCCTTTCGAGATATTTAACGTGATCAGTAGGGTTTGCAATACTGGGATATCGAATACCGGTATTTTGAACCATTTGTACACTTTTGTAATACTGGTATTCACAATTTTAAATGCCGGTATTTACAAGAACTTTTTAAAATTGCCTCCACTCTATGTTCAGAGATGGTCAACATAGAAAAATGGTATCCATTTTTGTTTTTATGCCTCCCTAACGGGCAGAGTGAACTAGACTGAATATTAAAGTTGCATCGTGAGAAGTGATGAAATAAGTGAATCATCCAAGGAGGCGCGCCGAAACTATTCTATTACTGCACACGCGCAGGATTCGCAGTCTGATATTTGTATCTGTGGAAACAAGGTTGTAGTTGAGAAAAAAATGCGTAATCTTTCGATATTTCTTAAATTGGTGAGTTTGCTATTCACAATGTATTTGAATATCATACTTATGTTTACATATCCTCCTAATTTTAAAAAGGAATAAAAGTAGAAAACTAATATATAAATTTGATCATGTTTACAATAAAGGTTCTTAAAAATTTTTACATACTAACCTTATCCACATTCAGAAGAATTCGGTACTGTTATCAAAGAGGATTATGACACTAATGTCGATAGCGAAAAGGAATTGTCTCTTGAACAAGAATTTGAATTAGCGATAACTAAAAAAATTTCAACATCCCAAATACAATACAGAAATCAGCTTTATCCAAAACCATCCGACAAGAATCTATTTATTTGAAGAAGAGAGATATAGAGGTAAATACTTGGTAAAAGTACATCGTGTATTGTTAACAATATCAACAACTAGCGTAGATGCCGAAATAGCGTTTTCGACAGCTGGTAATTTTTGCACAAAATTACATTCCTGGCTTAATAACAGTACTATTAATGCATTATGTTTTTTAAGATCACATGTGTCAAAAATTTGTAATAGTACCACAGACTAAATGTTGATATTTGCCCTCTTTTTGGTGATTTAAATAAATATGTTCCTTTATTTTTTTAGTGATTCTTTATATACTGTTATAATTTATAAGTTACAAATTAATTTTCTGTGATATTTACTCTCCCTAATAAAACTAGCAAATAAAACAAAGAAACATCTGTGTTTTCTTTCATTTCCTAAAATTTCTACTACCGGTATTAAGATCTAAAAAATACCGAACACCGGTTTCAAACTTTTGCTCCGATATTGCAATCCCTAGTGATCAGACCCTCTAAGGTTCCACCAAGGTTCAGACCCAGGACTTGTCAAAAACACCGCCGGCCGCGACTTCGATCATGACCACTAGGTTACCAACCGAGACCACTTTCTCGTTCAAAGAAAAATTAGACGTTCACTATTACTATCTTTTATATAACGTTATGTTAACAAGCTATCATGTAGAATAAATTTTAAAAACGCAAATTTAATTCTTAAGGTATCCGACTACCCTAAAATCATGATTTTTTTTTTCAAAAATTGACAAATTTTGTTTATGATTTTATTTTATAGGCCATCATATAAGCTTAATAAAAATACCAAGTTTTTTATTTTCCATTCACTAGAACAAAAATTACAAGTGTTTTAGTAAAAGCAGATGCCATAACTTTACACAAGATGACAAACTTTAAAATTTTTGTGTTTCACTCGAAATGCGTTTTTTTTTCGAAAAACTCAAATGGGGACAGCGATTGCTCAAAAAGTTTTTAAAATAATTTGCTGAAATTTTTTGTGTATGTTATGTATAACAGTAGAAGTGTTTTGATCTTCAGATTTATCAATCGCTGCTTTATTTTAAAATTTACAGTCCTTTATGTGAATATAATCACTTTCTTTTTTAAACAATTTCGTATAATCACTAAGATAAAGTGCTCTATTTTGTAAAAATTGAAATATCTCTTATCGAATCATTTCAAACACGAATAATAAAGTAACACATCAAAATTGAAAAATTGAGAATTTTCTCATAAAAATTTTGTACAGAGCGGGCCCCGTTTATGTAATTTTTTGTACATTTTTACCAGTTTTTTCCCATTTTATTATTAAAATTTTTTTTCTGCTTTCAATTTTAAGAATTTTTTTTTCCTTAAAATATACTAAATAAATCTAAAAATCACAAAAAAATCCTCATATTTCCATTTCTTCAAAAAAAAAAGTTGTCGCAAGTAGTCAGATACCTTAACTGATAACATGTAATAATTAGTAATTAATAAATAAATAATACGTAAATTAGTGATAAATAAGTAACACAATCCATTAATTTGAAAGATAAGAAGTTGAGAGTATTAAATAAGAATATATATATAAATTTAATAGGGTATATTGCATTAAAATAGGAATTTAATAAGCAATATTAGACTAGAATGTTTAATGAGTAACTGTTTTTAATAAATAAAACATATCTAATACATTAGTTAATGTTGTTACGATATATAATAAGAAGTGATGCAGAATAACAT
The DNA here is from genome assembly GCA_019973935.1 of Trichonephila clavipes. NCBI lineage: Eukaryota > Metazoa > Arthropoda > Arachnida > Araneae > Nephilidae > Trichonephila > Trichonephila clavipes. The sequence goes on along the minus strand of BMAU01021221.1, from coordinate 540,091 downwards.
TTATGTAATGCAAGGTGTGACGCAAAAAGTGAAACTAAGTGTGCAGCTTGAAGAAAGTGTGGAGTTGGCAACAACTGTTTGGGTGACGTCATCCCACACCCCTCCTCTATCTATGGGGCCAGTTTCGTAAAATTGATCTTGCCAGTTAGGAATACATGCATCAGTGAGTGAGCACGTGCTACTGCATTCTGCCGGAAAATTGTAGAATCAACTTCAAGTTCCTTGTGAAGAAATCAGACACGAAAACATTTCAGATATTTACCGATGCTTATGGAGAGGAAACTTTGTCTGGTGCACATGTGTTTGAATTGTGTAAGAGGTTTTCAGGGGGATGGGTCAGTGTGGAAGATGGGGAACTGGCTGGACGCCCAAGGTCGGCGAATGCAGACCAAAACATTCGTGATAGGAGTGGATTCCCACTCACATCAGTGGTCAGACTGTTAATCAACACTACTACATTGAAGCACTAAAAAGACTTCATGAAAAAATTAGGGAGGAAAAAGGCCGAATATTGTAAGGTGACCAAACGTCCTCCTTTAGGTAGGACAGTCCTCCTTTTATAGGATCTGTCCTTCCTTGAAAAGTGTCCCCCTTTTCAATATTTTAAGCTATCTGTTAATTTCTGCATTCAGAGATGATCCAAACATGTTTTCAATATGTCGAAGAATATTCTGAAACAAATATCGTAGGAAATAACAGTTTTCAATGGTGTTTTTTGACTTCATCACAAAAAATTAGGAAGATATAGAAAACTGTGTTGATTTTTTTTATCAAAAGAAATGCCTGATATTAAAATCGCTGACAGTGGTCTGTTTGACGAAACTGGAAGAGACTGAATGTATATTTAAATTATAATAAATTGAAACAATTGGAAAATCAACTTACTGAAATTGATAAAAGATAGGTGGAAATACTTAACCATTTCAAAAAGGAACACATTCCATATGAAGATTTAGTTATTCTTTTTGAATTTACGTTGTGCTGCCCTGGAACTAATGCACCAGTTGAAAGAGTCTTTTCAGTTTGCTATTTTTGGACAAGTGAGAAATCATGATTGAATGTTGATATTTTAGCTGCAGTACTTACAGAAAAGATGAAGGATAGATACTTTTTGTTCGGGAAATTTCCGATATATATATATTAGAAAATAATATACTGACAAACAAAAAAATTCATTTAATGAGAAAATACTCGTTTAAGTAAATAATTAAAAGGGATGTAAGAATAGTTAGCATATTTTTGTTTTAATTAATTAACTGTTTCATATATTTAAGCTGTAATATTTTCATAAATGTTTCGTCCTCCTTTTCATTGTAAAAAAATTGGTCACCTTACAAATTGGAAAGTGATGGACAACTGTTGCACCAAAACAATGTAACCTCTCATATAGCCCTATCTGTCAAGCAGCTTCTGACTAGCAAAACATTACTGTGATGGGGACTCTTTATTCACCTGATTCGGCCCTATGGGACTTTTTTCACTTCCTACAGTTAAACTTCCTGAAGGAAACCCATTTTACCTCAGCTGAAGAGGTTCAGGCAAAATTCAAAAATTTGAGGGAAAAGATTTTACCTTAGTAAAAATTGAAGCTCTAAATATCCTAAAGAAACTTGCACAAGATCTCTTATTATTGCAGGTTTATTTCCGTTAACAATCTAGCCGCTCAGGAGCTATTGGTAGTTGGAATTATTTCATTTCAGATGTAATTCATCGACTGAGAATATTGTGCGTCGCGTGGTTCTTGGAGATGACGTGAAACAATCGATTCCACACTAAAGCTTCATAAATGAAAACAGGTGTCTCAAGCGATTTCCCAAGAACGAATCTATTCATTTACTGGGGAAGTTGTTGCAACTATCCGTGGACACTGTATTCGTGAGCGCAACTGTACACTAAACTTGAATTTTAGTTTGCATTACAGATTTTAAATGCAACAAGCATTGATAATATTTTTATTTAAAACATTAAATATACATAAACCTAAAAATGCGTATAAACTGGTGCAGTATGGTATCCCTTTAATTAACCCTGACACTTTTTTCCCTCCATAAAAACACTAATTTCAGCAATTCTATGAAACTTATAAGCACTTCGTATGGGAATTTAAATACATATCCTCGAACATTTCGGATGGCTTGTCGTGGTATTTCCACCTCATGTTGGTTGAAGTAAAAATAGCGCTCATTAATTTGTTTCCGGGGGGAGGGGGGAATCCAAACACAACAGGGATGAAGAAGCCATCCTAGCTTAAATGCCAATTTGACTGAACGAAAAAAACCTGAGTTATAGAGAGGATAATCTCATGGATCCCCCATTGTTACAGGAGCTGGACATTTAATCGTGATTCGCTGTAACGCGTATCTTATTTGGGTACTGCCATCTACATTCGCAGAAATTTTAAGAAACTCAACATGTTTGTAGAGATTTACAATGTATTCTTAACTTTTGAATGCCGGTGTACCTGTTGAAAATATCAGTAATGTAATACCAACCTGCTTACAACAAAAAGAAATATTTGTGTTTTAATTTCTAAATAATTTCTTACAATTGCATTGTAATTTGTGCTTCATTATCAGAAACTCAGTTACTGTTTTACTAATTTTTTCTTTATATAAATGAGTCTTTGTGCTGCCCTGTTTAGTATGTAACTGTGCGCGAAATTCTTTCAGAAAAAATCATGTACATATCATTCCCAAGTTTGCCAAAACTGATCTCGAGTCCCTTTTTAAACCCTTTGTGTAACCTTTAGAATATGCTAACCGAAACAGCTTACAGATTAATACAAATTGCTTTGCAGTCAAATCCCAGGCTTTGTAGTCTTCCATTTCATGCAGTTAGTATTCATAGTCATCGAAAACACTCACTGTCGCATCATAAATCAATCCCTATCTCTTGGTTGTGGGGTTACAAGATAAGTTTCCAAATCGGAGGATTTGTTTGGACTCACTTGTCTGCAACTGGAGATTTTGATGAATGTGCCGCTTCTACTGGGTGTTATTTATGACATCTTTTGAGGCATCGCCGCTTATCGTTTTTGATGCAGCGAGAAACAAACCACCCATCGGCGAGTATCAGATTTCGATCAGTAGGGTGCGAGGAAAAAAATTAGGTGTCCTCGGGGCGCTTCCAGGTTTGTTTTAGTTTAGTTCAGTCTTTGTGGTAACTTATCTGTTCTGTAGCTTTTTTTTATACTGGAGAGTATAATATATAAGAGTAAAAATAATTCTAACTGAACGACAAAGCTCAAGTTTTAGCCTTCGCATGTCTGTGCCAATTTGAATATAAGCTCAAGATGAAAATAATAATAAATAAATAAAAATAAACATTTATTAATATTTAATCGAAGATATGTATACAGATAATTATTTTTAGAAACTTCCCTAAAGCGTTTCTGAACAATTACTTTGAACGACAAACTACTTCATTTATGGAACCAGTTGCTGGTTTATTAATGTGTGGCTTGAATATAGCTAATTATCCTTGAAAAAAACTGTTCCAAAAGATGTTTTCTCAAATTTTTTCGATTCATATTTTTATATCATCTTAACTTGATCAATTGCTCTAATATTCGATATATCACATAAACAGCATTTTACAAAAAAATTATTTATACGTTACGTTAGACAAAAAAAAATACAGAAATTAACGATTAAGGAAAATATTATTTTAAATTCTTAAGAAAATGATTCGTTGCGTAGAGCGTGCTTGATAAAAAAATTTACAGAAATGCCCGAATTTCGGTACTTCTCCATTTCGCATGCGCAAATCTCGGCAAGTTGGCTTCATTTTTTTGGCTGCAGTATAAACTCACAAAATATTAAAAAGCATCAGTTCTCGTTGGTTTTTCAGCCATTTTGTATGTATTATGAAAAAGGCGTTTCAGTTCAGAAAAGACCACATCTTGTTTTGAAGATGTGATGGTATAAGGTTACCAGCGTGAATATTCAGTTTGGCCGCGGTTGTATCATTTTTGACGACTTTATCGCCTACGCAGGCGAAACGGAAAAGTACCCAAGTTCCTAATTACCTTAAAATTTGGCGTATAATGCGCACCTATACTCAAAGCTGTAACTTTTAACTATTAGGTATATTCGTCGTATAACACGCGCCCCCCTTTTTTTTTTATGAAGAAACCTGAAATATACGTGCCCAATGCTGTTGTTTTGATGTCATTTATTCGAGGTATAATCCTAAGTTTAAGGAAGAATAGTATTTTTCTAAAACTACAAACCTTTAAGTTCATAAGGAATGTCATTTATCTTATATAAACAGAATTTTAATATTCAGAATTTACCTGTTTTTGTGCGGTCCTTTTTTATGCGATTTTATTTTTGTGCGACCGCATAAAAATAATTTTCTGCAGTATTTCAACGAATTGGCTTGTTATATGTAAGAATTCATGAAATTTTCAAACATTTTTTTTGTGCGGCTATTTTTATGCGGTTTTTATCAACCGCACAAAAACAGGTTCAACTGTATGTATTTATTTATCTATATATATCTGATTCAAATGTTCAATCGTAATAAAATACTTTCTATTCATCCATTCAAAGTAGGAATTGACTTAATTTTTTTATGTTACTTGTTTTATATTTCTAATCCTCTTATTTTATACCTGACATAAAAAGACGATTTTTTTTTTGTAAATTCTCACAATTTAAAGGTACAATTTATTTAAACTGCATCAGTCTAAGAAATTACAACCACAGCTCCTTCAAATTTCATGTATTTTTCTGAGAGTTTTTTTTATTTCTGAGATAGTTACGGTTGGCTTGAAGCCATTTACACGTGCACTCATTCTCACTCACTCCCCTCCCCCTCTTAATATTAATCGAAACTTATTCTTATTGCTTTTTCTTTCAACCCAGTAACAAAATCCCAAGTTACAGGGGACAACATTCCCCAAAGTACAGGGGAAGGTTAGCTTCCGGTAATGCTACGTTTGATCCTGAAATCTTAATTCCTAAGGCTAAGAGTTTGTTCTGTGGATATCTTATTTTTGACCTGTAATGTCGTACTATATTTCTATTTAATGCTTTGCTTTTTTAGATTTATGGCAATTTGTATATGATTATTGATTTTATACTATACATTAAAATTAGTATTAGGTGTTCATTACACTACGAATAAATTTTCCATAAAAAAAATATTTTATCGATCAGTCTCAATGAATTACTTAAATATATTTATTTAGTACCTCGCTCTTATTTTAAGGGGGATGAGCACCCCCTGTCCGCTTAACGGTGGACCAACCCCATTGTACAAATTATACCTTTGCTCATACTCATTGCTCAAATTGTAAAATTGGAATTTACATGCATTATGTAGTCTGCTGTTAGCAACTTTTTATGCGGTCTCACTAATAAATGCTTAGGGGCACCCCCTGTCCGCTTAACGGTGGACTAAACCCCGTTGTACAAATTATACATTTGCTCATGCTCATTGCTCAAATTGTAAAACTGGAATTTACATGCATTATGTAGTCTACTGTTAGCAACTTTTTATGCAGTCTCACTAATAAATGCTTATGAGGAAGGGCTTTTTTCTGAAACTGCATTGTATAAAAACACATACTATACTCTTAATCTTGGTTTTTATTTTGAATTTCATACAAAGATTCATATATTTCTGCATATGCATTTTTATTCTTAATTAGCAGTAAAATTTGCAATACATCGTCACGTTTAACCATTTTTGCACGTCCATGCAAAGCCTCACCATCATACATGTAAAATTGTACAAACTGTGGTTATGCATAAATAAATTTATTACAGAATCTCGAAAAAAAATTTTCATGTTGACAGAGATTATAATTATCTATCGGGTGGTTTTTGTGCTTCTTTAGAAATAAGATTTCGTAACTCGGGTGATGGAATAAACTTTACAGAAAATTTAATCTGTGGTTACCATATGTATTAAACTAATTCTAAACATTTAATAGGTTGCAAACATTGCACAACTGTTAAAGTTTTTGTCATGGTAAAGCTATTTAATAAAACTCTTACTATTGTTATTTTGTAATGTGCTTTCTAATACTGTTCTTTTGTATTATTAAAATTTGTATAACCTCACTACAGTTGTCTCAAATGCAAATTCAAAAGGGCAAGTACAAAAAGTTGGAATTCGGAATTATTTGCATCTCGCTCAGTTTCAGAACTAACAACATCATCTAAATTCTATTTTCCTCTTTTATCAAATGCAGAGCAAATCCAATTTCTTGCAAGCCAATATAATAAAACTCTTAGCTTAAATTCTCTGTCTCCAAATATTCAAATACGACGTCACTACGTACAGTTGCGATGAATTTCTTTTTAGTCAGCAACGACGATTACTCAAGTTAATCTTCGACTGCATTTGCATGTCTGAAAAGAGAACCTCCAGGTTGTTATCTTACATGGATGTTACTTTTTTACTCTCATTTTGTTTTGAGATAACTCTTTGAGCACACACGAATCAATTCTGCTTGGTTGGGTTTAGTAATTGCATGAGAAAAGGTATTTCGGGCATTATTTAAACGAAGCTTTCTCCAGGATCGTGTATTCATTCTGAACTGAAAGGAGTTTTTATTTATGTTTTTTCGCTCTTTCTGTTGAGTGAATTATGGTTTGAGAAATGTCATGATTGTGTTTTTATTTGTAAAGATGGATTTTTTCAATCAATTTCCATTTCAGAACTGGTTTATTTCTGTGTTACTTTATTGTAGCTTTAGGATGCAAAAAGATCAGAACTGTTTTTGGATGAACTTATTATTTCCCGAGTTTAAACATCTTTTAAAAGTAACATGATTACATCCAGAAAATTATGATCTTTATCATTTAGTGTAGAGCTTTGCAGTTACAGCTGAGACAGTTATACATTTAAAATAGAAGAGCCATTTTAGAATCTTCGTTGAATTAATAATGATTATAAAAAATCTCATATAAAAATAAAATATCTTATAAAAGATATTATGAATCTATATATTCCTGTTAAGAGTTCAGTGAAATAATTAATATCTAGGAAGTAAAGTTGTGTTGTCTTACTTTGTAATGCATTATTCTTTTCGATATTTTAATGAACTCAATTGGGACTTTAGCATTTTGAACTTTACATATTTTTTATAAAATTGTTTTAACCCGACCTACCCTCAAAATATTCTAAACATCTTGAAACTTGAGAATATGTGTTTTGTTTTTCTCAAAAATTACAACTTAAATAACCAATAATCACTACTTTTTACGTATGACGCGTATACGTGTTATGACACAAAATCCTTCAATTTCTCCACGATGGGTATATTCGTCAATCACAATTAACGGTGGTTAAATGTATAAATAATTAAATTACAATAGCTTTCATAAGGAAATTGTTCCTTTTTGAATTTAATTTGATTATTTTTTCGAACATATTTTAAAGTATGTCAATGAAAATCAATAAGTGTGTCAATGAAATTAGTTTCCAAAATAACGAATTTAGAACAATCGTAGGTTGAAATTACATTGTGAAGGAATGTAGGTTACATTAATAATAAATGCACCTTATATATATGGAAAATGCTAATGTATAAGCCACGAATTTATTTTAGTTTACGTGAAAAGGTTTGTTTTAATACTTTTCATGAGTTCGCGTATATTAAATGTAAGACAAATGAATATTTGTTGTACCCGAAGTTTTATATTATTATTATTGTTTAATTTCAAGTAATTTATATAAACGTGTCATTTTCTGGATGACGTGGCTATCGCGTATATTTAAAGAATAAGCGATTTAATTAGTAATGTATTCAAGGAATTTCTTTTGCAAAGATCAAAGCTTTTATAATTTAGAAGAAATTTAATTTATTATGTAATAGGAATAATTCACTAAAAGTGCATTAATTGGTTTATAGAAATGATTTGCGGTAAATGGACAAAAATTTTGCTGAAAGTTTTTGAATCTAATGATCAAAATGAAAGATTTATATTAATTTATCTATTCAAGTTAATAGTAAATTGTTATTGTGAAGTGATTTAATGTAACAAAAGAATTAAAATTGAAAATATATTAATTTAATTGCAAATTACTTTCATTCACGAGATTTGTTTTGTTCGAAATTAATATATGTATCTTCATCTCTCGTTGATATTTCCCCCCAACGGAAATACCGAATTTTATTTATTTTATAGGATAGTAAATTTCTATAAACATAATAGCCTAGCAATTAAGGTTTTTCTCCTCTTTCAAATGGAAGGCTTGAACTATAATTTGATTGAATTATTGAATGAATATAATTGCTTGGTTATATATTAATATCTGGATATAATTTGAAAATTGAATGAAAAGATATGTTCTTTCAATGTTAGCTATGGTACTTCCTTAAAAAATAGATTTAAGTACTGTTATGTATATCATTCTTTGTCGGTCAAAACTATTTTTAATTAATCTTGGTTACATTTCTCCGTTTTAATGGATCTGTTACTAAAAATAGAATACATAGTCAATGTGATTTATTTCCATGGTGAAAAGTTAATCCTTTGGGAACTCTTTTATTGATGAATGAAAAGTTAGGTGTTGCCGAGCGACAATTCAAAATTTAGGAATATCCTAAGGATATCGAGATAGGATTTGAATTCTTAATTTGCTTTCAGGAATTAAATCCCTTTTGTTAATCAAATTAAATGTTGACTGGCGTTTTGAATACTTTTGGGAATTATAGGGAATCTTAGTTTAAGAATAATAATCCCAAGCGATTTTCCCAATCTCTTGGATAGGTAGGCGCGTGATCTACGGATAATACGATAGTGCAAGTCATTAAATTCATATGTACGATAATTCAGATTTCAATAGATGATTAGGTTCCTTTATTTACAGTAGAAATTTTTGAATATTTTATTCTAATCATCTTTTTGTTAGAAAGAAAAGAATTGAATTGATCTCAAAGTGAACATGTCTTCGGTATTTTTATAAGCACAAATTACGATTGCAGAAAAACTCACTGTTATCGAATAGTATTTATGTAATAAATATATAGTTTCTCGTAAGACACGCGTGTATTTTGGGCACGTTAAATAGTAGTCAGTTTTCAATTAGTTAATTCACTTCAATTAGTAGAAATTTATTTGTTCCAATCACCGTTTAGTCAGAAAGAAAAGCTTGAAAAGTGAACATACCTCCTTAAATTAATGTTTTGTGGCCACGGTTACTGATTGGTCAGGGTCGTGAACTCGAGGTCGGCTGAGTTTCCTCGTAATCCATGACTGATGTTATCGAGACATCAAATACTATGGTGGACATAAAGGAAAATTGTTATATCCTTTAAGACTTTTAAAAAGAAATGAATTGTCATTTTTGTGTAGCATAAAAGAAAAAAATAAAGGTAAAAAAGTCCCCCCAACGGACTGCATATTAGCAACTAAGCCTTTGCAGACTCGGAAAACCACACCATCTAGTGGTGGCTCTAGTTATCAAATTTCGATGCTTAAATTAATTCTTGCTCTCGTCGGATGTTAAACATTGCCGTGATTTAATTTAGCCGAGAGTATCAGAGCCAAATTAATACTCAAGGGAACTTTTACATGCCACACAATCAATTGGCATGCGTGCCTACGATTTTCGCATCCAGGAAATTTATCGACTCCAGCCGGGGTCAAACTCGGAAGCGGGCATGCTACCTCTAAGCCACCGGAGCTGAAATTTAAATTTAAAAGTTTACTTTGAAGGTACAAGAAAACTGAGATATATATGTAACTCCGTCATTTAAAAAGTTTGGTTAGATTTATCTGAAATCACATTTATATATATATACGTATCTCAGGTACTAGAAAACACATCGCATAACATAAAAAGGGCTTCCTTACATGAGAGACCGCAGAGTCCTCATGTGGCATAAATTCAAGAAATTAGATAACAAATTCATTAGTTACCTAAACCATCCAGTGGCCATGGTAGCCGATTGGTCATAATTTCGAACTCGTAACCGGCGTTGTTTCCACCGAGTCATGGGCTCGTGTCCTGGTACAACTGAAGGCCTACCGCATAGACGAATTGATGCGTTTTGAATCTGTCGAGGTTCAAAGTCCTCCCGATGCAATAGTGTGAAAGTTTGGACAGTGGAGTTTCAACAGAAATTTCGTCCTTATCATTTTTCTGTGATTCTAAAGTGCGAGGCCCTTCCGCCAATAGCTTTTGCGTCTAATGTTCTGCTTCTTGTGGGATGAATTTACAACGGAATACATTGAAAAACAATTTGCACCAAAATCTCTACATTATTTTTCTGCTTTTCTATTGTGTATGTATCTTTTGGAGAGTGGAATGTTGGGTGTCGTCATCATTTGGCCATAGTTTAAAATTTCGAGGTCCATCCCCAATAGCTCTAGAGTTTTATTAGTGTGACCATTGCGAGGCCCCAATAGCTCTAGATGTTTTTTGCATTACCTTATTTTCTGGGTTTTCTATTGTGTATGTGTCTTTTAGAGAGTGGAGTGTTGGGTGTCGTCGTCATTTGGCCATAGTTTAAAATTTCGAGGTCCATCCCCAATAGTTCTAGAGTTTTATTAGGGTGTGACGTTAATACAGGGGGATTGCGAGGCCCTTCCGCCAATAGCTTTTGCGTCTAATGGTCTGCTTCTTGTGGGATGAATTTACAACGGAATACATTGAAAAACAATTTGCACCAAAATCTCTACCTTATTTTTCTGCTTTTCTATTGTGTATGTGTCTTTTGGAGAGTGGAGTGTTGGGTGTCATCATCATTTGGCCATAGTTTAAAATTTCGAGGTCCATCCCCAATAGCTCTAGAGTTTTATTAGGGTGTGACGTTAATACAGGGGGATTGCGAGGCCCTTCCGCCAATAGTTTTTGCGTCTAATGTTGTGCTTCTTGTGGGATGAATTTACAACGGAATACATTGAAAAACAATTTGCACCAAAATCTCTACCTTATTTTTCTGCTTTTCTATTGTGTATGTGTCTTTTAGAGAGTGGAGTGTTGGGTGTCGTCGTCATTTGGCCATAGTTTAAAATTTCGAGGTCCATCCCCAATAGTTCTAGAGTTTTTTTAGGGTGTGACGTTAATACAGGGGGATTCATAAAGAAGTATACACTTTTCTGATGCTTTAAAACAGTAGAAGTTAAAGACACGCACCACCTCAGCAAACCGTGGTTCAGATGTGCTCTTAAAGCTTGTGTCTCTTCTCTGACGGAAGAGACTCGGGAAATAGCCACAGGGCAACACGTATGAGGTTCCCCTAAGATAAATGTGTTCTGTGCAGTGTCCAGAAATAAAGTATTCTCGAGCTAACTGTCACGGGAGCCCCTTTTTTGGATATGTTAATTCTTTGGTTGATGCCACAATTTCAGGACGATATTGAAAACTTCATGTTTCAATCGGATGGTGCATCACCACACTGGTCGGTCTACGTGCAAGATTACCTCGATGAACATCTCTCTCACCGATGGATTGGATGAACCGCAAACTACAACATTCCTCTCCCCCAAATGGCACCCATAAGTCCTGACTTAACACCTAGTGGCATCTTCCTGTGGAGGTACGTAAAGGGCAAGGTATTCGGACCTTCCCTTTCTATAGATTTAGCGGAACTGAAACAATATATCACATCTACTATCGATAGACTTGATTTAGATACCTAAATACGTGTTTGGGTGGAAATGGATTACCGACTCGATATGTCTAGTGTAACAAATGGTTCACTCATAGAACCTCTGCAACTGTCTCTAACAAAACTTAAAATAATTCCATACAATTCTATTACTGGTAGCATATAATATCTTACATTGTTCTTGGTTTATAGTGCATTGACATTATATACTTTTTTATGAACCACCCTATAAATCAATCAAAAGGAATGTTTTTATAATCTTGAAATAAAAAAAAAATCCACTTTTATCTGTATATATAAGTATGGTAACGTAATAAAAATATAATGTAGTTACACACGTTTCCTTTTTCGTACATAAAATAATTCAAATAAGAGAAATTAAGAATGAGGGGTGTACGAGAAATGTTTTAAAATTTATTTACGTTAGAGCTATCAAAGACATCTCTCTTAGTTTCAAGAGAAAATGAAAGATGTTATATTTCCTAAAGAAGCTTCTGCCATTTAGATAGCTTTATACATTAACGTAGCTCTGTATGCTTTAATGAAAAGCTATTTTTATCAATTCCATTTCTCTATCCATATTTGAATAACAAATCAGATAAGGGCATGTTTACACAAATATCTAGTACTTGCAAAAAGTAATCTGTAAAATTGTTATTCTACTCATCTTTCTTAGGGAAAGAAATGTGTTCTTTCCATTTCTTCGCATTAATATTGATTGAAAAGTTTTTTCCGATGAATTCATTGGAAAAAAAGAAATCATTCTGGCTAATTTTATAATTTACGGTTAAATAAAAAGTGTGACTCCCCTTTTCATTACTCGACTCCTGATATTTTATAGGAATAAGATAAAGTTCAATTCAAATTAAATGAAAGGGAAAGAAAGAAAGCTTTAAAATTGCTTAAGAAGTCTCGCGAAAGTTCGCTAATAATGGAATACCTTTTATTATATTCTGAAAATCAATGATTTCCTGGTGTGGCAAAGGTATAACAATCTCTCGAGATTAAAGTATTTGAAGTCCATTAAAACAATTTTTTTTCCAAAAATAAAATGTTTTGAATAATTCTTGTATCAGTTGCGATGCGCATAACAACTATAGGGCCAGGGGGAGTGGGCCCATGGGGTAAAGGGGGTATATTGAAAAACACCTGTATGTCTTTTTTGTCTTTATGTCTAAAAATATGTCTTTTTTAAAGACATATTTTGAGATTATAGTAAATATTTCCACATTTTAGTTTCTGAAGTGGGCGACGAGTTTGATGTTTATTAAGTTTCATGATATGCTGATTGCAAATGGTATATTAGTTAAGGCTGCTGATGAACTTTCTTCTAAAATCAATATTAATTGACAAAAAGTATTAATTTTAGTTCAGACTTGTAGAGCAATATCTAAGGAACAGATCTACATAAAAAGGCAAGAATAAATTTTATAATTTTATTTATCATGAGTTGTTTTTTAAGGTGGGGTAATTTAGGGGTATAGTTAGGCTAACTATAAGTGTTCTATGTTAGGTATATATAAAGGAGAAAAGCGACTCACTCACTCACTGACTAATCACGATATCTCCGGAACTATTAAACCTACAGACTTGAAATTTGGTAGGTAGGTTCCCTTCATGGAGTAAATGTCAGCTAAGAACGGATTTTGCAAATTTCGAAACCCAAGGGGCGTTATAGATAATTATTTCCATTACCAAACTATTAGATGTACAGTCGTGAAACTTGGTACACAGATTTCTTTCATAAAGTAGAGATTCCCTACATAATGATTTTTACGAAAATTGACCTCCAAGGGGCGTTGAAGGCGCTTAAGGGGCGTTATACATAATTATTTCCATTTTTAACTTATTAGACGTACAGTCTTAAAATTTGGTAAGCGGATTTCTTTCATAGAGTACAGATCTCCTACAGAATGGGTTTTGTGAAAATCGACACCCAAGTGGCATTGTAGAGAATTAAGTGGCGTTATATATATATATATATATACAGGCAATTAATTCCTTTTTTAGACGTAAAATCTCGAAATTTAGTAAGCTGATTCCATTCATTAAGTAGAGATCCGTTATAAGATGGGTTTTGTGAAAATCGTTTCCTTAGTGGCGTTGCGGGGACTTAAGGGGCGTTATAGATAATTATTTCCATTTTTAAACTATTAGACGTACAGTCTTGAAATTTGATAAGCGTATTCCTTTCATAGAGTACAGATCCCCTACAGAATGGGTTTTGTGAAAATCGACCCCGAGTGGCATTGTAGAAAATTAAGGGGCGTTATAGGCAATTAACTCCTTTTTTAAACCATTAGACGTAAAACCTTGAAATTGAGTAAGCAGATTCCATTCACTGAGTAGAGATCTGTCATAAGATGGGTTTTGTGAAAATTGTTTCCTAAGTGGCGTTGCGGGGGCTTAAGGGGCGTTATAGATAATTATTTCCATTTTTAAACTATTAGACGTACAGTCTTAAAATTTGGTAAGCGAATTCTTTTCATGGTGTAGAGATCCGCTACAAAATAGTTTTGGGGAAAATTGATCCCCAAGGGTCACTGAGGGGGATTAAGGGGCGTAATTGATAAATATTTCCGCTGTTCAACTAATAGAACCACCTGCTTGAAAATTAGTAGGTATGTTCCGTTCATGGAATAAAGTTCCTTTTACAAAGATTTTGTGAAAACAGACCCCCAAAGGAGTGGGGTTGCGAGGGATTAAGGCGTGTTATAGAAAAATTCCTGTTTTTGAACTTAACTCATTTACTTGAAATTTGTTGAGCACTTTTCTTTAGTTGAATAGAGTTTCACTAAGAATGGATTTTATGAAAATCAACTCCAGGGGGAAGCGGGGAGAGTTATTGGGGCGTATTGATAGACAAAATTCCCTTTTTTGAACTGCTAAGACTATAATAATAAAATTTGTTTTGCATGCTTCTTTTGTTGAATTGGAATCCGCTAAGAATGCTGTCAACGAGGTATTGATGATAAAAATTCCGTTTTTGCTCTGTTAGATTTAGACTTGAAATTTAGCACGCATGTTTATTTTATGGAGTAGAGATCCACTGAAAGTTGCTTTGGTGGAAATGCACTTGATTATTAGGTTAAGTGTGAGCGAAAAAAATCTTTCTCCTTCTATTTTAGATGTAAATAAAAATTAGATATTATAATTTATGTTCTTTTTATATCAAGGGGCGAGAGTGTAACAGCTATAAATATATTTTTCAATACAATCGAATTCTTAATGCTAAATATCATTAATTAATATATATGTAAACAGTATACATATATACAACATCGTGAAATACCCAGTGAGGTGGATGGGTAACTCCTAGTATATATATATATATTACCTCTATGTTAACTTTAGCAAATGTCTAATACTCTATTCTATAATAAAATGACTAAAACAATTAATTGGCTTAGTATTTATTTACTAGGCAGAGAAGTAGCTACCGCCGTATCAATGATACTGGCTCCCAAGCTACAGGGGCCCCAAAATGTATAACTACATTCCATTAACAAGGCTCCCATATCTAAAAAAGGTTCCAAAGTAATTTTGATACGGGGGCCCCCTCGGAGCTAGCCACGCCAGTGTCACTAATTTTAATGCTGAAAAATACATTTTTTTAATTTTTACTTCCTAAATTGGCTTTGGACGAGCGGAATGATAGAGAAAAAACTGAATGTTATAAGTACTAATAACACTTTGAATTACTATTAATATTAATTTTTACATTGTCTTTTATATTTCAAAAATGGCAAGAAATTATATTAAGAAAACCAGTATAGCCCAAGGTACACAAAAGATTATAAGAAGAAAGCTGTTTTGGAGGTAAAAAATGGATCTGCAATATTTTATGCTGCATCAAAGAAATGGAGTGTTCCTGAAGAAACTGTTAGAAGATGGATAGTTAAAAGTCCCTCTCACCAAGGACCAGGTAGATCCTTGTGTATCGTGGTAGCTTTACAATTTTTAGAACAATGTGTATTTCCTTTTAATAGAAGAGATGTTTTAACCTTGTCGCGAATTCAAAGAATACGAATTTAAAGATAAAGTGAAGAAGAGCACAGAGCAAGACTGGTGAGATTTTAACCAAAGGAAATTTTTTGGAAAGGTTGGCTGCTGAAGAAAGTGACCTTAAGAACAAATTCAATCAAGTAAATATAAAGAAGGATGTAAAAAATGCAGATAGTTTTAAAGAAGTAAAGCAAGGATCATGGATTGAGGTTGAGTGCCAGTCAAGAAGTCAATCATCTAAATTAATTGGACAAGTGATAGATATTAATGAGTTCTATCACATAGAAAGCCCCGTGGAGATTATTTCTTTCTTTAATTAAATAATATATGTAAAAAAATATTTTTTGCCCATTTGTACCATTAAATACAATCAAGGTATATTTATTACAGTGTATTCTTATTTCAAAAAGAATATCTGCATATTTTTTAAATATTCACCAATTTTAGAACTACCCCACTTTCTCCCACCGTGGGATAAATTGGGAGATCAAAACATGCTCTTTCAAATGTATCACTGTGAGAAAACAATAACAAAATTGAATAGCTGGGCTTCATGTTTAATGTATATGAATCCGATGTATATAAAATGCAACAAAAGTTTCGTCAAAATATATTTAATAGTTTAATTTTAGGAGCTTCCCTAAAAAAAGCTTGATTTTACCCCCACTTTCCCCCACCTGACCCAATTCTCTCAAAATGTTTAGCACTTTTAGATAAATTAACTATTATCAATTCATTTAAGTTAAACATATTTTATACTAACATTTTTTCGCCTACTCAGCTTGTTATTTCACGATGTTGTTTGAATACATATTATTTATATAGATACACTCTGTCGCAAAAACATATATGCACCCAGAAGAAATTGAGCTACATTCACGAAATTTGGTACGCATGTAGTGTATATGAAAATAAACAAATGATTAAAAATTCAGAACAAAATATCATTTTATTAAGCGGTTACAGCTTGCAAAAGGTTAAAAATTAGTAAGTAGTAAAGCCACCTCTGGCAGCTATACAAGCCGAAATTCGGCGTGGCATCGATTCCATTAGATCACTTTCCTGCCATAGTCTTTGCATCTGCGCAGTTAATTTCTCCTGTATCTCGGGACGGCTGCAGTAGACATGCTCTATTGGCGAAAGATCTGGTGACCTGGCAGGCCATGGTAGGACGTCATATCCTTGAAAACATTGTTGGAAGAGTCGCGCAGTATGTGGACGAGCATTATCCTGTTGATAAATGGCACCTGGGCGACTTGATAGCATGGGTAGCACAATCGGCGTTAAAATATCGTCCACGTATCTGCGAGCTGTCAAAGTGCCTTGAAGGACCACTAAAGATGATCGTGTGTCCCAAGAAATTGCTCCCCACACTGTCACACCTTGTGAAATTGCTGTATGCCGCTCGACAATAAATGCTCGGACCGCTGGCCGCTGCGCCTCCAGACACGTGTGCGGTGGTCATCAGCACTTTTCGGGATTCATCACTGAAGACGACACGTCTTTCACACTCTTCAGGTCGGCAAAAAATCCAGTCGACACTGCCTATGATGTGGGGTCAGTGGTAAGCGTCTTAGCGGACGTCGGCTCCCTCAAGCCAACTTCGGTCAGTCGTCTCCTTATGGTTTCTCTTGATGGCACTGGATGTCTGGAAGGAGGTAAGTGGCGTTGAATCGATGCTAGCGACGTTGTTGGTGCCGAAGTGGCCACTCTTCTGATTGCACGATCCTCGCGATCATTTGTGTTCCTGGGACGTCCTGACCCTCCGCGACGGTACACTCTACCTTCTGTGATCCACTGTTGCCAACACCGAGCAACTACCATATCGCCCGACCGAGGTGGCGGCCGATACGTCTATTCGACCAACCTGCTTCTCTGAGGCCTATTATACGGCCCATATCAAAACCGTCAGCTGCTCGTACT
This sequence comes from Trichonephila clavipes, assembly GCA_019973935.1. Taxonomy (NCBI): domain Eukaryota; kingdom Metazoa; phylum Arthropoda; class Arachnida; order Araneae; family Nephilidae; genus Trichonephila; species Trichonephila clavipes. The sequence continues at coordinate 522,588 of BMAU01021221.1, read as the reverse complement.
GCCGCCGGTTACGTCTTAGAGGCATCCTAAGTCTCAATATCGTCTATCAAAGTCATCAGATTCGTTTGGATAGCCGTACGGCGCTTTACTCATGCTTTTAAACTCTCCCAGTTGCGCAACTAATATGCGCATAGCACACTTAGCCTTGTCTCATTGGCTTCGAAATTTTAATCATTTGCATATCTCTTACCAGACTACATTCTTGCCGAGTTTCGGATTGTAGCTTGATTTCTTCTGGGTGCATATATTTTTTTGCGACAGAGTGTATATAAATTAGTGATATCTAATTTATATATCTATAAATTGTATATCAAGCGTTCCATTTTATTGAACAACATTCTTATAGACCTCATCTTTTGATTAAAAAAAAAAACGACTTTAATCTTCAAAATTAAAGTATAACAGATTGTACGCTACCGTACTCCCCCCTCCCGAAGATGATAACCGCAAAACCCGTTTTTAGCGGATTTTTACTTAAGAAAATAAACATGCTTGCCGAATCTGTTGGTCTAACTTTTCAAACACGGGAGTTTTTATTTTTACCCCCTCCCCCTTAATCCCTGACAAACACTCTTTGGATGTCGATTTCCTATATTCCCATTCTTAGCCGAATCAATACTCAGCAACAGAAACGTGCTTGCCAAATTTCGAGTCAATAGGCTTAATAGCTCAAAAACGGATTTTTTTTAAACTCATGCTCCTCCGTAATCCGTCTTAGGAGTTAATTTCCTCAAAACTCTACTTCTATCGGGGGTCCTTAACCTTTTTCCCCGTCTGGTCACATTTGACAAACAGCAAATTGTGTGGGGGGGACAGTTCAAAAAAAGGTATAACGATTCTAAATATTTCTTTATTTTTTTGTAATCATAAGCATCATAAACAAATCCTACACTAAAAAGGTGACAAAAATTCAAAGTAGTTACATTTAATGCGATTTTTGGCATTGCATATTATCCACTAATTTTTCAAAATTGGGCGTATTAGATGATATTCTCAATCTTATAGCATCTTCGAGCTTGCTATCGTTAAGTCGAGATCTGGTTGTTGATTTACTTGTGTTCATTGGTGAGAGAGAAAACAATGTTTCACATATCGTCGACCTAATTATCAGAATGCGTAACTCCACAACGGAACTTTGTAACTTGATATACGAGTGCTACGCGCCAAGTGCTGTTTGGCGCGAATCCTTAATCGCGCTAAACAATACAACGACCACACGATACAAAATCAAAGTAACCACATTGTAATGTTATATCCCATCTTGGAGAACATAAACAACAGCTTAGCGCGTAACTCTCCGATATCAAATTAACCCCCAGATGGAGTTAAGCATTCTGATAATTAGGTCGACGATATGTAAGTTGAACCGAAAAAGAATTTTGATTTGTAAGCTTTTTTCAAAAAAGACGGTTTCGATATAGCATGGTACGAATGAACTATATTATACGAGGGGCATCTGTTTATATAGATATTCACTTAACACATCTATTATTATTTTTTTTTTTTACCAGAAACATAACTAAAATATTAAGTTATTCATTATTCGCTTTAAATCTTTTTTAACAAACTTTCAAGAATTTTTTAACTGAGTTTAAATAAGAATATTCATGTTTTTCTCGAAAATGGTATGCTAGTTTTGAAAGTTTTACGCGCGCAAGCGTATACTACTGATAAAAATCCCAGTCGTTTTCTAAACTGAGCCATTTGGCAGCTGGTTTGGTGCGTCTAGATCTAAAAGTTTGAAAATACTTGTTTGTTTAAAGTACTAGACCTCATCAGTGTCTGGCATTCTTCAGTAACACTGTGCTGGTGCTTGTGAAGTATAGAACTCATCAAAAACTTTAGAAGAATTTAAAATGGCGGGAACTGTTTTCGTTCTATTCTTCTCTTTTTGTTATATCTTTCTTCGCGAATTCTTTACACCTCCTCAACAAACCTAGAGGCACTCTTTTGATTCCATCTTCTTTTCACTCTCCTATTCTGGACTAGATTCATTGCTTTCTTCAAGTGGCACATTAAGGATTTAGAAGCAAAGGTAACATTCTTTTTCTTCTTTTCTATTCTTACATTCTTTTTTTTTCCCTAAAGAGAATATTCTGTAGTAAGAACTTAAGTGGTTTGATTCAGAATAAATGGAAGAGTTGGGAAATAAAAAAAAGAGTAGGAGAAGAAAACTTTTAAGTATTTTTAAAGTCAATAAGCAAAAAAAGGAGAAAAAAGGAAGCTTTTAAAAAAAAGTGGTAGAATGAGATTTGATAGGTGAACACCTCTGAGCTTCTGCAGAACTATTGGAGGACTAATTGTAGTTGAGGGTGAAATTAGCTCAGATTAGGAGCTTTTTCTTTTTAGCTCAATCATCTAGCTTTCGAATGTTCTTTTCAGCAGCAAAATGTGAATTGAGCTGAGAAAAAAAAAGTAAATGCTTTTATTGAGATAAATTGAGGTTTATGAGATGAATTAAAAGAGAAAAATCTTCGTCAAAACGGGGTCCTGTACTGCTAAAGATGAAAAATGGAAAAGACATTAATTAAGAAAGGTGAGAATTTATTTCAAAGGTGGAATTTTTGAATAATAATAACAATAAAAATATTTTTTTTTAAATTTTGTTTTAAAAGCAGTAATAATTTTCAAATATTCTTAAATAGGGATATGTTTGTTATTGTGTCATAAAATTCGCTCTAATGTAAATTATTTAAAAATATCATTATTACTAAAGGCACTGGCGCAGCTAGTCCTGAGTGGGCTGCCCCCATATCATTCATACGGCGTCAGAATACGTCGATAATGCGATGTTGCATTACCTTGTTTTGGATAACGCGAACGTGGCAGATTTTTAAGAGAAATAAAATCTCTCGAGAGAAAACTTAAGTGATTAATTATTACTTATAAGTTGGAAAATTATATAAAATATTTGTTCGTCTGTTTTCTTCTTTTTTTAAAATAAAAGTTACAATACAGTTTGAGAAATGCTGGAATCAAAATGGATGGCCTTCGAAACTGATTACTCCAACAAGTATTTCAATTTTGATCCTTTAAAAATGAGTGATATTTTATGTGCTGAGAGGTTTCAGCTATTATCGACCACCCCGAAGTTATATTATCCTTTCTATCATTCTGTATATCTACCATTCTTCATTGTTGTACGCAGACTATATATATAGAGAGAGAGAGAGACACGGCATTTTACACAATATTATCAGTCTTTTAGCGAAAAGAATCAATGGTTATTCAAATTTCAGACTTTGCAAATGGTTTCGATAGTATTGATAAATCTTTAGTTAATTTACAATTGAACAATATTTGAAATAAACGTAAGGGATTCAATGATTCTGTTTTGTGTCTAATAGGCTATGATTTTCAAACAAAATAACATCTGTAAAATTTAGTATACAACTGATTATTCTTTTATTATCAAGTAATTGTAATGAGTGCGACAATTGATAATGAGGCAAATTGGATGTTCGTAAAAATTTTAAATAGCCAAATTCGGAATAGATTTGGTTTAATAAACCTAACTAAAAAAATCATAGTAAAATGGGAGGTTTATAAGATATGAAAGCGCAAAACAGTGCACAAACTCATGTAATTATCTTTAAAGAGATTTTTTGCTGTATTTAATTGCGAAATTACTTTTTTTCATCAATTTACTTGCATACACGCTTACGTTTTCAAATTATTAATACAGTATTACTTTCTCATTTCAAAATAATATATTGTTAAATGAGTCCACTGTTTGTGCGAAATCACTGAGTGAGGCTATTTTCTCTTTCAATTTGAAATATCTGATAAATTTTCTGAAAATTACTTATTTGAATAGATAAATCAAAATAATTAATTTTCAGACTTTGTGATACCATTCCTAAATAATGTTCTTTCAAAGATTGATAAAATGAAAACTACTCAATTTTTTTTAAAAAAAAATGCAATTGTATCAATCTGTATGTTGTAGAATTATATAGTACATGTGCTGATTCAACATTCTTCCCCTGCGCATTCTTCAACATTCTTGTACGCATGCGCTTGCAAGATCCTTAAAGTCGATAAGCAAACAAGATTAACGAAGATATTTGTTAATTACGAATCAAATCATAAAATTTTTTTAACACAGTTATATTTTAAAAACACATACAGTGGGCCACAAAAGTGTTCATACACTTGCAATTTCTTATAAAATTTAATGTTTTTGACTAATAAAAATTAATATATTGTAATTGTAATTTTTTTAATGATATCTGCAACTTGTTCTTAATGGAATGACATAATTAATTTTTTTTAAATAGTTTAACTATTTTTTTAAAAATTAGTTATCAAAAAGCTACTAAAAATTACGCCACAAAAGTCTTCGTACACTTAACAAAAATCTCAACTTAGCTTTAAATATTGTATTTATTTCTTAATTTAGTGCTTAATAGGATATATTTTAGTGTCCACGGCAACTTTTAAGAGTCTTGGTATAGATTTCATTAGTTTTTTGTAATTTCTCCATCGATTTTCTTCCATTCTTCTGTGATTATTGTTTTTACTTCACATTTTGCTTTCATTTGTGTCACGTTTTCTTTTTTTTACATCAGAATCTCACCAAATATGTTCTACTGGGCTAAATAAAGTGATTGAGGAGGTTTTTCATAATTTGGGGGCAGTTATCGAGACACCAGTGGCGTAAAAAATTAAGTCGTCTCCAATATCCAAATTTCGTGCGGATAATTAAAAATTTCTCTTTAAAATATTTAAATAGAGCTTATAATTCACAATACCATCAAAAAATACCAAATTACCAAATTTTGTGGCCGATTTACACCTCCACGCAAGAACACTTCTACCTTCGTGCCTTATTGATCCAAATAGATTCTTGGAATTAAGTCTCAGAAAATTTAAAATTGACAGCAAATTGATCGGGATGGCAGATAATTCAACATTTTTGGTTCCAATGGGCCTATAATAGCTTGAAAATGAAAAAATAAGGAGTTTACTCTCATGAATTTATGAGGAACAAGAACTCCTCCACCTCCATGCTTCAGCATTGAAGTGAAAATGTTCTGGCGTGGGGGTATAAATTGGCCTCAAAATTAGGTAATTTAGTATTTTTTCATGGTATTATGAATCATGAGCTCTATTTAATTATTTTAAAGAGAAATTTTAAATTATCCGCCCGAAATTTGGATATTAGAGACTACTTAATTTTTTAACAGGGTAATGACGCCAAGTACACTGCTCTCAATGTACGCTACTGGTGTCTCTATAACTGTCCCCAAATTATGAAAACACGTCCTCAATCATTTTATTTAGCCCATTAGAACATATTTGGTGAGATTCTGGTGTAAAAAAAGAAAACGTGACAAATAAACACAAAATGTGAAATAAAAACAATAATCACAGAAGAATGGAGGAAAATCGATGCAGAAATTACAAAAAAAACTGATTAAATCTATACCAGGACATTTAAAAGTTGTTGTGAACACTAAAAGATATCCTACTGAGTACTAAATTAAGAAAGAAATACAATATTTAAACCTAAGTTGGGATTTTTGTTAAGTGTGCGAAGACTTTTGAGGCGTAATTTTTAGTAGCTTTTTGATAATTAATGTTTTTAAAAAAATAGTTAATTAGTAAATAGTTAAACATTAAATTTCATAAGAAATTGCAAGTGTATGAACACTTTTATGGCCCACTGTATATTAAAAATCGAAAAAAACTTTAATTTAAATTCACTGGATTAAATACATTTATTTAAACTATAACGACAATGTAATTTATATTGTCATATCGCTTACAAAAATAATTTTTATATTCATTAATTTGATTTGAGAAAATTAGATATAATAGTAACAAGCAATTTTTTAAATACAATTATTCTTAACAGAAATAATTACTCTCTCTTTTTAAAGTTATTTCTTTTTCTAATTACCTATTTTAACCTTTTTTCTATTTCGAATTTAGATTTTTTGATTGCTTGTATTTTTAGAATTTATAATGAAGCTTGATGATTACAATCTTTTTATCTTTTTCATCAAGATAATTCTTTTCTTCTAATTGTTATAAAAAATTATTCCAAGACTTTTTTTTTATAATTTAATTCCCAAAGAAACTCATCGAAGTTTGTATTAAAATTTCTGTGCAAACGATTTTAAAATACAGTTGATTATTCACTAATCATTTTCAAAAATATACTTTTTTAAAAACAAAGTTATTTTAATCTTCGCGTATTATATTTTTCATCAAATCGTTCTTCCATTTTTGCACTTCTTTCTCATTAAATTCCAAAGCAAAATGAAACTGTAATTGGAAGTGATCCAATTAAGCTAAAATCTTCAAGTAAATAAAGTTCCGAAGAGAAAAGAGAGAAAGTTAATTCGAATTCGCTTGTTACAAATCGATTCTAATGTACTGCCAAAAATATGTTGCTGAATTAAATGGCGTTGCTAATCCATTTCCAGAATTTCCTCTAATGACCTCTTGCGTTCTCTCAGAAAGGAGCTGTTTGTTTTGTTAGCCCACATCCCCATTTCCTAGAAAGGTTTGTGTTTGTAATTATACTAACTATCCAGGCGCTTATCGTTAATTTATTGGCAGAATTTTTAGCGTCGAATATGTTACTCTGTCTTGTTTTGGTTTCTCAGGTGAAATGACGGTAATAAATCTGCTGCATGTTGTTACTTTGTGTTTCTGCGTTTGAGCATTGGAATAAACCAAACGGCACTTTTTTTTTAAATTCTTGTTTTTAAAAATTAATGTTCCTTTGTAAGGATTTATCGAATTTCTATCTAAAAGAAATTCAGACTAATCTTCATAAAAATGTCAAATATCTACGAGGACTGTTGTGAAAAAAAATATTTATGAAATGGAAGTGCAATTGAAGAAACTTTGAATTTTCATTTATTTGTTAATTTCATGTTTTCTTTTAATGAGGTTTGCTCAGTTCTATCCCCACAACTTTTTAAGATGTTTATATACTTTTTATGTGAAGCAATATATTCACATATTTTATCTTTACTGATGATTCAATGTCGGAAGAAAAAAATAATTTTATTTGTGTTAAATAAAAACTAAAAATTATGTAGAGATCATTAAAAAGATTTTTACTAACCATTTTAGACTTGTTTTTATTTTTTAGATTTTTAACTCCATTCGCGAATTCTAAATTTTATTTGACGATTAAAATTTAAAAATTTTCATTCCAATTATGTATGTTTCAGTTACATTCAAACATTAAACACAGTGGCGTAAAGTTCACTCCGCATCGTGGTGGGGCAGCAGAATTCCAGGGGGTCCAAAGCTTATGTTATGTTATGGTTTTGCAATCCTTTGTAAGATCCGACCTGGGGCCCTAAACCTGACTTTGCACTGGAGCCCTAATGTTCTCCGTTACGTCGATAATCAGACACTTATATTAAACCTATTTCCAAATATAGAAGTGAGGTATTAATTTATCATACAAGGAAAGATTGACTCTTTGGAAAGAACCGAAAGTGAAGCTCTTCCGATCATCAGGTGAGCTACTACCCCGATTACAGCGATGCAAGGTATAGTGTGCAATCGCTATTGAAATCAAGAAACAAGCAGTTGGTACGTTGGTTAAAATGAAGGTATCGCACAGAGCGCAGTGGATGAACGAATGCAAACTCAAGTACCATGAAGACCCAAATGTCTCTCCTAGAAGCTTGTGAGAAATTGTTACAAGAAGTAGATGAAAATAAACCAATGAATTTAACAAGGTCATATTTAATCCCCTTGAATATATTGATATCAAATACCAGCTAGGTATTAATGACTAGGGAAAGAAAAACATTCCTGATACTAAATTAAAAGCTAACACTTTATGTATGTTACATGAACAATATCCTGAACCTAAATCAACTAGAGTGAATGATGGTTCTAATATACAAGATAACTCTGGAGCTGGTATATATAATAAACTCTTTTCCCAATGTTTTCCTTCGGAACACTTCCTGTCGAATTTTGATGCAGAGATTCTTGCAATTACACTAGCTCTGGAAAACTTTAAGGTAAAGATGGATCGATTGTTTTTCTAAAGCAGTTATTTTAATCTATTTCAAAGCAGCCGTCCAGGTTGTAGTTATAAATACTGACTCAGACATCCAGATTATCTCAGAAATAAGGCAAAAACCTTGAATTTTCTTTATAAATTCAACAAAACAATCGTTTTTCAATGGATCCCTTCATATGTGGGTATCGACGATAACGAAAACTTACTAGCCAAGAGAGGAACACTTCAGCCACAAGACACTTCCTCGAAAGTCGCGTAAAAACATACTTTTGAGAAATTAGTGGATATTCTTAAATCTGACCAGGCAGCGAAATTAACAGGCGAAATCTGGGCTTGGCAAATTCAAGGCACTTGTAAAAAGTTTTGTCAAAACCCCGTAAACAGGCTGTGGCAAACTTCACACTGCAAACAGGCTATGATTGTATGGCACATCATCTTAATAAAATAGGCATCCTTCCATCTAGTATATGCCAAATTTGTAATTCGGGCATGGTAAAAGCAGATCATCTTCTTATATGCCCAGAACTAGATAAAAAGTCTAAAAAATGTGGTGAGGTAAGCAAACTATACTGAAACGTCAGAACTTTCATGAACTCCTTATAAAGACTACATCTCTCATGTTCCTTTTGTTGTTGTTGTTGTTTGAATTCTTAACCTTTTTTTACTTTTGTTTCCATGTTAAGTTGTTCCGGTTTTTACTTAAAATGCTGTTTCTATTTTATTATTTATCACTGTTCTTGTGGGAATCTTGAGCTGTTTTATGTGTTAGGATTTATCCTTCCAAAAAAAGCCGTATGTAACAACAACATTCAAACATCAGTGAAAAATTATTTAATATTTTTTTTAAGATTTTGAAGTAAAAAAATTGTTTAGCATGTTGAATATCAATTAGCTTATTTTGTTCTTTAATCTTTCAGAATTATACTTTAGATTTTTAACCTTTTGATAGAATTTTAATTCAACATAAGCTAAAAAATATCAATTTTTGAAAAGGAAACTATATTTTATATTCTATTATGCTATCTTATATTATTGTTTTTATTCTTCATAACAATTCATAGTTAAGTCAATTTCTTATCAAGACAAGCTTTATAAGTCTTCCTGGGACACATCAAATTATTTAAAATTAATTAAATGTTTATTCCGTACACCTTCATTTATTTATTATTTATTTTTGAAAATATGCTTCTATTGCCACTTTTAAATTTTGCGTTGACAATAATATTATTCTTCCATTACACTGTATATGTCAAGAAAACCAACCAATTGATCAACGAAATCTGGCAACGTTCTGTGGAGTTGATTGCGAATTCCAAAGAAAATTCCCTGGACCAATTAAATTCTCCATTTTATTACTCCTTTGGGGTCTTTTAGTAATTGTATTTTGGAAAGAAACTTTTTACGTCAAGTAATCATGTTCTTTAATTTTTCAATTTGGAACTGAAATTTAATTTCGAGTTCGGAAATTTGAGTTGCTTGTAAAGAATAAAGATAAATTCTTCCCAATATTGATGCAGGTTAAATTATAAATGTCTCTGTAAGGAAAAAAAAAACATTCAAAATCATTCTGAAAATATTTTTCAGTTAGCACTAAAGTGAATTATTCGGATTGATTTTAAGCAGACAGTTTGGTATGAAAAATGAGGAATATTTTTATCAGAAGTATTGTGTGTTGTGTAAACATATATGCGTCTATTGAAAATTATTTAACATAACGAATCCAGTTATAAGTCAAATGTTTCACACATGTGTCATCATACACACATACATCATATTGTACCTAGTCGTGTGCTAAGCTCTAATACAATTACAAGGGTTGATCAGAATAAAAGGTTACAAGTTGAAAAAAGAAATGTTTATTAACAGGTGACAGAAGATACAAAAGGGAATCAAGAGGCATACGTGTCTATCACATTTCGACATAATCACCAAGTTGTTTAACCCGTCTTGGTAGAAATCAGGTCCCTATCCACTGAGAGAGGTCTTGGCGAATGTTTTCATAGCAATGTCATGAAATTTGGCAGCACATTAGAAACGAAATGCTGCACGCTACTATATCTCAGTTCCAGCTTTGACGAGTTACCCGCCGATCATTTTGAATCATTTCTTCAATTCGTGCCGTGCTGATTTCTGCCGTTCAAGAATTTGGTCGGCCACTCCCTGCCACATTGCGGTTTTCGACATCCTGTCTGCCTGATTGAAAAGAATGACACCCTTTCATTGCATGTTGTCTACTCATTACTTCTTCACCATAAACTTCCATGATTTGACTGTGAATGGCAGATGCGGACTCATTCTTTGCCCGTAAAAATCGAATCACGGCTCGCACTTCCGAACAAGACCAATTTCCTATGCGTCTTGCCATTTCAATCGTTCTGAACCGTCTGATAACTTTACTACACACCAACTGTATGACAGGTAGCAACATTTGTCTCCAATCAGGGGAAACAAAATTTCTCCACAATATGTACGAGTAGTTTTCAAATGCGAGTCTTATTCTACTTTAAGACATTACATCTTGTATTCATAATGATCATCTTTTGACTTCATGCAAACTTTAAGTCTTTTTGGACAATTATCTATCGAAACACGCGATACCTTCACGGGAATTGCCTCAAAGAACGTTTGAGATTGTTCCAATTGGGATGCCATATATATTTTGTACACTTTTGCCTCCAATACTGATCACAATTTATAGTTGAGTGGATTTAAATCCGATCTGTTTTCATTACGTTCATGCTCTATCTTCGTGTTCTATTAAGTCCGAATAACCACTACTGGGTCATCTTCACCTTTTGGGCTGAAGCAGAGTCCTATTGAAAAGTTAAATCGTTTTCATTGAGCAAGTAAGCGTTGATGGGCTTCATTATTGATTTCATGATAGTGTCGTCATAAACTTTTGTTGTATGTTTCACTTCTTTCTATCAAAAATGAATCTCTAAAACGCCTTCATAGCTGACACTTCTCCAATGCATTACAGAAATTGGATGATGAGCTCTCTGCACGCATTTTTAGCTTTTTTGGCAATTCTTGCATATGCATGTTCTTCTGTTGATTGAAAGATACTTCAATGTCAAAATTTTTCTCGTCGGTAAACAGAGTTCGTCTGAGACCAAATATTCCTCCACAACAATACTTTTACTTTAAGGTATCTATGGTGTTCTTATTCCTTTGTAAGACATTAGAGAGTTAATTTTCGTTAACCTCTTGGTCTAAGGTCTTCATTTTTCTATGCGACCCATTGTTTTTTGGGGGGAGGGGGCTTGACATATTCATAATTTTCTTTCGACAAAGATTTTGACGAGTTTTCAGTGGCCGCGGTAGCCGAGTGGTATAGGTATCGGATCGTGGCTTGCCTGGTCACGAGTTCGATCCCAGTACCACTAAAGACCCGCCGTGTAGGGCAGCGATGCACGTTGAATCTGTCGAGAGCTGAAACGTCCTCCCGTTGGTGTGGTGTGGTAGTTAGGAGAGGGGGTGCCAGCTCAGGTGTCGTCCACGTCACTTGACCATGGTTCAAAATTACGTGGTCCGTCGCCAAAAGCCCTCGTGTAGCTGAACAGTGCGACGTTAATATTAAATCAATCAATCATTGACGAGTTTTCACCCTGACTGCTTTGAAGAATGTTCTCACTGAGCGCGGACGACTGCATCTTCTACGGTCTGTAATGTGCTATTCGTTTCAGAAAATCCCTTATTGGTTCGACCTTTTGATGTCTAAATGTTATAGATCCTTAAAAATGACCTATAGGCTCTTCTTTTTTCATGCACAGGAATATCTGCTGCACGTTTCTATTCAAAACGTTAAAGCTCTGACTGATTTAGAATAACATGCATGAAATATGACAGACGAAAAATATTGCAGACGATCTCCAGAAAATAAATTTAAAATGCCTACTTTGTTTGAATCTCTGTAGACAGCCTCATCGTTTATAGCACGACTAAGTACACTACGCACACACACACACTGGCCGATGAATTAGAAAATCAAAATAAATATATTGACCCCCTTCTGCACGGATAACTGTTCTGATTTGTTTGGGCATAGAGTCTACATGCTTGTGGAGAACATTTACGTCCAAAGAATACCATACATTTCCTATGCAGCTCTTTAGATCTTGTAAATTAGATGAAAGAGGAGAGGGCTGTCGTATGTGTCTTTCCACCATACCCCACACATTTTCTGAGATTAAGATCCTGGCTATGTGGTGGTCAGAGAAAGTGTTGGAAGTCAGACTGATGCTCAGCGAACCAATTTTAAACACTTTTGGCACGATGTATAGTTGCATAATTGTCCATGAAGTATCCGTCTCTCTCAAGGTAAAAAGGCAACATTGCAAGGTTACAATTTATCTTCCAGTGTATCTAGGTATCTCATGGTTGTATTTTTTATCCTCGAGGGGCACCACTTCCATGTGAGAGAAACATGCCCATATCATTTTACTCCCACCAGACCCTTGCACAGTGCGAGTAAGGCATAATGGATTCACGGTTTCATGGAGTTCTTGCCAAATTCGACATCTTCCATCAGTGCAAACTAAGGTTTAACGGGATTTTTCGAACTACATTATCCGTTTCCAGTCTTCAGATGCGCAGTGTCTTCTTTCGCGACACCACTGCAAACGAATATTTGCATTTCGGGAAGAAATGAATGGTTTCCTCACAGACACCTGACTATCCTATACGATTCTCTGCGCATTGTTCGAGTTGAAATCTGTTGGGAAGAGCCTTGGTGGATGATTTGTATCAGTTGAAGCACAGTAGTGTCTCTATTCTGACGTACAATTCGTCAGAGACGACGCCGGTCACACTCTTTGATACCTAGCTGGAACCGCAGCTACGTCTTCTCGAGAGGGATTGTAGTGTGTAGTTTGGGGCGGGAGCACTTAGTTCTTTCGAACCTTCATCTCCTTTCGGCCCATTTTGGATGACATTAAAATGCTTTTGAATTCCCCTTTTTAATAAATAATAATTAAAATTTAAAAATAATAAAAAGAGAAATTACTTTGATATGAATAAATTTACAATATAAATAAAATAAAGATAAAAATTGATTTAAAAAAACTTGACTTCGAAAACATTTTTCCCCGTGATGGGAAAGGGATTGTGAGTCCTGATCCCAACTTTTAAAACCTTTGATATGGCTGCGTTTGAGTACCCGGTGAGAGTTGCTGTCGTCGAAATAGAGCCCTGTGTGTGTTATAAGCGGCAGGCATTAACAATAAGCCCTTTTTCAAAGGGTGAAAGATCTGTTGTGTTGTTTCCAGTTTACTTCATTCATCGGGAAAAGCACTCGTATACCTTACTTATACTAGTATTTTAATCACATGTAACCCATGTTATAAGGGGGAGCTGCATACTTTATCCCTAGCACAAATTCAAATCTCAAAAGTTTCTAATTCATTGGCTAATGTGTGTATATTGTTCATGCATTATGAATTTAATTAACATTTGAATCCAAATACACAATGGTATGGAATATTTTTGAGCCAATTAAAGACACATTTAAAAATTTCTGGAAATTGCTTCTTACACTTTATTAAAAAAAGTCAGATTCACAACTTTTGCATCAAAATTTCTGTTTCTAAGAATGTTTTTCAAATGGAAGGAAAAAGTATCTTCATGTATAAAATAAATGGAAATTAAAAAAAAAACATTTATTTGCTAATATTTTTGCACTTACAATGATAAAAAATTTTCACAATGATTAGCAATTATAGAAATAACACTGAAACGTGAGACATTTGATCTAATTCCATATTCGAAAAAATGATGCTCATCAATTATTATAAATCACTTATTGCTTTCAATCGTCCCTTCTAGTGTCTGGATTTTATCTACCCCCTCTTATCATTCTTATCTTCCCCGCTTGCATATGAGATTGATCTCCTCTCAAAATCCCCGTCAGTAAACATATAAATGATAAATGTACACGTCCATTATCCATTAGGCGGAATTACAACTGAAATCAATATCGGATAGCTATTAAAGCACTGTGATGAAATATGTATTTTTGAAAGTGATGTGAAATTAATGCAACAAAAGTATTCGAATGTTTTCATTTGAATTTATGTTTTAAACATGTAATGAGCTGTTTTGAGTTTGCTTTTTATGTTCGATCATAAATATGTGATAAGGGTATGGAAAACTATAGAGTTTTAGTAGATACGTATGTGGAAATTTAATAGAAATAGAATTTAAATAAGACATTTCAAATGTTTATATTGAAAATTTAGGATTTTAAAAAGAGAATTAAAGAACTGTACAACAGATTGAAATTTTTATGTAATTGTTTTTAAAATGTTTTGATACAAGACTATATTTGATGACATAATACAACAGCTAAATTTACTACTTCTAATAACCGATGCATTCGAACCTGAAAGAGAAAATAAAAAAAACGTTTAATGATCACACATGATTGTTGTTTGCAAACGAAATCAATGTAAAAATAAAAACCACACTTTTAATTATATTTTTGTAATTTTTTTTAAAAAAACCCTCTAAAATTAAAGATATTTTTCAACGAATTTTTTTATTCTATTTTTAAACGAATCCTTCTAATAGCAATTATTTTTAATTCATTCCTTCAGAATCAATTTCAACCTTTTTTAATGGTCATATTAAAATTTTAATGGACTCAAAATTAAAAATATCTCGTATTATAATTTTCTTTACATCATCCATTCCTGTTTTGATATTGATGGGGGTCTAGTTGACACATGTGTACATTCGGTAAAGGTCACCGGATCTATGGTCATACTATATATTATCTTTGAAAAAATAATGATTAATTGATAAATGTCATGTTTCAGATACTTTAAATATATCACTTATATAATTTGTTTTCAAGATTAGGGAATTTTAACACTATACGTAAATTTTTTTTTTCCTTTTCATAGGTAATAATTACTTCTTAATCTTTTGTATTCTTAAGGTGCATGAAATAGCTAGTATTCTTCACAAACTTTGTTTTTGTCACAATAATAATGATATTTGAGGTTTTCTATTTTCCTCCTCATTACAAATAAACAGGTTATATAAGGTTTCATATTGCGCTCTGTAGCAAATATAGTTTCCCCTATAACTGTAATGAACCAATCTTGGCATTAAACCAGCAACAAAAGAGCAAATCTTGTACCCTAAAGGATAAGTTGTGATCAGAAAATACTTGTTTACCCTCTAACTGTAATTGATAGATCTTGACATTAAACCAGCAACAAAAGAGCAAATCTTGTACCCTAAAGAATAAGTTGTGATCAGCAAGTACTTGTTTACCTTCTAACTGTAATGGATCTATCTTGGCATTAAACTAGCGACAAAAAAGCAAATCTTGTACCCTAAAGGATAAGTTGAGATTTAGCTCCTTGATTGGGTACACGTTTGATATGGCATTGGAGAGAGAGAGAGAGAGAGGCTGCAAAGATATTGCAGATGAATTTTTCTATGCCTTTGGGCAGTTTATATAGAAAGGGAGAAGTAAGTACTCTCTGTAAAAGTATCTGATAAAATTTGTGAAACCTACAAAGCTTTTTTCAGTATGTCTGTTGCTGACTAATACAAAAAGTAGACAAATTATTCCACTTGCCAGAACCGCAAAAAGACTTTGTAAGGTAAGATGAATGTTGAAATATTATTGAACAAATTAATTTAATTATGCATCTACAGCCCAGATTAATATGCGGATACATACCAATTTCTTATTTTAAACCTTATTTAAGTTAGTACATTTGAATTTACAAAAGTATTGAAATGTCAAAGGAAATAAAACATCTTTATCAATCGCTCCTGTACCACATTATTATCCTGGGTTCATCATAAATACTCCTCAGGATAAAGGAGAGCCGTCTTCAAACGAGAATAGTGAGAAGGAAGAAGATACTTAAGATATAAATAACAGTTCTAGATCCGAAAAGAGAAATCCGTATTGCCCCAGAATGATCGTAACGTCTTTATCAGATATTTGGATCTTACAAAACCTAATATTTAAGTAATGGAATGTATTAGAGGGAAAGGTGCAAATCACAATCTAAGAAAACGTCACAGAATGTTTTCCCAGCCTTTTCGTGTGTCTGGGTGGATTGTGTCAGTCTGTTTGGAAGAACTGAAAAGGATTATAGTCCAAATAAGTGGAGTTTCTTTATCGGCAGTTCATCCTGAAGTCTTAAGGCTGGGCCATTTTACAATGTAAATACCTGTCTCTTTCACTCACTCACATGATCCCCCTCAAAGGGGATTGGAACATCATAAAGGGATAGCTAGCATGTAGGGTAAATTATTGAAAGCTTCAAAGTGATAGGGTTTCCAATGTGTTTTTATCAAGTTTCAGTTCTATCTTTTCCTTTGGGGCACACACCCACGGCAGTGGTACCAAAATGTACAACAAATATGTGGGATTGGCCACAAAAGACCTAATTCTCTTTGGGAAGCAACGAAATCAGGTGATAGTCACTAGTAGACATACTGAAGGTACTTATACCTCAACTTCATATTAAATTGGGCTTAGTCAAACATATGGGATTGACAAGACCAAATTCTCTTTGGGAAGCAACAAAGTCAGGTGAGAGTCACTAGTAGACCTAAGAAAGGTACTAATACCTCTACTTCATATTAAATTGGACATAGTCAAACAATTTTTCGAAGCTTTAGATAAGGATACAGCCGGCTTCAAGTGTATCATCAAGACTTCTTTCCTAAACTGTCTGAGACCAAAGGTTCAGTTTTCGTCGGCCTACAAATAGAAGCTTCTGATGTGAGAAAATTTTTAGGGGAGCTTAGAAGGAATAAAAATGCACCTGTGACAGCCTCATGAGCACTCTTTAATCCGGAAGCTGCTAGTAAAAATTCTAATTAAGAACTACTGAAAAAAAGGAGTGAAAGTTGTCCCTGGATGCTCATTTAGATACATTGAAGTTGACCTAGGAGCGTACTCAAAAGAACGGGATGAGCATTTTCCATTAAGATATGCTGGGCTTTGTACTTCGTGACAAAGGCCGGTATAACAAGAAAGATAATATTTCAGGGCGGGTTCTTGAAAGTATTTTATAGTATAAACGTAAAATATTGTACACGCTTTTAAATCGTTTGTGACAACTTTTATTCTCAATTGTGGCGTAATACTTTTGCTACATATGTTTGTTTCTCACTTTATGCAAATGAAAAACTCCAATTCATAGATTTTTTTCATACAAAACATGTAAAATTTTGAATATCAATGTCTTGGTTACAGAAATTAAGTCTGAGAGAATTAACAGACATAGCCAAAAGCCAACAACAATGATTGCGTTACATAGTATTATAACACATCACTCAATAAGTCCCAGACCTGACACATAAATGGAGAAGATACCTTCTAATGTTCCTAAGCATAACCTAGTAGTACTAACTTTCAAACGACGAGTGTCAAAATTTCAAAAAGTTACAGTGGTTTTAATGAACTAACTTTTGTTTGTTTAGAAACCATGGATGTGAAAAAGCATATCATGTGTTGATTAAGCATTGCTTTTTGATGGGTAGAAGCACTGTTCAAGCAAAACAATGACCAGATAAGTGTTATCCGGACTCTGCTCCATCGCCAACAATGGTTAAGAAGTGGTATGCTAACTTAAAACGTAGTCACACAGACACAAACGACGCTGAACTCTCAGGTCGCCCGAATTCTGCAATTGTTCCAGAAAACATCAAAAAAGTTCATGAAATCGTTTTAGCCGATCAGAAATTGAAGTCGTGTAAGATAGAAATGCGTATGAAAAAATCAAAAGGCAATGGATTCACTATTTTTCATGATTATTTGTCAATACGAAAGCTGTGCTCAAAGTGGGTGTCACGTTTGCTCACTGTCGATCCAAAACAAAAACGCATTGCTAATTCGCAGTACTGTTCTGAGCTGTTTAAGCAAAACAAACAGGTTTTTTTTCGTAGATATCTGACAATGGACGAAACATGGATCCATTACTACCCGCTTGAATAAAAAAGATCGTTATCTGAGTGGACAGCCGCTGGTGAAAGCTGTAGAAAACGACCGAAACTCAAACGTTAGCTGGAAAGGTTATGGCCTCCGTAGTTTGGGATGCACATGTAGTTTTGTTAATTTACTACCTTGAGAAAAGAGAAACAATTAGTAGAAAATATTACACGGCGTTATTGGATCAACTGAATGACGAAATATAGGAAAAACGTGCTCAAATGCAAAAGAAGAAAGTGCTGTTTCACCAAGACAATGCTCCGTACCACAAGTCTAAGAAAAGGATGGTCAATTTGAACGAATTGCGCTTAGAATTAATTTCCCACCACCATACAGTCTAGATCTGGTCCTCAGCGATCCCTTGCCGTTTGTAGAACTAAAATGAATGCTTCAAGGAAAGAGGTTTGGCTCTAATGAAAAAATGATTAACGAAGTTGAAACCTATTTTGAGAGCTAAAACAAATCGTTCTACGAATAAGGTATTAAAAAAATTAAAAGATCGCTGTCGGAACGTATCACTTTTCAAGGAGAGTATCTTGATAAATAAAATTCAATCTTGCCCGAAAGTTGTTATTTTATTGGTTAAGCCCGGGACTTATCGAGTGATGTGTTAATCGTTTCTGAGAAAAAGATTTAAGAAAATTGATTTAATTTCTGTTCAACATAAAAAAATGATTAAAATTTTAAAATGTTTTATTTTTGGAAATACATATTGTGAGAGAAATATACAGTATTTATTTTGTCAGATTTGAGGAAAATTGAAAATCTTATTCTATTGGTAAACATAACTGTCAACATTAGCAAATAGAACAAAATTAATTACATTCTTCTGGGAATGTTTCTTCAAAAATCAGTTTATTTTGTATTGTTTGACACGGGCTTTATTTGCGAAACCTTATATTTCTAGTTTCAAATATTTACCTTAAGAATATTTTTGCACAATAAACGTAGTTATCTAATACGAGATCTTAAAATTCAATATTTTGAATAGAAAATCTAATTGCATTTAAATCATTCATACATCGCAGAAAATCTTCTACAAAATTGTTTATTTTTTTATTGTAGAATTTCCATCGAAAGTACAATAATTTTTGAATAAAATCAATTACACTCAATTTCTATTTAATGTTAAACTTTATGCTTTTTCATCTCATGTAATTCAGCGAATTTGTTTTAACACACACGAAATTGTAATTAGATTTATGGGTTCTTTGAATTGCCCTTTTTGCTTATTGAATAGTTTTTAGTTTTAAAAGAAATCGAAATAAATGTCCAGAACACAGAGAGAGAAAGGGAAAAATAATGTAGCACAAATGGAAGGTTACTTTCTTCACTATTATTAAACTATATAATGGTTAACTTTATTTTGAAACGATATTTTTAAGATATATATATAAACTTTTCAATAAAATTACTTTTATTAAAAGCAGTTTGTTTTCATTCAGTTATTAAGTTGGGTCTGTATGATTTCAATATTTTTCTCTCTCTCTGTATTCCTTCCCCGCCCCCTCCACTTCCAGTCTTTTCTCTTGATTAGAAAAGTATTTAAGCTTTTTTGTTTAGCTAAAAAAAATTTATTCCTGGGGATTTTACTGTAGTGTAATTTGTATGCTAATATATCGCAGGAAAAATGACGAAATTAGGAATTTCATGAAATCCCTAAGGGATAGGATCAATTGACGGGAGATGTTAAAATAACGTCTTTACAAGGTTATTTCCATGATGAAAGCAAGTGATTTTATCAAACCCTGAACTGTTTCAATCAAATGAACTAGTCAGGATTTGCATTGGCAAAATGCTGTCCAGGGGGGAACACCTGGGGGGTCGAGTCCTTGTACTTCCTAACCATACAGGTAGTACTATCGATCCCATAAATATCAACCCCATATCTTTAAAAAAATGGTACCATAGGATTAACATAGGGATTGATATTTTAGTGTGTAAGCAATCGAAAGAAAAGATGTTACACATAAAAAAATACCATAATAATGCACCATATTTGTTAAATTAACATTTTTAAACTCTTGACAATATTATTTCATCATTTCGCTGAAACATGTCAAGAATTTGTTCAAATCCCTTACTTTTATCAAGGAAATGACCTTCAAGAGACGTCATTTCAACATCCCTCGCCAATTGATTCCATCATTTTCCTGCGGCAAATGTATTAATTTTTTTTCTTTCTGAAAAGATTTTAAATAGTTTCTACATTGCAACGATACTTCTCTGAAACTGTCAAATAAATTAATAACACCGCGCGCGCGCGAATACAGTTTTTTCCAATTGATTTAAAGTTGGTATTAAACTATTATACTTGAGATATATTAAAATTTTGATCCTCAGGATTGAAAGGTTGAAGGGGATATAGAGCAACACAGGCTATGATCCCTTGATCCTCAGGAGAAAAAAAAGAATGTTTAGAGCAAGTACAAGTATTTTTATGTAACATTACATTCTAAATAAACAGTATGGAGAATTTTAAAATTATTTTACTATAACAAGGGTCTTTAAAATGATACATACCAAAAGCAGTACAAAGCTTTTAGGTTTTTATTTCTTCAGACTTTTGTTTGTCACTAAATTAATTTAATGGCTTTATTTCTCCTTAAATTAATTTGGGAGCTTTAATTCTCATTGAACTAATTTGAGGGATCTCATGAAATTAATTTAATGAGAAACAAAGCCTTCAATTAAAATTTTTTTGTTAATTTAAAGAAAAGATTTTTTTAAAATATTAGATAATATACATGTATTAAACTATTGAGATTCACGTAAGTACCGATAGTTTAGTTTTTTCATATTGCCTGCTTTTATAACTTTTTTTACAGTTTCAATAACAAATAAGTGGTATATTTATTTGGTTTATAGATATTTGTACGAGGAAAAACATAAATAAAAATAGTTTATTTGATTAATTATGAAGAAATGTGATAAAATTATTTAAAAAAAGTTATTCATAAAATAAATATACTGTAGAATTCTTAAGATAACATTCTCATTTCTAAAATTGAAAAATCTCTTAATTGCAGAAAAGGGTCTATAATAAAATGACAGATAAATTATATAAAAAAGCTACATTAACTTAAAAAATTATTACACTCCCCCTTTCTCGTAGGAACCTGAAAAAAATACTAAATTTTATATGGACGTATAATCAATATTAGAAAACATTTCTAAAAGGTAGAAATGATTTATAAGCACACCTACAGAATTTGTCTTTTGGGAGGGGATACTGTTAGAAATAAATGGAAAATTCAAATTCAAAAGCGAAAGAGGAAATTAATAGTGAAAAGAAAGAAGTGTGTTATTATTAATTACGGTGGTATTTTTTGGAATTCTATTTTCGGAAGTATTTGAGCTTGCAGATTATGTTTTGCGTTTTATATTTCAGTTGATATCCATAGCATTGCTCCCATCCCGAATATGAAATCTGACAAATGTCAACAACTCAAATATTCTCGAAATTCTTGAATTAAAATTCTTAATATTCCTGAATATTTTGGATTCATTGAAAAACAAACTTATTACCAAAACCCTTCAAACAAATTTGAATTTGACGATAGATTTTAAAGAGAAGTTGGTATATATGAAATATGAACAAATGCAGTGAAATATCCTTGCGCCTACACTTATACTCCCGTCTCCGGGAAGTAAATACTTCCGAACTTGTATCCAACTCGTGAAAATCAGAAACGTGTTTATAAGATCTCAGTCCTTTCAAACTGTTTATCCTTATCTCTTTCGAGCCCAACATACGCCATGATACTGTATGAAAACTCCTTCAACGTCATAATTCCTTTATGCTTCAAACTTCTTTTGGATCAATTCCTTGCTGATGAATTGAAGAAGATTAGGGGACCAACAGGCGCTGTAACAGGGCTAATGTATACCAAACAGCGACTTCTTTCACCGCAAATATTTCAAAGACCCTAATTACGAGCTTTTGATCAAAAAGGAATGGGAAATACTGAGGCTTTAACGAAGCGATTGGGAACTGAATCATGTTTCCTTCTTGCCGTCGCCATTTTTTTCATGGATGCTTGTATTTATTTGAAAAAAAGTGGTCTGTGTTTCTAGCGTATTTTCGGTTTGGCTCATTACGACTGCTTGTTTTTTTTAAGTTTCTTTTTCTTATTTCGATTAAATGAGTGATTCTTGGGTAACACACTTTAAGAACTGTATATTTCCGAGTATTGGGCGATCCGTGTATAAGCTGAAAGTGGTTCTGTCTTCGAAAATTCGCCCTAAGTTCGAAACCCGTATATAAGCCGAATTGAAAAACAAAAGTTCATGAAACTTTGAAACATGTCTTCAGAAGGGCGAAAATGTTTTCAAGGGGGCAAAACAGTTTATATTTTCCAATCAAAATTATGTAAAGTAAAACGCAAATGACGATAGTTTTTATTTCTCTTAATCCTATTTGTAGCAAGTAATAACTTAACTCAATTGCGCGACAGCCCATGAGGATTAAGGTATACTGTGCCCAACTTAGTTTACGCGACCTTGGGCCTTGAGGTGCATGAGCAGATGTTCCGGTCAGGGGGTCAGTCTGACGCGAAACCACCAGTGTTAAGTTCCCAAGTAAGCTTTGTACTTCGACCCACCGAGAGTATCAAATGCTGAGTCAACCTTGTCCAGCCCGGGATTTGAACCGCGGACTAGTGGTGCGGAAGCGTGATGCACTAACCACACAACCACTGGGATTATTGAAGTAATACTTTGAAAAATAAACGGAAAAAGAAATTCGTATAAAGAACGTGATCGTTGACCTATAATTTATGTTCTAGAAAATCTCATTGCATGATGATCAGATGCATTCGAACATCCCAATGTGTAAATGTGTATTTTACGAACTCTTCGGAAAATCGGATTCTGGGACTGACTTTGAAGAATTTATGAGATTTATTTCCTTCTTTGGAATTAAAGTTCCATTTAAATTACACAAGATGTAAAAAGATTAAAGTAGCTTGCGCTGGCTAACAGAAAAATCCCTAAACTCTGTTTTTGGGAGGGGGGATTAATAGATTCGTATATAAGTCCACCCCCTTTAACTTTAAATAAGTTCCAAAAATTCTTGGTTTATACACGGAAATATCCAGTGGGTACTTTGAGAAAACATAAGATTTGAGGGCGTAATATAATGATATCTACCTAAAAAATGAACCTCGAGGAGAAAGAAAAACTCTGTGAAAAATGATACTCTGAAAGTATTGATAGAAACGATTCCAACTATATCTATTATACTGCCAGTGTATTGATGAAATTAATGAAATATGAAAATTATAGCCCCATCAAAAAAAATTGTTAATCAGCATGGTCCGATACTTCTCAAGAACACTCGGCTGCATGTATCGTACAAAACAAATGCGAATTGAAACATAAAATTTTAAAGGATCCAGCTTATTCACCGGAGGTTTTGTCAACCGACTTTCATTTGTTTTAACATTTAGAACAATCTATGCGGGCTAAACAGTATGAAGATGAAGACAGTCTATATCAGAGCTTATTGATTCTAGAGATGAGAGTTTTCTTAAGGCAGACATATATGTATTAAAATCTCGTTGTGAATGGCATATTGAGAAGTAATCGAAGTATATTTTGATTAAATAAACAGCTTTTGTAAAGATATAGGCTAATTTATACATACACTTAAAAATCCGAATTTCCATTCCCACTAACTTAATATATCTCCTGGAATATAATATTTTATTTGTAAAATTAATGTAAAAATTATCATACGCATTTTTTAAAAAATAATAAATTTTGATTTTAAAAAAAAAAGAATTATGAATTTTGTAACTTAACAGAAAATGACAAGATATACATTTGAAAATGTAAACATTTGTTTTTTTTTTTTTTCATAGTAGCATAAAATACGTAATAAAATAGATATTTGGGGGAAAGGAAAGTTCTATGTGCAGTTGTTATGGCGTGCATAAAGGATTGCGAGAGATACAAATTTAATATTTATTACTAATGTTAATACTAAAAAATTTTCCGATCCTTTTGAAATAATTTTTTGATGATATATATATATATATATTTAAAAAATCGTTCGGATACTTGTCAAGGGCTGTTGCGGTAAGAGAAAACATAGCATTTTTAGACTCAACAATTCTAATCGAAATTGAAGACGGAATATATATTTTCATTATTCCAAAAGAAAAATAGAACTGTATGAATGGCGGAGAAAGAGTCTATCCAGTCTCCACAACGTGGAACAAATCCATCACCCCCACCGGGTTGGGGGGTCGAAAGATGAAGCATGCGGGGGTGTTTGCGAAAAGGGAGGTGGCATGACGCATCGTTTGGTGCTAGAGGGACCTATCTCCCATCCGAGGGTCCATCTATCTTCCTACTCAGGAGATTCGCCTCCCCTCCCCCTCTTGATAGAAGAAGTGGTATCCCTGCCACGTCATATGCTGCCCTCCACTCTCAAAGGAAAGCGAGTTGGTGATGCATTGAGATACGAGTTTTTGGTCATTCATTCGAAATGCTTATTTCGAAGAAAGAAATGTTTAATGGAAAAAAGATCGGATGAAGAGAGAGAGTTGTGTGTTTTTGTGCTGGAAGAGGTAGCTGTTACTGTATGAAGTATATCTGTTGAGGGAAAGTTTCATCAACTTGTTACTAAGATTTTTTAGGGGGGAGAGGGTACTGAATTTTTTTTTAAAAAAATTATATTGTGTACCTTTAATCTAGACCAGAGATCGGCATCCTTGCAGCTGTAGTATGCCAAACTAATCTACCAATATGATTCAGGGCGCCGCATTGTAAGAAATACAGTCGGACTTCCATATAACGAACACCTCCATTTTGCGAACTTTTTCCTGAAACCAAAAACATTTTATTATTTTCTTAAAATAACCTGCAAATGGCAAAGTGTATTTTCTATTTAACGAACTTTTCACGTGTGATTCGAATGAATTTTTTTCGCCTTATTTTTGAAAATATTTCAGGCCATTTTTCAAATTATTCTCTCTTTTAGCACATTTTATGGTAATCAATGATCTTGAACTGGTATTACCAAGTGCTTAAATCACATACTACAATAAAATGGTCATAATTTTTCAAACCAATAACTCAAATAAAATTAATAGATTTTATCAGCAATTAAATTTAAGGATGCACGTGCTAGCGTATGCTTATACATATGTGTCTGGGGAGGGGGGATTTTCCCTTTGAAACATTTTGTTAAAAGGTTGAGTCATATCCTTTTAAGAGGACCATTAATCTC
Source organism: Trichonephila clavipes (assembly GCA_019973935.1). Lineage (NCBI taxonomy): Eukaryota > Metazoa > Arthropoda > Arachnida > Araneae > Nephilidae > Trichonephila > Trichonephila clavipes. The sequence continues at coordinate 497,382 of BMAU01021221.1, read as the reverse complement.
AATTTTATTTATTACTACATTCCGAAGCAGCGCCGTCTAAGGAGCTTTCGTAGCTCCGGCTTGAATAATTTTTCGGAAGCGGCCTACTAACCACCGCCGGTTCAACACGCCACGTTTCCAGTCCTAACGTCCAAGAATGAGAAAGGTAATTAATTTCCCCGTCTTCTAAAGGTATAACTCAACTTTCAATTAACCTAATTTCTGCATGTCTTTCTCTTTGTAAATATCCCCTTTTGTAAATATTTCCCTTTAACTTTAAATAAATTCTTTTTTACTTAAATGAAGTATCTGTGTTTAAATGACTTTGATTCAATTAATTTATCACTCACCCTTAAATATTTACCCCTAGACAACCACCTCGCCAATCTAAAATCCCGCCTTCTGAAGAGTCTGATTTTTATTCGAAGATTTATTCGGACTCCCATGTATATATATATATATATATATATATATATATATATATATATATATATATATATATATATATATATATATATATAAAGATTACTGATTATAAAACAATGTATGATGCTTAAAGTTACTTGCAGGCTTAAAATTAGAAAATGTCACGAAACAATTTCATTAATTGTAATATAAAATTATTTTTTAAGGTTGAAAATACACACAGTGTATATTTTTATTTTTTTTTTACCTTGCAGATTTATTTTTGATAGGTAAGATGTATAAAATAAATAGAAATTAATTTACAAAAAAAAATGTTCGAATAATAATTTTTTTAAGTAATATATAGTGTTTATGATTTTAAATTTTTTATTATATTTAGTTTATAAAGTATATTAAAAGAAGAATATCTATTTAACGAATTTTCCACATAACGAACTTTTTTCGAGATTTAGCGACTTCATTTAATAAAGGTCCGACTGTATTTGAAACAATTTAATCGCCCGTCAATGCATGCAAGTTAGGGAATAGTGGCCAAGAGCACAGATTTACAGTTTTATTATGTATTAATTATGCATCATTTCAGATATATTTTATGTTGTTTATTTTTATTTTAATAAATAACTGTTCTTTCTATATAAATTAAAACTTAATTTTGTACATGCGTTATGTATAAAATATCTTTTAAACATATTTATTAAAATAAGAAATGAACAGCATAAAATATAAGTACTCCTTCAATATAGTTTAATTTCAAATTTACTATTTTAATGAGATTACCCCTTCTGCATCCAGCTGCTTATTACCCCTTCTGCATCCAGCTGCTTAATTTCCCATTATCAACGGTATAACTTGTGATTTTTCAGTGTGACAAAATTTTGAACGTTCAATTGTAAAACAACTTTTTAGCAGACGTCAAAATATTTTTCATATTAAAAATTACTTGTTCACCTAGATATGTATAACCAAAAGCAAGTCATATGAAAAAAAAAATTTAAATCAATTCCTACTTCGATCAACAAAGAAAAATTTTATTTTAGCTACTTTTTATTAAATAGTTACAAATAATATAAATATGTATATACATAGGACAGAATCACAACATTAAGTGATAATTGATTTTTATTAATTATTAAAGTATCGTATTGTTATCTAAAACAATCATGTATATAAAATCTCAGTTCAACTGAATGCACATGAGAAAAAAAACCCTTTTCAAGTTTTGACACAAATCGCCAAAAATGATGCCAACGTTGCTGTATTTTTAATTATTTAAATAATTAGTTTTAATCAATTATTTTTTATTAATTATAATTAAATTACTGTATTGTCATCCAAAATAATCATGTATATGAACTTTCAGCTCAATAGAGCGCTTTAAAATGTATTTTATTAACGATTGAAAATTCCACCAAGATAAATAAATAAATAAATATATAGAGAGTGTGAGCTAATAGTTGGAATTGAAAAAAAAAAGAAAGCAAAGTACATGCAATTTTCTTCTAACAATGAAATCTCCCCAGAAAGGATATCCAAGAATGTAAAGTAGCTATCGGTTTATCGTTAAAATTATATATTCTTCAAATTTTTTCCTTACTTCCTAAATGTTGCTTTCCATAAATCTGAACGTGTTGGTTCAATAAGATGCATTTAAAAATCATGCATTAAAAAATTGACAAATTTGTTGTGTGGAGTAGAGAGAAATTCCAAATACCCAATAAGATTTTTTTCTTTCAAAGGAGGCTATGGATTGACCTAATATATTTGTGGGAGCTGGTACCACTTTTTAGTGCGGCACAATATAGGTGGATACCAATTGCCACAATGTAATTTTGACGCCCAGTTTGTTTTCCAGTATCGTCAGAGCATACCCAAAAAGATTAAAACAGCTTATTCATAGCTCTAACAGAAAGTGCTAAGAAGACTGTTTTTCCAAAACTACGATTTTTATTTTTTTTAGATTAACAGATCCGTATAAAACTTGTGATCCCTTCTTTAATTTTTAAAAAAAGTTTCCAAAATTCTCGACTTATACATGGAAATATATTATATGTCTTTATCATTTTTTCTGACGGTAACGTGATCGTTTTAAATCATCATCACCACCCTTATAATATGCTTCTTACCTTCTTATAAGTACCTAAACTTTAAACATAGTCATTACACAGTTAAAGAATAGATACTTGCACATGTTTATTCAGAATATTTATTTATTCACATCAGCGGATTTAGTTAAAAAAAAGCAAAGAAAAATTCTACACATGAAGAGAAATTGTACCTCATCCAACAAGGGGAGGGCACGACCAAGGAAATCCATTTGGAGTCGAGACTTGGTGTACTAGTAATACTCCTTTAGGATTTTCAACCCTCAATATAATTCCGCCGAATGGCCAGCCAATTCGGAGAAAATAGCCTTCGAAATTCATGTTTAGCTTTTATAAAATTAAGTTTTAATTTCCTACAACGACTCCATAGCGTGTTTGGGAGAACGCCTGCTTACTATGCGAGAGGTCAGGGTTCTATTCACGCAATGAATTTTTTTTTCCCATTCATTTAAATTATTTTTTAATTAAATAAATTTATTTATGAAAGGTTTATTTAATATTAAATGATATTTTGTGTAATTATTTTGTATTTTATAAAATAAAAAAATTTAATAAATTTATTATTTAAATTATTCATTATTAAAATTATTTAAAATTATTATTAATTAAAAATATTATTAATTAAAATTACTATTAATAAATTATTATGAATAAATTAAGAATTGTGAAAAATTTTATTAAAGTTATTTGAATATTTGTGTTTTAAAATTATTTAAATACATTTTTTAAAATTATTGGAATAAATTCATTTAAAAAAACTTATTAAATATTCTATAAACTTATAAAATAATTAAATTAATAATATATAAAAAGACACACATTTTTATTATATTAACTATTAAATAATTTAATAATAATAATATATTTTGTAAATTATTTTATATTATATATAATATTTTATTTATTGTATATTGCATTTCACATTTTTAAACTATTTGTAAGTAATTTTTAGGAAAAATATCATTTAATACTTATTATATATTTCATTCTAAATATTATTTATTAATATAAAAATATATTTATATAAATTTAATATAAATTTTTATATAATATTACATAAAATATATAATTTAATATTTAATTAGGATCCAACTGAAACCGGTCTAAGCAGTTAGATTAGTGTACTATTGATAATTTATACACATTTTTCGCATTTTAGTCAGTTTTTTTAAACTTATAAAACTGTCAACATGAGTGAAGAAAAAGTGCATTTGAGACATTGTATGTTGTTTGAGTCTCAAAAAGGGAATAACACGATGGAGGCAAAAAGAAACTTGTGTGGCGTGTTTGGAGAGGAAGCAGTAACAGCTTGAACATGCCATAGAGGGCTTGTGAAATTCAGCTTAGGTGATTTTTTTTTCAAAGATGAATGAAGATCAGGAAGGACTTCAGTTGACAGTGACGAAGTGTTCTTCTAAAGGGTGTTTTTTTAGAGGTATAGAACTTTAAATTGCAATAAAACAACGATGTATTATTCGATTGACATGAATTTTTTATTATTCGAAAGATAATCTTGTGGCATTACATTTTAAATATGATTTCTGGCATATGACTGCCACGGCTGGCTCGGATGTAGTCCAATCTGGACGTCCAATTTTCGATGACTTTTCCAACATTTGTGGCCGTATATCGGCAATAACACGGCGAATGTTGTCTTCCAAATGGTCAAGCGTTTGTGGCTTATCCGCATAGACCAATGACTTTATATAGCCCCACGGAAAATAGTCTAGCGTGTTAAATCACAAGATCTTGGAGGCCAATTCACAGGTCCAAAACGTGAAATGTTTGTCCCCAAACGTGTCTTTCAATAAATCGATTGTGGCACGAGATGTGTGACATGTTGCGCCGTCTTGTTGAAACCACAGCTCCTGGACATCATGATTGTTCAATTCAGGAATGAAAAAGTTAGTAATCATGGCTCTATACCGATCACCATTGACTGTAACGTTGTGGCCTTCATCGTTTTTGAAGAAGTACGGACCAATGATTCCACCAGCCCATAAAGCGCACCAAACAGTCAGTTTTTCTGGATGTAACGGTGTTTCGACATACACTTGTGGATTAGCTTCACTCGAAATGCGGCAGTTTTGTTTGTTGACGTAGCCATTCAACCAGACGTGCGCTTCATCGCTAAACAAAATTCGCTTCTGAAAATCGGGAACAACGGCAATCTCGTTTTGGGCCCATTCGACGAATCTACGCCTTGCTTGATCATATTTAAAATGTAATGCCATAAGATTATCTTTCGAATAAAAAAAAATTCATGTCAATCGAATAATGCATCGTTGTTTTATTGCAATTTAAAGTTCTATACCTCTAAAAAAACACCCTTTACATAAGTGGGATGTATGCTTGTGGAATTTATCGGACTACTGCTTTGGATTACATTAAAAGACTTGGTTTCATATCCAAACTCTCTGTTTGGATTCTACACGAGTTAAGCGAAAAAATTTTAATGGACAGAATTTTGATCAGTTCTTCAAATCTTTCTCGTCACAAAAGGGAAACGTTTGTGGATCACTTGGTGACTGGAGATGTAAAGTGGATGGTGTACAATCGCGTGGTTAAGAAAAGGGCATATGTTTACAAAGGAGAGACACCACCTTCCATATCCAAAGCTGGCGTGTTGTTGGTGAGATAGCAAAGGCATAGTGTACTGTGAGTTGCTGAAAGAAAATTAAATGGTTATTCCTGTTCGCAACTTGATGTTTTAAACAAAGAAATTCAACATAGACGTTCATGTTTAGCCAACAGAATAGATGTGATTCTTCAAAGCGACAATGCTAGTTGGGGAACCTTACCTCAGCCCGCATATATTCCTCATATTACACCATCAATCATTTGTTCAGGTAGCTGGAGAGCTTTTTTGATGGAAATAAATATATAAATTACGAGGGAGTCCAAATGGTAGTGGAAGAATTCTTTGCCTCCAAAACAGAAGACTATTTTTCCAGGAGATTAGATAAGCTGCCAGAACGCTGGCAGACAGCTGTAACTAATAAAAGAAAATATGTTAGATTGAATTTTAAGTAAATAAAATGAAAAAAAACGACAAAACTTTCCCTTACATATACATCACGAGCTACGGTATTCTAATGATTTCAGTCAAAAATTCAAATTTCGAGTTGAGTAGGGATTTTTGATATCAAATTCGGTTTAAGTGTATTGTATAGGAAGTAGGTGCTGCTTTTTTTAAAATCCGATTAAAAGTCAATGGTTTCATAAGGCATGGCATAGATGTCTTCTCTCTGATTATAGTTCAGAATTCAAGAAATGTACTGTAAGTTGATCCAGTGCAAAGCGTTGATAAAGAACAAAAATTAGGTTGTAATTTGTATCTTGAATTTCTATGAATACGTTTCATTTGGTATGAATTGTTTAAAAAGAAAAATAGATTATTTACTGTACTTTCCATGTGCATTTACATAAATCTATCGGTATAAGTGTAAAATCATCTATATTTCCACTTTGTGAATTGACAATTAACCATAGTTGGGAGCAAGCACTAATAATCGATACTGATAGCTTTGTAATGATATATTGTTTGCTAGTTGTCATTCTTCTGTTGTGGCTGCCATCTAAAGAAATTTAATTTGAATTGAAAAAAAAAATAATTAGCATGTTTAAAAAACACAGCTTGCATAGTAATAATCTCTCTCTGATGCAGCTATTTATCACATTCTACATTAATTTCTACCGACTGTTTGCCAGGTAAAATGTAGGTAGAGCAGCGATTTACAATGTTGCGAACTGAAGATTGTGTGAGCGTCTTCATCCATTGATCCGCGCTGACTGCTATCTAAATCCAGAGAGCATAGATTGATGAAGCTCCTAAGCAACATTTGGGTTGCAATGTATCCGAAATTTCACTGGACAATGATGCATATTATGGTATTCCAAGTTCATTGTGTTTGTGAGCTGTTGTAGATGTGTAGATTAACATCTCTTATCATTGCTTGCTATGACGTTTGAGAAAATTAATGGTAGCGCGAGAGCTAGGAATTTAAATATTTGGTTTACTTACGTCACAGCTATTAATTACAGTATATACATTTAGATTGAAGTTATTTATAATATTGATTATTCCATTAGAGCTCAGAATATGATATTTCTGAGGCAAGAGGTGTTTGTTCTTCAACGGACTTCTCTCCAGGATCTTAGGATGGGGGCGGATTCCCTCTAACACCTCGAATTCCTTCCACCTCGTGGGTGGAGTGGGGTTTTATTACGGTCAAAAGTTGCCGTGGTGATGACAGAAGACAAGACCCCGCAATATTTAGGGGGTGCACGTGTGCATAGGAACGCTGTTATCCTATCCACAAAAAGAAGCCGATTTTTCAGATGTGTGACGTGAAAACGTCACAGTGCTTGCTTAGTTGCATAACCGCGGTAGCCTTATGGTTATGGTCATGAATTCGTGACCAGCGTGTTATGAGTTGGAGCCCTTATTCCACTGAGTGAGTGAGTGAGTGAATATTAACGTCGCACTGTTTAGCCACACGAGGGCTTCTGGCGACGGACCACGTAATTTTGAACCATGGTCAAGTGACGTGGATGACACCTGAGCTGGCACCCCCTCTCCTAATTACCACACCACACCAATGGGAGGACGTTTGAGCTCTCGGCAGATTTAACGTGCATCGCTGCCCTACACGGCGGTTCTTTAGTGGTACTGGGCTCGAACTCATGACAATGCCAGCCACGATCCGATACCTTGACCACTCGGCTACCGCGACCCCCTTATTCCACTGAAGATCCACCATATAGAGGGGATGATGAATGTTAAATATGTTGAGGCTCAAAAGTCCTCTCGTTGGTGTGGTGAAGAAATAAGGAGAAGGGTGTACCTGCTCAAGTGTATCCCTAGTCACTTTATTATATTTCAAAACTACGTCCATCGCCAATAGCCCTCGGATTGCTTTATAATGTGATGTTAATATAACTCTCACTCACACACACCTGCTTAGCTGCTTGAGTGTTTATTAATGTCGCACTTCGAAACTACGTGAAATCTTTAGTTGATGTGCCATGTACCTCCCCTTGGAAGTACATCCCTCGAAGTATCAGCGTGAGCTAGGAGGTGTAGGGTTTGCGAAAGAACTCGATCAAACATTATCTTAATATGACTTTATTAAGATATTCAACTTAAACTTTGAACAAATATAATATTAATAATGAATGAGAGAATCTACGATGACGCAATACGCAACACACAATATAATTTAGACCAATCTCAATAATTGTGTGTGTGTGTGTGAACCGCCTAATCTTCAAATATAATAACAATAAGTAAACAATCCTACCTTATATTATTCTGTAATAAACTTGTCTTTATCTACAATGGTATGTAGATTTACGTTTAACTTCTAATCGATCACCAATATGTTTATCCACGACACGTAGAACTTGAATCTTTGAACGACGAACTTCAATAATTATCCACAGCCACAACGCACGTCAATTGTCTAACATTCCTTTACACTACCATTACATTGCCATTACGCTTACTCTAAGATCCTACATTTATCCTATATTATTTGCATCTCTTCACTTCTCGTTTCTTGGATTTCGTTGGAAAAGAGTTGTCATTAATTCTGGCCCAAAGAACCCAAAGGACTTGTTAAAGAAAAGACGCGTAAGACGTCACAGATGGACCTCTTATTCAATTCCTACTATTAGCTCACACTCTGAATATATTTATTTATATTGGTGGAATTTTCAATCGTAAATAAAATACATTTTAAAGCGTTCAGTTGAGCTGAAATTTTATGTGCTTGATTACTCTGGATAACAATACAGTAATTAAATTATAATTAATAAAAAGTAATTGTTTAAAACTAATTATTCAAAGAATTACAAATACAGCCACGTTGGCATCCTTTTTGGTAACTTAGCGACCCTTTTGGCGACTTGTGTCAAAACTTGAAAAGGTTTTTTTCTCACATGTTAAAACGCTCATTTGAGCTGAAATTTTCTATGCACTATTGTTTTGGTTGACAATACGATAGTTTAATTATAATTAATTAAAATTAATTGAATGGAACTAATTATTTAATGAATTACAGAACAGCCTCGTGTGTTATTTTATTGGGAGAGGAGAACCTTATTATTGCACTTATATTCTAAAATCATTTGTAAGATGGAAATCAAAACTACAGTTTTGTCAAAAATTCCCCAAATACAGCCATATGAAAATTTAATTTTTTCAATGTAGAGAAAGAATATAATGAATTTCGAGGGAAGAACTCGTTTCTTTAGGTTGTCTAATATTTTTTAAAAATGACTCCCAAATTCGGAAAATCTTTTCACATGAAAATGCGTTCCTAATTAACTTCGGTTACAAAGTTAGTATTTGTTTATTGTACTTTTTCCGTAAAAAAAATAGAAATATTCAATACGTGTACTATTTTTTAGTTTTAATATGCAAGACTACAAATCTTTTTGCCATTATGTATACAAAATACCGAAAATGGATTAAGGAACTTGCGTTTTACCAGGAAAAAAATTATAAAATAATTTGATATACTATAAGTAAAAGAAATATTCTTTCAAATTAAAATTTGTTGGCCAAAACAAAAGTAGTAAAAGAATGAGGAGGTAAAAACAATGCGATAAAGAAAGTAAAATCATGGAAATGAAATGGCAAAAGAAAAGAAATTCGAAATCATTCATTAAAAATTAAAATATGATATAAATGTAATTAAAGTTCTCATTTAATTGGAATATTTCTATCAGTGTTTATCTCTTTTTGTTTTGAATAACAGATTTTTGATTAAAAAACATTTGTTTTTAGTGCACTAATGAAGGCCTGTTGTTTAAAATTTTTTTATTAATACTGATTTTTCTTAAATTTTTACATATTCCTTTATATACTTTCCCTTCACTTCCCTCGCATATGGGTCGTAACTACAATTTTCGAATGAAATTTAACTTAATTTTTAAGGATATAATTAACATATAAGACAAGTCGACTTGGTGACTAAGAGGTTGAGTGAATAGTAAACCCAAGATTATGGGATCGATAGACTTTCTGGGTGTGAATATCGTAGGCACTCATGTCATATGATTGTATGGCATGTAAAAAATCCCTTGAGTATCAATTTGGCTGTGGTACTCTCGGCAAAATTAAATCACGGCAATATTTAGCATCCGACGAGAACTTCAATTAAAATTAATTCAAGCGTCTATACTCGGTAGCGAAGGCTGCCAATAGATGGTGCCACCATGAAATGGCTTTCACATTTAGGGGACTTGCTGTGTTTGCAAAGGCTTAGTGGCCAATATGCAGCCCATTAGAGTAAAAAAAAATATAGACGACAAATAAAGGGAAAGGGTTATTAATTAAAGGAAATATTTTCAATCTTTGGTTTTTCAAAATCCTTACAGAAGCTTTAAGATGCAAAAACTTAACCGCATTTGAATTATTGTGTATTTTTTATCACAATGTCATTGAACAACTGAATATTTTCCTTTAATCCCTTAGGCAGTCAATTTTTTTTTGCCCAAAATGTTCTTAAAAAGGCTTTTTTTCACTTAACTAAGGATAATATTTAACAGAATGCGAAAGTGAGAGAATTTTATTTTAATTTTCAATTTTAAAGTTTTCACGCTGTTTTTTTTCTAATTGTGGAACACGAAAACCCCCAAATGTTTGCTTTTTATTACTTTACATACTGTAAAGAGTCTTTTAATTATCTTAAAAGAATTTTTCTCATACTTACTAAAAAATTTCATGTTCGTACCTACCACACTATATAATCCTCAAACGTTTGAGGATTGTATAGTGTGTGTGTGTGTGTGTGTGCATATATATAAGCCCATGCAATTTGAAGCGTGGAGTAACACTAAGTCAATGAGAACAGAAATAATGTTTTTTTTTCGGGGGGTGATTATCTTTCCATTTTCATTTCTTCCTAATCAACAAATTGCACGTTGCCTTACCAACCCCTGTTCTATATCGAATATTTTCTAGAGTCGAAATTTCTGCTTTCAGTGAAAAAAATTTCCGCCGCCACCACCACAAAGAAAATCCCGGATGAGAAGTACTTTTTCAGAATCATGGAAAAATTGCACCTTTTAAAAATGCGCTAATAATCTTACAAAAATGAAAAATATAACACAAATCAAAAATAGAAAGAAGAAAATATCAGAACCCATACAGAGTACGGGTAAACCGGCTGTGGTCAGCTTTCGGTTGCCCGTACGGTGCGGGCAAACCAGTTAAGGAGTTAATAATAAAAAAGCTGAATATGGCAAAAATTCCGTAACGAAAACAACATTCGTTTGTCTCACGATTTTGAAAAAATAAAGGCAATGATCATCTGGGAGTAAATTGTTATTTTGTAAGAATAGAGTTTATAAACATTTCGACCGTTAGGGTTTCACTTTAAAGTTTTCAAATTCTCTGCCAGATGGCACTTTTTCGTATGAAATTGAAATTGAATTGAAATCTGTTGATTAATTAAGTTTTTAAAAATACTAAAATGCTGTATTGTCACATTGAGAGCAAAAATTGCAGAAAATTTGAGAACTCTAGCTCATGAGTGTCAAAAGTCGATTTTAAAAATTCTATCTTTGTAAACATGAAAAATATTAATTGCAAACGCAAATGAGAGGGATTTATTCGGTAGTATATTATTACACACGCACGCACACCCACGTACAATGTATGTGTGTGTAAATTCAGTAACATTTTACCTTTCCATTTTAGTATTAAAAATAAGCATTAATCTTGGAAAGCATTTTAATTTTCTTCCAGCTTGTACTGTTTTTAGATTTTATATAAGTTTATACTTGCACTTTTATTTTTCATGATTGGCTATTTTTCTCCACCCCATATCCAAATGTTATAGAATGATTGTTATGCATTAGTCTAATGTTGCTTTCGAGCTTCGAGTGAAGATTGGTTCAATAAGCAAACTATAACTATTTATTATTTTTATTCAAAATGTTTAAACTCTGTAAACGAGGTATCATATAATCGTAGCATCAATAGTAGTATAATAAACATCATTGCATCCCTTGTATGTTTAATTCTAATTGCGATCTGAGGGAATTCTAATATAAAAAGTTATATAAGAATTCCATCCGCAAGAATTGCATTTTGCCATCAGGCATTCCAGAGTTATTATTTGTACATTCTTTTTTTACAATATTTCGAATCTAATAAAGTAAAGCACACAATAAATAGAAATATAAAAAGACTATATAGATCAAAAATAAGATAGCATATGCAGTATAATAGCAAACTCGCAGCATTAAAAACTAAGATTGAAAGGGTTGAACATAATTTTAAGACAAGACAATCTTCCCCTGTATTTGCCTATACCACTGGATATTAATATATATATATATATATATATATATATATATATATATATGTGTGTGTATAAATATAAATTAATTTTTATCTTATTATTCTCCTATTCTTTTTTGGCTATTATTTATGAATATATCTCTGTAAAGCCATTCTTGTACACATTTATACAATATACCAGGGGTCAGTAACCTATGGCTCGCGTGCCATATGTGGCACGCGGAGCAATTCTCAGTGTGGCACTCTGCTCTACTCTACAAATTTTTGTCAATTTTTGAGTGGATGGAAGATGATAAATTTGTAATAGGACTTGTGTTTGACAAGTATCTTTAGAATTATGGAATTAAGATAAAATATGAAAGATAACTCTATAAATAAATCTACTGGTATTTTGCAAACTATTTGAATGTCAAACTGCTAGCTCTACATATCTAAGTGAACAGATCTTTTTTGATATGAAAAATATTTCGAGTCCACAAAGCAGTTGTTAACAGCTGAAGCTCAGAATCGTGTCAAATTGAAGGTCCAAATTTTACCCTGATTTTGCAATATGAAGTAGAGCGGTGCAAGCACTAAGTTCGCATTAAAATTTTTATTTATTTTTTTATTTAACTATAATGAAGGAGAATATTCATACTTACATTTTATGTTGTCTTTTTCTTATTTTAGTAAATATATTTAAAAGTACTTAATATACGCACACTTTTAATTTTTTTAAAATTTTTGTGGAAGAAATAGTTATAATTTACACTGTTTATTTTTATATTATGAAATATCTTTAATCGAAGCAAAATATTAATATGTAATAAAACTGTAAACCTATATTATTGACTTCTATTTTCTGACTCGGTACACTGAATCACATTGATAGATTGGATTGGCACACCACAGTTAAAAGGTTGCCGAATCCTGCACTACACTCGATAATATAATTTTTAAGAAGCAAATAGACAAGAAAACATTTCAGTAAATTAAAAGGAAACGAAAACGTTATTAAAAGCGAGAGATGCAAAAAAAATGTTCCATTGTTTGAATTCATTGCTAAAACTAAATTGAACATTATTTTTCTTATTGCAATTTTCTGCACATTGTCGGAAAAATAATTGTATTGTTTGTTACTCAAGTAAAAGAAGTTTAAATTAACTCCATCATTGCAATCAATGTAGTGAACTACACTTATCTGTTCCAAAAAGTAACGTTAAAGCTCTTCGAGTAAAAAGACGAATGTTTAAATAAGAATTTTCTGTTCTTCACGAAGACCTAATTAAGTTCTGAATTTTCGTACAAGTTGACAACTGCTTTCACTTCGATGCATTCTCATCGCAAATGCTAAATTTATTTATTTAATGAATAGGATAAAACTGATGCCAACATCGATATTTAAAAGAAAAAGAATTTCCAAACGATATATAAGAATAAGAACTGAAAAACTGAGAAATAAATTCTTTCACGATCGTAAATTTTTTTTATTGTATATTGGGTTCTGTTTGCAATTGTTTTCCGGCATTTAGGAGTTAAAATATAAAGTCAAACAAAGTTCAGTCTTGAAGTTCAATTTCGATATAGGGCTAACAATACGAGATGATCGACAAAACTCAAACTTGTGTTCATTGAAATGCGAGACTGGTGAAGCGCTCTATTTGCTTTTACTGATTGCGATCATTCGAATTTTCCTTGGAGAATACTCAGAATTTACGAAGGATACGGGTGTATATATCTACAGCAGTGTAAATTTGACATGCCTTTTTGTTTGGCAAGTATTTCAACAAAAGAGAAGGATGATAAACTATAATTTAGATAGAATTTAAATTGAGATTGTTCGTTAGAGAGAAGAGAATAAAATTGGATGAAATAAATAAAAGTGATGTAAAGAATTTGCCTTTGAATTGATTTTTATTGACCTTTTGTTTTAATGTTTTGTATTTTATAAAAATAATCAAGCGTACAGCAGCATTTTTCGACGAAACATTGTTTCTATATTTTAAGAAAATGGCGTAAGATTTGATTGGTTATTGAAGAAAATATTTTTTCGGCCAGAATATTCTTTTACTTTAATAATAAGAAAGAAAGAATGATATGTTTTGAAAATATACATAGAGTACGTTTAAACATTTTAGCATATAAGGCTCAAAAATACACAGAGTTATAATGGGCTGAATTCATGTGACGTCATAGTCACCTAATAACTACAATCTCTTGTTTACAGCCAATCAATTAATGAATTCATGTGACGACATACTCACATGATAACTGCAATTACATATTTCCAGCCAGTGACGCTTCGCTGTTGCAAAGTTTTGCTTTTTTCAGAATCTGTTTAAAAAAGTATACATTAGTCAACAGTAATACAGGAATATATGTAAGCAAAATGCACCTGACTTTAAAATACACATAAAAGATTTTTTATCCGAAAAATTCTTGAAGAATCTTAATATTGGAATACCTCAACCCAATTATCAAGTTCGAAATTGTATCTGAACTTTAGAAGAAGAAAAAGTACAGGATTAATGGCAGCTTTGAATTTAGAAGAATTTGAAGAACATGTGATTGCATGTATCATGTGACCGTCCTGAATGTAATCCTTTGTATTCTTTTATTAATATGCTGGAGTCTCTCAATCACAATTACGTATTAATAAGAAATATGCTTAGTAATGGTTAGGGAAATTAAAATTGCAATTTATTATTAATATAATTCTTTTTTACTTTTATTTATCAACTCTTTTCTAAGAAGATAAAAAGTAATCGTTAAAAATAAAATTGGTGAATAAATAAAAAAAAATTGTTTGATTGCTATTTGTGTATATGTACATTTATAATTGTAGATTGTATACTGTGTGTGTGAGAGTGGATGGTTACGGAAACACGCAAGATTGTCAAAAAAGTAAGCACAATTCATCGAAAAGAATTACCTGAATCATTAGTAAATGTATTCTATATCCTGAAACTGTGACATTGAAAATATTCTGAGCCAGACAAAGCAAATTTAAATTCTATAAAAATTGAAATGTACATATTTTAATTAAATTTTAAGGAATAGTGTATTCATTATTAAAATTTCATATTGAAAAATAATTTTCATGCAAATACTAATTTGCCTAATGAACTGAAAGGAAAAAAATTCTGAAGGAACGAATGATAACCGTTTGTTGTTATGAATATTTTCTGTTTAAATATTTCAGTTAAATTTGTGAACTTTTTTTTAGTCTTAAAAAATCATCTTAACAGCTACATTAAGATGATCCGGCACATGAATTTTTGAAAAATTAACGCGATTTTCACTTTTTTATATTTTCTAAAAGTTCAAACATTTCTGTGCTAGGAGCACATGTGTTCCCCCTTGTATAAGTTTCTGATGAGCGTGAATCCAAATGATGTTCAAGTGGAAAAATTAGAATTTTTATCCAAAAGTGTATGGATACGCGTCTTTTGTATCTTAAAAGCGAAACAGAGAAAAATAAAGTCAAGTGATGGAAAAAGCCTAAGCGGTCGTATCTGACTCACTGACATTTTAATGTAAAATTCAAAGATATTACAGTGTGGACATTAGAAATAATATCAATGATCTACACTGCGTGAAAACTGCTGTTTATCTTCATCTTCTGTCTTCACAAGAGAGCCCTCAACATGGACTGTGTCCTGCAGATATAAATGTCTGGTGCAAGTTTCAATTATGTTTCATTATGATCATAAACAAATACACACATACCATGTACCATAATGAATTAAATGAAGCCAATTTTTAGAGATAGTGATCCTTTGTTATTAAGAAAATGTTTACAGGGAAAGACTCACAACCCAAACGAGTCAGTTACTAACACCATAGGGTCATTGATTCTAATATCTACATTTGCGGAAATAAAACTTAGGGGTAAATATGGCTATTTCACTGTTCAATTCATGTAGCAAAATTAATGGTCTTAAAACATTCTAATACTGAACTAAGTTATAACTGTGCGTCATGCTTCAAAAAACTAGATGCACGTAGGATTAGTGCAGCCCAATGAAAGCACCTTGAGAACCCCAAAAGGGCAAAATTGTTAAAATTAATGAAAAAAAGAAAATTAGAAGAGTTTTTTGTGTATAAGCAGAGAGTAATAAAAATGTTTCATATGCTTCTGGAAAATACTAAAAAAAGTAAATGCTCAATAAATTATGAATTCTTCCTTTAAAGCCTGCTTTCTCAAAATGTAATATTTTTCACTTTATATACTTTTTCTCAAAAACTACTTATCAGACTTTTAACAAATTTTACACATTTTAATGGAGGTAATTAGATATATCTTGCACACTTTTTTAGGTATGACTTTTTTAAACTAAATTTTAGTGAAAAAATCTGGACAATTTTCAAAAAATTCATAATTAATTTAATTTTTAACAAAAGGATAAAACCCTTCGTTAAAGTGTTATTGATAGTACACATAACCAACCGTAAAAACTTTATCCACGAGAAATTAGTAGTTTCTGAGAAAAAAAGTACATAAAGTTACTCAATTTAACATGGGCTCCTATCGACGTGCCGGACCCGCTTAAATACAATTTAAATTTTTCTTAAGAAAGTGGAAATTTTCCTTTTTATGCTCAAGATTTTTCAGTGATTTGACTGAAATAGAAAACTTATCGCAGATATATTGACGGTTTGTTTTTCAATTTCCAGAATATTAATGACATAAATATTGACTATAGGAAATAAAACAAGAATATATATATAATATTTTAACCTTAAAGTTCCTGTCTACTAGTAACTATGATTTTGTGCATCTAATGTTAACTCTAGAAAAATTCTATATTTTCCCTTAAATTTAATCTATTATACTTATTTAAACGCAATAAAATGCGTTCGAAAAAGCAAAATATAATGAAAGTTTTAATCAAATTATATTTTTCCTTCGATTTTTTTAAAACCCTCTGAAACGCAAAATGACAAACTTTTAAAATACACAGATATAAAAATGGTTTTAAAAGTCAAAAAAGTGTCTCTTCACGGAAAACTTCATTATTTTTTAACTTTCGGAGGCAATTTATTAAAGGAAAGCAGAAATTCCACAGAATCAATATATTTTCACGAATTCAAAATGGAGGTTAGAGGAAGTTTTAATTATAACATCAGTGTGGAATAGTATAATTAAGAGAAAGCATATATACTTTATTAAATTTGTGCATCATATGGCAAAGTGGAGCTCTCTAAAATTAATAAAATCAGCAGAGTTTGAAATATAATTACATTTTCCTTAATAACACTTCTAAAATATTAAAGAATTATTATTGAATTATTATGAATTAAATTTACAGAGAGAAAATTTTAGGAGTCTTTTTAGGGGGTGAATGTTTAGACTTTTTGAATTATTTAATAAAATATAAGTTATGTAGAGAGACTAATAGAAAAGAGTGCAGTGTGGAAAAATTAGTTCTTACAAATATTTTATATATTTAAATGTCTTGTTGATTATTTTTAAGCTGTAATTATTCTGTTTCTGAATGAATTACGATATTGCTAGTCAGTAAACGTGCCTGTTATTGAATTAATTATTTAATTTGGCTGTGTTTAATACTTCACTTGAATGAATACATATTTTTAAAAACTTAACTTGATATTCTAGTTCGAACTAAGTTTTGAATTTGTTTCAATGAATAAATTCTTTATATGCATAGTAATTTTGTTATTCATTCAATTCCTGCTATTATAGTTCACTCTATCCCCATATATATTTATATATATATCTTGTTCAAAATTTCAATCGAGTTAATAAAATACTTTTTATTCATCCACTCAAGTACAAATTCATTTTTTAAACTTTTAGTGAATGACACTTGATGTTATATTACAGTTTTTTTCAAATGTTAATTCTTTAATTAAATTTAATCAACTAATATAAATTTTTCTTTGTTGACCTAAGTAGGAATTTACTTTAAAAATATTTTTTTTATATTACTTGTTGCACTTTAATATTTTTTAAAAGCTGAGGTATTTCAAGCACGAATATATTTTTTATTTATGTTTTGATATACTTTTTTTCTGTGTTCCCCTTGGGAAAAATATAATTGATATGTGAGAAATTTCGGCCATTTCTTCAGAAAGTTTTACCATCATAATGCTAAAAATCGCCATCTCATACTGTTTGGTGGGTTCCATTTTTTCTCAAAACAGTTTTTCCTTTCATATTCTGATATATTTATGTTAACTCAAATATGTTTCTTTTTTGACAAAAGAAATCATTCATGTTTATGTATACATCCTTAGAATCTTAACATTTACATAGTGACTTGAGAAAAATAAATGTTATGAAAAGAAGTCGAAAAATTTAATATGCAACATTTTGATGAATTACCTGACCAAGGAAAATATTTTTTTGGAGTTTTTCAATATTAAAATAGAATTAGCTCAAGAAATATTATCAATGGGAAATAAAATAAATATGAATGTAAATTAAGACGGTTTTATACCCTACATTAACAGTTAGCACATTCAAAAATGTTTAACTGAAAAACAAATCAATTCTAATTAATTAATATAAAAAAATAAAAGTATTTTATAAAGTCTTAATAAAATGCAATGCAAATAAGTAACAGTATTTAGTTTCCTTAAGAACAAGTTTTCATTTTTAATTACTAGATTGTTTATTTTTTAATGTGTCTAAGACAAAATAATTAATTCAGAGATATCTTTATCTTGAAAATTTTTCATTTAAGATCTTATGACTGAATATTTAAAAACTTGTCCGCTAAAATTGTTTAAGAGTTATTATTGTTTTTCATGAAACACTTTAGAATAATAATCATTATCTTCAGGCCTAAATGTACGTATTCGAAATTTCTTGTTCTTTGAAAAAAAAGAGTATAATCAAACTTATTAAGTACTTGAAGAATGAAGGCTCTAAAAGAATTAGTTCGTTCCTTAATTATATTACATTATATCAAATTCACTCTATCCACATTTTTTCTAAATAAATTAAGCTTTCATCTTCATATTTAAGTTATCACGTTTCGATACTTTTAAGATTCATTTTATTTTTGTATTATTAAATACGTGCTATAGTGTTTATGATGTAAAAAAACAATTTTCAGAGCTCAACGAAATTTTTTGAATCGAAAAGTTTAAGTAACTATAAGGTTTTGAACTTGTATGTATACGTTTAAATAGCTTATAAAAGTTTCGCTCTTTCAGAAATCTTTTATTTAAAATTTATGAGATTAGTTTAAATCGCCATAATGCAGAATATTAGATTATATCTTATTTTTTAATTCTTTATTTTTTTTTTAGCTTTCTGTTGTTTTATCTTCAGAAAAGTGTATAACATTAAATTAATAATATATTCACAAAAAAAGTGTAGGTATTATTTAAATGTTTTAAAGATACATAGATGAGAGTTGTTTAGATTCTTCTTCTTGTATATATTAATTATTTTTAATACTCTATTATTCGTAGAATAGAGAATGATTAAAAAGTTCCCAGACTGAGTCTATAACTTAAAAAATATTACCAGTTAAGTTTCTGAAATACAACCTCCTTCGAAATTAGACCCTTGAGCAACAGCGCACTTTTGCCATCGTTTGTAAAGGTCATCCAAACATTTCTGAAATCCATTTTTAGCCATGACTTTTAATTACGCCTACGATGCACTTTTAACTTCACCTGCAGATTGAAATCGACGACCCTGCAAGTGACGTGCCAGTTCAAGAAATGTTCTGAAGTTTCAGGGGGGCGAAATCAGGGGATTAAGGAAGGTGAAACAAAAACAGTTGTTTTCATTTTCACACCGTCGTCGTTTGAAGCGTGTTCTTACGTACCTCTGCAGAAAATTTTTCAATGTGTTCAGCGGTTACGGTAAATTTATGAACATCCAGAGTGTTCGTCGTCTTTGACATTTTCCTTGCCTTCTCTGATACGTCGATGCCACTCAACATCTTGCGTTCGTGATAATGTATCACTACCTTAAACAAGTTTCAACATTTCGTAAGTCTCCGTAGCACTTTTTTCTCAATGCAACATAAAATTTATATTATTCTCTGCTCAACATACATCATTTCTTTCAATCGCCGAAACGCTGTGGCAAGCCAACCACCACGTGATTTGAGACAAACTTTTTTTAGAAAAAGGGAAGAATGCAGTAACACAGAAATGATATCGTAGTTGCTCTACTGCAAACAGGCTCAGTCCGAGAACTTTTGAATTCTACCTCGTATAAAGCAAGAAAAGTGTGCCATCATTCACGCTGCTTTTTTTTTAACTAACTCTATACTCATTTTTCTAAGATATATTATATTTAAATGAAAAATTACTCTTAAATTTTCTTACAGGGGATTTAAATTTAGCTCGCAAACAAATTAAGTGTTTTGTACTTATCGATTAATGCATTGCCTTAATTTATATGAAATCAAGAATCTAAGAAATGAATTATAATATATTTAAATTAGTTATATAGCCTTTTAATGTTGTCTTCGAAAAATGTATAAAAGCCTGAACTAAACGCGGAGCACATTTTCAAACAGAAAAAAAATGTCTAAATTTTCATGAAAAATTTTCTACATTATAATTTAGCATATTTTATAATATAGCGTTTTTAGAATTTTAAAATATTCCATAAATGCTTATTTCTTCATTTTAACACGTAAAGGCTTATATCATTTAGCATTACAGTATTAAGGCGAAACACATGTTATGACAGAAAAAATGGATTAACTCAGATAAAAATGAATAATATAACAAAATACTCTGCTCTCTATAGAATAGAGAACATAATATTAATGTTTCTTTATTTATTAGTTCTTTTATATCTGAAAAAATATTTCAAATTTGGGTCCTATTTTTTAACATTAAGGGAAGGCAGCCTTAAGACACAATTGTGAAGCCACCCATTCTGTCTAAGACGTTCAAATTATTTCTTTGTACGAAAAATAATTCCTTTGCGAGAATCAAACTATCTTAATATTGTCATTATGTTGCGTTTCTTTAAAAAAATTACTTATTCTATTCAATGTAGCATTTTATGTAACATTGAATCTATAAACAAGAGGGGACAATATGCCTTTTTGTGAAATTGTAATTTTTTTTCGTGGCTAAATAAATTTGATATTATTGATAAGTACTTTAATTGAATTGTTTTTTACAATTTTAAGGAATTTTTTTTTTGTATGGTATCATTTATAAGTTCTTTATTATTGTTTTTATTTATGTATTCTCGGTAAAAATTGAACACTGATAGAGATTTGAAAAAAACTCAAATATTTAAGATTTAGCCGGCTGAGTGGCCTTCAGTACCTAAGGTTGAGGGTTCGACCCCGACCCAAGTCGATGGATTTTCATGACGCAGAAAATCGATAGTGGCCATGTCGAATGATTATGCGGCATGAAAAAAATACTTTGAGTGTCCGTTTGGCTTGGATGTTCTCGGCAAAATTAAATTCCTTAGTACAAATTTCGCATCGTCAGAGCTCAGGTGCCTCCTCTCGGGAAGAAACTGGGCGACAAAATAACTTGTGGTAATTGGTAACGCCTATATATGATGCGCACTTTAAAGTGATACTAGATCATGGGGAATGTACTAAGTCTGAAAAGGTAGAAATACCAATACGCAGCCCCATTAGCGAAAAAAAATTGAGATTTATAGTTTTTAACTATCAATAAAAAATTTATTAAGAATACATGTGACTGATACTTCATTCAATAAATAACAATTTCCCATTTTCAACCATCCATATTTCTAACTTTAAAAAGGGTAATTTTTTTGAAAAAATATATTCAAGAACGATCTTTCTACAAAAAAAAGCTGTTTGTAGAGAATCTGCTGCAAATTTTGCTGAAAAATGCAAACCAAAAGCTCTTGAAGCATTGTTAAAACTTTGGACACAAATAACAGTCAATGTGTAATATCGAACTTTAGTTCATTATTTGTGCAGATTCTGGCCAGTATTCCAACATGTGATTTCCTGTGGGAAAGAAATTGCGAAAGCCCTTTGGTTGGAATCGACATTACTTTGGCTTGCTTCTACTTCATTTTGTCGTTGCTTATAACTGTAATACACTCTACTTTCTTTCAAGAATATTTCGCAGAATGTGAAAAAATAAATGGGACGAAATAAACGTTATTAGAAGGTGAAGGAAAAAAGGTTAGAAAGAGACTTTCTTGCAAAATGTTTCCGATATTTTCTTTTGCATTTTATTGATGCGGAGAAAAAATGGTTCGATTATCGGTACACATTGTTTTTTGGAATGTTATTGTTAGGAAATGGTATGTTGTATGTGTGTGTTGTTGTAGCAAACAAAATGATAATGGAGTTTCAAAGAACTTCCAAGATTCCATGGAATTTTCAGGAGAGTTTACTTAGTGAATTAAAAAAAGTAGTAATTTAGCCAATTTACGCATCACCATAAACCATGTAAGAATGTTATTTTTTTAAATATATATATATACATATCAACTTAAAAAAAGAAACTTTTATTTTTACTTAAAGTATATTTACGCCTTTTCACACCGTGAATGTTATTCGTTGTTTCTTTTTAAATTACTTGCAGACAAAATCTATAAAAGTAGGCTTAACAACCATAAGGTAATTGAAATGAGAATTCTTTTGATTTCTCAAAAATTGTCTTTTACTGAAAAAACTTATATTACTATACTTTTTTCCAAATTACTGTGTAGTAGCTTGTGTTGCAGTTCAGCAATACCTGAAATGTGGTCGTTTTTCAAAATCTTTTCATTAATTATATAAATTATATCCGACTATTTTAAATATGTTGTTTTGTATATCTTATAGTTACGGGAGATGTTTCTTTCCAATTGTTTATCATTTGATACATTTTGTGAATCCTACTGCCATATTGTCTGACACGACAACGCGCTGGAGTGGGAATATTTCCATATGAAGGTTTAGATCTATAACACCTTAAGGAGATTTCTGACTATTACTTTCACCAATAGAGGAGCGTACTTGAGGTTAATTATCGGCTCCAGGCGCGCATGATTTATCCCTTGCATGGTTTTCGGTGTCGGCATTGGTAAATGTATTGCCACGTCTGGCATGGTTCCTTAGATGGCAGAACGCGTTGTGCTTACTGTTAGACCTTTAAAGTTGATTTGTTCAAGCACTATGTATATTCAATTTCTTACTAATAAGCCGATGCAATTTAGTACATGCGATTTGCTTATAAATAATTTTGATAACCAAGCAAGGTTCTAGTAATATGGCTGGCTATTAAAAAAGGCGCTTATATATATTTTTTTTTTCTGTAGATGCAACAACATTGTATCTAATATGTCTGGAAAATTTCCGGTAGTTACAGTCCCTTTTCAAGAATCAGTGTGATGTAAAAACTACTGAATTAAATAAATAACCTTTCCATTCTGAAATTGTGACCAGGCGGAAGATTTTTCAAATTAGTGGCTGAATAGTCTTGGTTCGAAAAATTTAATGACTTAATTTCATCAAAGACAGTGTTGTCAAATAATTGAAACATTCCTTAAGTATGACTAGGTTGTATAAATCAAAAAGAAATTGGCACATTTGGTGTAGAAAATTTATAGGGTGGAGTATAAGCTTTAAATGTCGTCTCTTTCGAAGAAACTATAAACGTTTCGTATAATCCAGCGTTTCTCAAACTGTGGGGTGCACTCCCCGGGGGGCGTGATAACCTTACGAGGGCGCACAAACATATGAAAAAGTCGAAAATAAAAGATTTAAAATAAATATTAATTTACAGAAAGAAAGCAAAACAAAATATATTCTGACATAGTAAAAAAACACACGTAACACTTAAATTGTAATCTGTTCCAATTTAAAAATTAAAAAAGAAATATAACATGAAACTTTTTGTATTACTTGAAAGTAACATATACTCACTTTTTAATACTTATCTTGAATATTTGTGAGGTTCATATTAAAGGTCGTATGGCAGCTTTAGTGTCAAAGTACATTATTATTGCTTTTAATGCATTGTTATTGTTGGGGGGCGATGAAAATTATGCTTTAATACTGGGTCACAATTGAAAGTTTGAGAAGCACTGCTATAATCCTTTTTATAGCTTAGATAGGATGTTGATTATATAAAGGTGAATTAAACCGAATTGAAATCTTAATGCATTTCAGCAACCAAAAACGTTTCTGCACTTAATAAAAATCACTCTTAATATTTCTGCACTTTTTAAAAATCTCTCTTAATATTTCTGCAATTTTACTATAATCCCTCATTTTCGGCAATATATTCCAAAATAAAATCGAAAAAACTGATCGGAAATCGATACCTTTCGTTACAGCACAAAAGAGTCTGACATGCCGGAGAAATAACCACCAATCCGTCCACCGACGATAAATAATGGGGGGAAAAAACTACATAAATCCACTTTTCTCCCTCTTTTCATGTCAAATAATCCCCTTCCAGACTGTATTTAAGCTGAATAATTGGACCCATCCACTGGATTTTTAGTCGCAAATAGCAAATGTAACATCGAAGAAATAGCAGAGAGTAGAGATCTTTCCTTAATTGCTTCTCTACGCAAACTAAGGGGCCTTTGCGATGGGATGCATACACACTTACGAAATCCATCTTTTGGAAGTAATGACATTTCCTCCGTAAACCTGTTCGCATCTGTTAGTAATGAGGTGTGAAATGCTAGAGCATAAACTGTGTACTTAGCAGAAATAAGACCACTGAAAAGCACCTTCTGGTAAAGTTCTCATTAACGTTTTAGCTGCTATGCAGATTAACCATTTTCATCTAGGAAAAGGTAAAAGATAAGCACTTTCTGGGAATATTGATTAATTGATAATTTGTGTGGGTAAAACGTGTGCAATAAGAAAAAAAATTAATATAATCTAGTAATTTAATGGTTTGTTTGTAAAGCTGCAGTATGATAAATAATGCAGTTTCAGGTAATAAGGGATATCCTACAACCTCTGTTAGTATTAATTTTGTTTAATGTAAACTTTCTCGGAATAGTATTATGTTATATTAGTTTAAAACACATTTTATTAATTTCCTGAGAACGAAAAAGAATATTTTTGAGGGATGAAAAAAGCAATTTGTGTGGATTAAATTTAATATAAGGTGTGATACTTTTTTTTTTAAATTTTGATATTTTTTAACTTTACGTAAACGTAAGTGAAACAATGTAAGATACTATTTATTATTTGTGTAACGGAGGTTTATGTTACTACTGGGTTAAAAGCAATAAACGAAAATCTCAGAGGTAAAATAACGCATCTAATAACCTAAAATATCACAATTATAAAGGATGGTTTTACAAAACAAATATAATTAAACATTTAGAGGAACAGATTAAAGTAAATTTTAGTTTAAAGATACAGTCCAGGATTGGACGGCGAGGTGGGTGATCCCAACTCATTTGGATTCGGGCTCTCTTTTCTGAGTAAAAGCAGTGGGTTTCAAGTTCACAAACTTGAAACCCACTGTTACAAATGTGTCCATAACGTAGCAACTTCTGCATTCCATTCTGGGATGTATAGGGTGCATTACAAGCGTAATCAGTGTTATGATGTATAAATTTGTTTTGCTTTTTTAATTCTAAAACAGTTAAAACTTGACGAACTATTTTGGATATTGATTATAATAATCGAATTTCTGCGTTTCGTGCTTTTTTAAAGTTTTAAAGAACCTCTGCTACTTTTCCTCACTTAGAACTATTTTAATCCGTTAATTTACGTTTTTTAGCTAAGGAAATAGTTCCTCAGGAAAAGGATTTACTGTGAAAATAGGACACTTTAAAAGAACTTCAGCAACTGGGGAAAATAATATATAAAGGTTAACTATTGGATGTCTTAATCTATACTGAAAAGATAAATGATTAAATTCAATACTTAATCCTTCATTACATAAAGAAATTAAATGTTCTTTATTACACGTTATCAATTTCTCGAAAATAATATCATTTATTAATGAAATTTACACTTTCTGGTATTTTTCATTAGTCTCTCTCTCTCTCTCTCTCTCTTTCCCAATCTATATAATACTATCTTAATATAACTGAACATGTATCGCAATGCAATGCAATTCTTAAATCAGCGTGTCTCAAACTGTGGAGCACGCCCCTCTTGGGGGGGACAACTCTACAAGGGGACGCGAGCCTATTGAGAAGTCGAGAACAAAAGATTATTTAAAAAAGTTATTAATTTAGTGAAAGTAAACAAACAAAATACATTCTGACATAATAAAAAATAAAGTACACATTTACACTGATATATTACACTTATAAGTATATCAGTGCTACACAATGTATTTTATAATTACTTTAACAATTCTAAGTTAAGAACAAGTTTTTATTAATTCCCAGTGACCCCATGGGTTTGTCATCTATATAATTTATAACAAAAATTAACACTTACTTGGAAAAATTTTGTACGGTTTATAATTAAACCTTGACTGCCGATCATAAGTTTCGCGATTCGCTTCTCAATGCCAACCGTTTTCCACGTACGTGATGTATTGGGGGAGGGGGAGGAATAAAGGAGCAAAAATTATCTGGAATAAGTAAATCCTTCGCAAACATAGCGAAGGTCCTTTTATTGCTTTCCAAAGTCTTGGAATAATTTTACGGATAGCATTGCACAGAAAAAATCGTACTTCGGAAAGACGTATATATACATCTAGAAAATAAAGGCTTTGGCTTAGCGAGACGTTTATGTATACGGGGATGCTTAAGAGGTTAAAGTCGTATCGTAGTTTTAGAGTCAAAGTATAGTATTATTGAATTCAGTACATTGTTATTGTATGGGGGGCGATGAAAATAATGTTTGAATATTGGGTCACGAGTATTGCACAACTTTGAGAAGCACTGTCTTAAATCAAATCGTCTGCAATAATTCATAAAAATGTTTCCAGATGCTTATCAGGAGACATTTGTTTTTAATATCTATGGGAATGGAATGATAGGAATCATAATAAATTTTGAAAATGTGAAAAGTGTTGCTAAAGATGGGGGAAAATATATTAAGGAACATCAATATTTCTCAATGTTTTTGATATCAAGTGTGAGTGAATCGTACTTTTTTTATTGCTTCATTTAGTAGAATTTTATTTCTTTCTATCAACTATTCTTGTTGTGATCCCATGTCTATATACTGAAACTGGTTCAAGCAAATAAATTTAAGAAATGATATGTGAAGAGCCTCTTCAAGTTTACTTTTCAAACCAATAGTTTGTGAGATATTTAAAATCTTAGTTAATTGAAGAAACAGATGGATTCGATATAATTTGGTGAAAGAGAAATTTTTTAGAATAGTATTTGAATTTTTAAAGAGAGAGAAGATGGTCCTTTTTCTCAATATTTCCAGCCACTAACTTTTTTAGACATTTTATAGTATCGTGACAGTATTTTCATATTAAAATAATTATGCTGCTGAATAGTTAACTGGTATCTTATTGGGGTTTGGGATTTGGCTTAAGGGTCGAGTCTACCGTATATTTCTTAGCAACGGAGGTAGGGCCGTTCTTTTCACGGATGAATTTTTTAAAAATAAATCTTACCTAGTGAACGCTCAACAAATATTTGGTGTTGATATCCCCATCCATTTCGGTGCAAATTGACCTATCCAAAAATATAAAATATTTTTTTTTCCAAATTATCCCCACCTATTTGTAATTATCTAAATAATATTTAGCGAATTCCAAATTAGACTTTAACCTAAGAAAGTATCTGAAACTTGATAAAGTATTTTTTTGCGATGATCTATTTAAAAATCACAATTCTGCTATAAAGAACAAATAAATGTATAAATATAATGATCTCACTAAAACTTGTCAGAACAAAAGTTATACTACGAAATCATATGACATACACTGGTGTGCAAAAATTAAGGACGAAGACGAAAAATTAGCATATCAGCTGAACGAAGATGCAGAGCGGACAGAAAGACCAATCAGGAGATTAAGGTGATGGCGGCCCATTAGTTTAACACCTTACATGACATCTAGATGGCGTTGGCTTTTGCGAAATTTTTGGCACAAATATTTGTCTCAAGATTCCCAAGATGGGCAATAAATTTCTCTCTCGGGTAACCTTTTCAATGAAATTCTCCCCTTCAGCGAAAGGAACACGCGGGGGCTAAGGAAGGGTGACAGTCGTAAAACTGGTAAAATAAATGTTAGCTTTTTTTTTTCTTTTTCGGGGGAGGGTTAAAGCAGCAGACTGAATCTTGACCATGAAAGACTTCTCATTTCTGACATTGGTCAATCGTCAAACTTTTTTCAACTCTTGGAACCCCTAGAACTGTAACATGTTTTCGAGGAATCCCCTTCCTCGCTGAAGGGAATATATCTTAAAATAATATTTAAAATATATAGATAAACATATATTTTTGATATTATATGTAAAGACAATTTTAAAAAAATATTTTATTTTTATTAAAAACTTTATGATGTAATTTTAATGTTATTTACTCATTGATAATATAAATTTTTGATCCATATGTCACCTACGTATGCATTATACTTAGTAACTGAGATATGTGTTCACAATTTTTTACACAAACTATCGACGTATAAGTTTTTTGAAATTATCTGCAGTAGCATTTCATATTCCGTGTTCAATTCGTTTTTGTATTTTGTTTTTGTTGCCAATCGCGTTAAAAATATTTTTCACTTTCTAATTACATTTTTGTGAATGGCATGAAAATGTTCATAGCTGTGTGAGAAATTCTGCGTATATGGCATGAATTGGTAACCTAAAATGTAGGTCTTCTAGCTTAAATTTAAATTTTAGCATCGAATCTGTTCATATGTCGATACATTTTTTTTTATCTTCTTCATTATAGGTGTTTTTCCCCCACAAATGTAGGCCGCGGTAGCCGAGTGGTATAGGTATCAGAGAGAGACCGTGGCTTGCCTTGTCACGAGTTCGAGCCCAGTGCCACTAAAGACCCGCCGTGTAGGGCAGCGATGCACGTTAAATCTGTCGAGAGCTGAAACGTCCTCCCGTTGGTGTGGTGTGGTAGTTAGGAGAGGGGGGTGCCAGCTCAGGTGTCGTCCACGTCACTTGATCATGGTTCAAAATTACGTGGTCCGTCGCCAAAAGCCCTAGTTTAGCTGAACAGTGCGACGTTAATATTCAATCAATCAATCAACCCCCACAAATGTAAAAGGTTTCAAAACATTGTACTAACTAGTATAAAATTACTTCGTGGAACTCGGGATAGCAAACAATAGTATATTCACAATCTACTGCATAAAATAAAGTTTTAAAATTCATTTATTATACTACAATAAAAGTTAAAAAAGTTTTTCAAATTATGTATAAATAAAATTTTTAATTTTAATCTATGAGATCATCTTTAGATAATTGTGGCTAATCGAATTTCATGAGAACATAAATCCATTTTGCATACATATTTGTAATTTTTCTTTCCCATTTTTCTTTTTTATTGGGACTCGTGGAACACAGTTTGTCGATCAATTCTCTAGATAAATGATGTACAGAACGAAACTGTTTAATTTTTCCTGAACAAATGATTTTTAAAGGAAGAATAGGTGGATTTAAAGCAATGAAAAATTAAATTTCACGTTTTAATGAACAAACAGTATGATACTACAATTATTACATATATTGTACATAAAAGTGCTATATATCATATATACACTGGTGTGCAAAAATTAAGGACGAAGTCGAAAAATTAGCATATCAGCTGAACGAAGAGACAGAGCGGACAGAAAGACCAATCAGGAGATAAAGTAAGGTGATGTACGGTAGCACATGCGCAGATATGCAGGTAAACGTAATGGGGGAGTGTCTGAGTAGTATAAAGCATGTTGTCGGTGTAAGATCAGTATTTCTGGCAAAGAGATTGCACGCCGTATAGCAGTTAAAATCACACCGAGTTGCTGCCTCAGCAAGAAATGGCGAATAATCAATCTGTTAGACATCTGGATGCTTTTACCCGAGGTCGAATCATTGGGAAGTTGGAGGAAGGCCGCAGTGTGACAAGTGTGGCTGCAGAGTTCGGAATTGCTCACAGCATCGTTTCACGACTTTGGAGACAATTTCAAACTGCAGGAACAGCTATCCGGGGGTTCAGTAGTGGTCGTCCACGAGGAACCACACCCGCAGATGACCGGTACATTGTCTTACAGGCCATAAGAAACAGGCGGCAGACAGCGGGAGAAATCACTAGACACACGACACAGGCGACTGGACGACCGATATCGCGTTTTACCGTGGCCAGAAGACTGCACGGTGGTGGTCTGTTTGCACGACGCCCTGTACGGTGTGTACCTTTAACGCCTGCCCATCGGAGAAGGCGTTCTCTGTGGTGCCGGGAACACCGGAATTGGAGAGACAATGAATGGGGACGAGTACTCTTTACAAATGAGAGCAGATTCAGTTTGAGTAGCGATTCTCATCGCATACTCATCTGGAGAGAGCGGGGAAACCGCAATCATCCCTCGAACATCATTGAAAGGGACAGGTATGGAGGTCGCGGTGTTCTCGTTTGGGGAGGTATCATGCTTGGTAGTCGTACAGACTATCACATCTTCGACGCAGGTTCAGTCAACGGGACCCGTTATTGTAACGAGATTCTTCTTCCATATGTGCGTCTTTTTAGAGGCGCTATGGGTCTGCAGTTCCTTTTCATGGACGACAATGCACCATGTCATCGCACAGTAGCTGCCGAACAGTTCTTAGAGAGTGAGGATATTGAACGTATGGATTGGCCGGCATGTCGAGCCATCAATCCCATCGAGCATGTATGGGATTTTCTAGGCAGACGCTTGGCAGCTCGTACCTTACCACCAGTAACGATTCGGGAGCTTCGATTGGCGCTGCAAGACGAATGGGCATGCCTCAACAACTCATTGACACCTTCATTCTCAGCATGGGCAGACGCTGTGAAACCTGCCTAGCACTCAGGGGAGATCATATCCCCTACTAAAGACCGGATGTTTCTTGCTGGACACCCATCACAGGGATGTTTCGGCCTTCAGTTGCATTGCGCTCCATGCTACTTTTTCAATCAAGCTTCTTTTTATCCCTCTGATTTCTCTTTTAGTAAGTGTTGCTTACATTACACATGTCCTTACGTATTGGGGATCTTACGGTATTAAATGTGTTGATTTGGAAAGCTTTTGTACAAAGTTATATTGAAAAAACCGTCTCGTCCTTAATTTTTGCACACCAGTGTAGTATAGTATAGCTAGTTTGTGTATATTGAAACAATAGTCTTTCTTCGCGGAAGAAGAAAGGTGGAAGGAAGGAGCATTTTTCACTGATTGCGCATTTAAAAAAAATTAAATTCATACCATCGCATCATATTTTGAGCGCTTTTGAGTCTTTCCGCCTTTGCGCTGCGCACTCCTTCCATCCTGTATACGCTCAAATTTCCTTTTATTAATATAGATAAAAATATTTTTCTGGTCAATAAAAATATCTAGATACCGTATTTACTGGAATCTGAGCCACACTTTTTTTTCCAAAGCTAATGCTACTGAAAATCGGGTGCAGCTTAGAATCGAAGGCAAAACATTTCTTGGGTGGGAGAAATTGAATTTTTACTCCTTTTAAAAGGAAAAATATGACCGTCCATTCTGGCCACTTGCATCGATAACTTATCCACAATTTATCTCCAGTATTCAGTCTCTGTCTTAAACATTGTTGTCTTCTCTTGTTAAGGAAATTTTTCTTGTATATGCTCTTTCTTCTAATCACCTGAACATCAAGGAAATCGATATTAATATCAAGACAAATTCGCGATGACTCAAGTATGAAAAGGGAGGCAATTTTAAGAAGCAGGGAAAAAAAGGAAAACAGAGCAGCAGCCACTAAAAATTTGACTCGAATGAAACAAATATACGTCGATGGAGTAAAAACAATGATATATTTTTCTCTTGTAAATGTTCAACAGTATTTAATAATTCTTTTACATTCTTCTTTAATACGTTCCTTTTTTAAAAAAATGTTGCATAATAAATGCATTGGGTGGTACGGAAGACGACGCCGGCACCGATTCCGATGTCAGCTTTGACATCGGGAGTGGCGAACCATTTTCAAAACATGATACTGGCAGGTAGAGTAATTATAGGCTCATGTATGTATTTGAAAGTTTTAATATTGGTAAAATATAAATTTTAATTATTATCTTCTTGCAATTTCTCATTATGAATTTTTTTTGTTAATTTCTCAAGTATCGGATATTGATGAATCTTTTACATACTTTTTTTATTTTTTCCCCTCAAAAACGTGTCGAAAATTGGGGTGTGACTTGACCCTTTATCCACCGATGGTACTTATAAGTACCACTCATTTTAAAATTATATATAATAACCATTTTTACGAATACTCTGACGATACTTAGCAGGAATATTCTTTAAAATGCACTCTTCCAAGATATATGTCAGCATGGGTTCTATGATGAGTATTTAGCGGGGAAGGCGAATGGTTTTATAGCAGAAATTGCGTTTTCAGCGGATTGCGAAGATTTAAATTTTTGTTCCG
The DNA here is from genome assembly GCA_019973935.1 of Trichonephila clavipes. Classification (NCBI taxonomy): domain Eukaryota; kingdom Metazoa; phylum Arthropoda; class Arachnida; order Araneae; family Nephilidae; genus Trichonephila; species Trichonephila clavipes. Next base: position 465,125 of record BMAU01021221.1, on the reverse strand, counting down.
AAAAAATAGTTAATGGCAAAAGGTGTCTTATTTTTTTGTGTGTATGTTAATAAAGACCTTAGAAAACAATTTGACTATTTATTTTAAGTGACCAGTGTGTGTAATTAATTTTACAGTTGAATATCTTTAGTTAATTAATTAGCTCTAATTAATTCAATTTTCCAAATTTTAGTATTTTGTTTACGAATATCTCTTAATTTTCAATGTAATGATTCAAAAAAAAATATATTACATGAAAAAAAACTGCAGTAAATCATAATGCGATAGATAAAGGGTTAAAATCAATTACAACTTTTTTTCACAAAATAATTTTGAGAATTGCGGGTGTGGCTTAGAATCGATGGTGACTTAGATTCAAGGAAATATGGTATATCCATTATAACTTAACGGCTTTTAATACTACTAACCCTCGAACTGTTGTATTAAAACTCCCATCGATATCTAATCTTTTTCTTTATCACTCAAAAATTTGGAGAAATTAATACCATAAAATTATTACAATAAAGTCCTTTTTCCACTTAAAGATTAATTTAAGGTTTTCCTAAAATGATGTGCCACTCCACATTTTTTTTAAAATGATTATTTTTTCCTGATAATTCATTTAGGCATCAAGTGTAAATTAGCTAGAAATATCGATTGCCAATCCTCTTCTGCGACTTCATTAAAGAGAATATAAAATATTCGAAATCTGACTACAACAGTTTGCAAAAATAGATTTACCCTCCTCGCGATTATAAGCTACCTCTTACACTGAATGTTTTCACTTGTAAAAGAGAAATGCTCAGTGTGGGAATTCTACAGTATGTAAGTTTGTGTGAAGGAAAAAAAATGCTAGTATTTTGCAAAATAGGATAGTTTAGTGTATAATTTATTTTAAACTGACGCTAAGATAAATTATGGTAACTTTCACAGAAAATATCAGAAAAATAAATCAAAATTACTTTTTAAAGAAATTGACTCTAAGAAAACAATAAGAAAATGTCTACCTTCTCTAGTCATAAACATATTTAAATTCTGCTCTTTAATCTGCATGTTCTGAACTTTGATAAATGATGCTCTATAGTAAGAATCTGTTGTATTGTAAATTTCTCTAGTAAGTGATGATCAATATTTCTGTTTTTGATCTTCATTTTTATATTTTGAATAGTTGATTATGAGTATACTTGTTTGAAAAGATGGGTTAGTAATATAATTATTGTTTTCTTTTTAGGTGAGAAGAGGTTTCAGTCACGCTTTGCAATTTAAAGCTCGTAGTGGGATGATATATTAAAGGTCAGTACATGATATTTATAGTAGCTTAAATTTGGTTTTATTCTTAAACCATTCATCACATTTTAAAAACTAGCATCAGTGCTTAAACATTAACCTTTTTTATTGCGTGGAGTAACTCTGAATTCATCATGATGTATTTTGAAGTTTTAAAGCTTCCGCTTGCCGGGAATTTTGAATGAATTTATGTATGTAATGTTGTCTCTGTAGTAATTATATCCCGCCTCAAACCTATTGTATCGATTTAAATGCCACGAAGTTCATCCGAATGGTTAAAAATGATGTTCTTTAAAATAATATTTTCGAACTGAATTCTGTATTTATTTTTATGTCTATTTCAATGATTCACGTGAGGATCTTTAAGAAATGTTTCGTAATATCTTCAAATATCGGATAACATACATAAACTTAGATTGTGACAAATCTATACGGAACTTTATCACTAACCTTCTGAGACGTCTTTTTTAGGGAAATTTAATTCCCTACCTATTTCCAATCAGCTCCAAAAAGGGGACAGGGATTCCTTATTATATGCAGATTAGATAAAGTATTTAAGTCAAACGGAATAGTAAAGTAGGAGTCAGTAGGAGAGGGAGATTGAAGCAGGAAGTTATAATAGTGAAATTAGAGATTTATTATTGAAGATTTCTAGGTGGATAAATTAGACTCAGGAAGAGCTGAGATTCAGTGTGGTAAATATTGATTTATAATTAAAGGCTCATTAAAGTTTTATATTAGAAGTGAGATTAAAGTTAAATGTTCAGCAGGAACATTATTGAATATAATTCTGGGATCTCTTTTTGCGGTAATCTCTGCGTGATCGATATTCTAATTGTTATAAGGTAACAGGGACATCGTATACTTTGAAAAAATCGATTTTTCAATTTTAGTTCTAAAAAATAGTGCTTATTTTTCTGAATCTAAAAATGTATAATACTTATATGTTTGTTGAAAAAATAGCCCTAAAATATGAAAAATAAAAATGTAAACAAATGACCACGCCCTTTTTGACGCACCTTTTTGAACTTTAAATATCTAGTTTCCCCTGTGTTTGATCTATATAAACGTTCTGTATAGTGAACAAAATATCTTTTAGTATGTAATGTCTAAATTTTAAAAAATAAATTTATACGTGCAAAAAAAAAAGATTTTCAAAATTTTAAGGTTTTATGATTATTTTAAAGAAATAACGCAATTAATTCGTTAAGAAACTGGTCCATTATGTTTGATATGTTGCTCTAAATATATGTGTAAATTTTTTTGTATATTCAAAGAATATTTTTGTAAGAAATACATGAAAATATGTATTACAAGATCTCGAAGATTATGCTCATGTTAACTAAATCAAAGGGAAAAAGACATATGAATTTAAAATTACTTTTGTAACTCTAGAAAATGATTAAGGATTATTATTAGTCATATAAAAATAGGCAAGCAAATACTAATCAAGTGTATAATATGTGAAAATATTGTTTTTTTTTAGTTTTTTCCCTTTTTCTCAAAAGCATATCTTCTTGCATTTAGGTACATTTTTAAAAAAAACTATTGCACTATATGATTCCAGATTTTTTTATACTTCTATACAAGATGCCTGTGCATATAGTCAACCTATTTTTTTCTCTATTAAGATAGTGCCTAATTTTTTAAAAATAGTTTTATGCATAAAAAAAGCAGAAAAATGAAAAAATTTCAAAGTTTCATAATTTTTTTGAAGAAACTATACTAACATTTTACTAAAAAAAATGGGTTCACTGTATTCTATGTATTGTTTTATATGTATGTAAAATATATTTTGCATAGAAAAAGGATACTTTTTTAAAAAATGGTACCTAAACACAAGTATATATTACGAGTTCTCAAAAATTATGTATTACTTTAATTAAGTAGTAAAAAAAACCTTTTGGAGTAAAAAGTTACTTTTGTAGTTCTACAGAATAATTAAATTATCTTTATTAAGAACGTAAAAAATCTAAGCTCTATTGGAAATTGCAAATGATATGTGTCTCATAAACAAAGGGTCTTAATTTTGGCATTTTACTCTTTCGAGCATGTCCTGGTTCCCTTAATTGGATCATTAAATATTTAAGTTAATATAAAGGAAAGTCCCTTTTAAACCTCATAAAGCTATTTTGATTCATTTGTTATTAAAAGTCTTTGATTCTATTTGGGAAAGATAACCAAATAAAGAAAGTTGTTTATAAAAATGGCTGCTGGTTCTTCTTTGATTCAAAACTATTCTCGTTCTCAAAGTGAGATCCAAGGGGATCTTCACAAGATGTCTTTATAGAAAGATGTGTACATATTTAATCAAGTTATTGGGTATAAGGAAATGTGCTCTGTCGTATATTTCTAAAGAAGAAAGAAAAATTTTTTTTCACTTTTTATATAAAATATAATGTCCTTTGTTAGCTACAACTGTATGCCAGCGTTCTGGCAGCCTATCTAACCCCCTGGAAAAATTCTCTGTTTTGGAGATAAAATAATTTTTCAACTACCATTTGGACACCCTCAGAATTTATGTATTGATTTCCATCGCGAAAGTCTTACAGCGACTTGAACAATGATAGTCAAACTGGTCAATATGAAGAGTATATGCTGTGGCTGAGGTAAAGTTTCCGAACCCAACTCTGCAATTTCTTATGAGGTGGCTACGCGTAGCCTAGGGTTGTCGTGAAGAAGAATCATATCCTTTCTGTTGGCCAAAGATAGACGTTTACATTGAATTCCTTATTCAAAACATCAAGTGTTGTGTACAAGAACGACCGTTTCATTTTCTTTCAGCAACTCATAGTGCACTATATCTTACTGTCTCATCCCGACAAGGCAACATAACCTTCTTCTGATGCACGCCAGCTTCGGATGTGTGTGGTAGTGTCTCCCCTTTGTAAACATATGCTTTTTTTCTAATAACGTATTTATATACTATCCACTTTTCATCTCCAGTAATCAAGTGGCCCATAAGCGGTTTCTTTTTGTGAAGAACAAGATTTGAAGAACATATCAAAATTCCGTCCATTAAATTTTTTTCTCTTTAATTCGTGTGGCACCCAAACAGAGAGTTTGGACACGAAATCAAGCCTTTAAATGTAATTCAAAGCATTAGTCTGATAAATTCCAAGATTGAAGCCCATTTCTGTGAAAATTAACGCGGGATTTTTATCCTTATCATTTTGCGTAGCACTTCGTCACTGACATCTGATGGCGTTCCTGATCTGGAATCATCCTTCAAAAAAAAATCACCCAAGCAAAATTTCACAAGCCATCTTTGGCATGTTCGAGCTATTACTGCTTCCTCTTCAAACATGTCACACAAGTTACTTTTTGCCTCCATCGTGTTATTCCCTTTTTGGAACTCAAACAACGTAAGTAGTTAAAATATACCGGTTCTGGAACAATGGAGCCGGTGGCACCAGGAGGTGGAGCCGCATGCAAACAAAAGTGGGTGGAAGTCCACCCCCCGATCTGAACCGGGAAGATGGTTTGTGATTGATAAGGGTTTCGGGGATCTATACTGATAAGAAATGCACGCTTTTAGCGATAACGAGTTATATCCTGATATAGTTTTAATTAAATGATTATGATTTTTTTAATTACGTCATTGAAAGCAAATTTTAATTGGGATAAAGAGTCAAATTTTTCTGTACATATGATTATTTTTACATAATTCCGTATACATCTATTTCTGAAAATCATGATATACGTGTTGAATGATTATTTGTTATATTTCAAATTTGATGCTTTGTGCTTGTGATTTCTGAAACAGAGGATTGAAAATTAGGCAAACGAAAGGGAGTGGAAATTCCCCCCCCGGGTCTGAACCGGGAGGATGGTACCCCTTCCGCTCTGATAAGGGTTTCGGGGCTCTGTAAATGGGTGTTACAAATGCATGTTTTTAGAGATAACAATTTATATTCTTATATAGTTTTAACTAAATGGGTAGAATTCTGATTTTTTTTAAGTACGTCATTGGAAGCAAATTTTAATTAGGATAAAAGGTCAAACTTTTCTGTACATATAAATATTTGTATATAGTTCAGATAAAGTCTATTTCTGAAAATTATGATATACGTGTTGAATTATTGTTTACTACATTTCAAATTTGATACTTTGTGCATAACTAAAATATATTTTTCATTGATTTTGCATGTATTTTTTTTTATAATTCTGAGATAACTTAAAAAATACTATGCTTATATAATGTAAAAGTTCTGCATATGTTTTTTCGTTTGCAAAGTAGTTTCCTTACATGAAACATCCCTTTCCTATGATAATATATGCGGACCTTGTAATTCTGGTAAAACTTTCTTTGTTAGACGAATCTTAGAAATAAAATTAATTAATTCTTTTCCTCCCAAAATTATTTGGTGTTATGTAATTTATCCAAAATTGTTTGATAAGATGTCTGACATAGAATTTCATGAAGGCATGCCTTTCGATGTAGAAGATATTACTAATGCTTTCGTAATAATAGATGACTTAATGAATGAAGTAGGAGATGACAAAAAAACTTTCAAACCTTTTCACGAAAGGAAGCCCTCATAGAGATATTTCCGTAATATTTATTTTACAAAATATTTTTTGCAATGAAAAACAAAATATAGGAATATTTTTTTAAATACTTCCTACCTAAGTTGTTTTAAAAATGTTAGAGACAAGCAATAGATCTCTTGTCTAGCAAGACAAATGTATCCATCTCAATCGAAATTTATGATAGGAAAACTATACGAAATACAAATGCTGCAAATTTGACTATCCACTTTGTGAGAGATAGAAAAAATAAAACCTTTCGTTCCAATCATTTAATGAATTTTTCAAAAGAAAAAAATTTTCATAGAGTTTTGTTACGAATAAATATCTCAGAACAAAAACATTGTATGCAAAACCTTTGTCATGGATAGAATATTAAGTGTGGTTTGTGTTCTTCAACATTTGTTTTTAATTTTTAGTCTGTTTCCCTTCTTGTTCCTTACACTTAAATATATTAATATGAGTAAAGTAATTAAAAAAGTTGAAAAAATATTGAAAAAAAGTTGAAAAATATTGAAAAAAGATGAAAAATATTGAAATATTTAGAATATTGTTGGTGGACTTGAGAATTTAAGTTAAGAGCAATAGTGATAAAATTTCTTTTTTTCATATTAAGAGGACTTGGTACCCTAAAAATCACAAACCTATCGTTTTTTTTTTATTTTCATTTAATCTTATTCCTTGCATTATTATCTTTCGATTGATATATCACTTGTGCATGTCGGAAAGTTAGAAGTTGACTAAAACTTCATTTGAAAACAAATTAGGCAATTCAGCCACACCCCCTTTTTAGAAAAAAAAGCTAAAAAATGCTTTATGATAAAAAAAATCTATTTTAGAAATAGAAATAATAACTAAAAAAGAATGTGTAGTATTAAAAGCAAAAATATTTCCGAGGTAATACAATAATGTAACTTTTCTTCCTTGTGAAATGTGTGCATGTAAAATTTTTAAATTAAGGCATTTTTTTTAGTTTTTTTTTTTTCTAAAAGGGGTGTGGCTGAAAAAACTTTCCGACATGCACAAGTGATATATCAATCGAAAGATAATAATGCAAGGAATAAGATTAAATGAAAATAAAAAAAAAACGATAGGTTTGTGATTTTAGGTACCAAGTCCTCTTAATATGAAAAAAAGAAATTTTATCACTATTGCTCTTAACTTAAATTCTCAAGTCCAAAAATGTTTTTTCAATATTTTTTCATATTAATATATTTAAGTGTAAGGAACAAGAAGGGAAACAGACTAAAAAATTAAAAACAAATGTTGAAGAACAAAAAAGGTTTTGCATACAATGTTTTTGTTCTGAGATATTTATTCGTAACAAAACTCTATAGAAAAATTCATTAAATGTTGAACGAAAGGTTTTATTTTTCTATCTCTCACAAAGTGGATAGTCAAATTTCAGCATTTGTATTTCATAGTTTTTATCATAAATTTTTGAGTGGATACATTTGTCTTGCTAGACAAGAGATCTATTGCTTGTCTCTAACATTTTTAAAACAACTTAGGTAGGAAGTATTTAAAAATATTCCTATATTTTGTTTTTCATTGCAAAAAATATTTTGTAAAATAAATATTACGGAAATATCTCTATGAGGGCTTCCTTTCGTGAAAAGGTTTGAAAGTTTTTTTGTCATCTCCTACTTCATTCATTAAGTCATCTATTATTACGAAAGCATTAGTATAATATCTTCTACATCGAAAGGCATGCCTTCATGAAATTCTATGTCAGACATCTTATCAAACAATTTTGTAAATTACATAACACCAAATAATTTTGGGAGGAAAAGAATTAATTAATTTTATTTCTAAGATTCGTCTAAAAAGAAAAGTTTTACCAGAATTAAAGGTCCGCATTATTATCATAGAAAATGTTTCATACTTTGCAAACGAAAAACATATGCAGAACTTTTACATTATATAAGATAGTATTTTTTAAGTTATCTCAGAATTATAAAAAAATACATGCAAAATCAATGAAAAATATATTTTAGTTATGCACAAAGTATCAAATTTGAAATGTAGTAAACAATAATTCAACACGTATATCATAATTTTCAGAAATAGACTTTATCTGAACTATATACAAATATTTATATGTACAGAAAGTTTGACCTTTTTATCCTAATTAAAATTTGCTTCCAATGACGTACTTAAAAAAAAAAATCAGAATTCTACCCATTTAGTTAAAACTATATAAGAATATAAATTGTTATTTTTGTATTTACAGAGCCCCGAAACCCCTTATCAGAAAAATCCTCCCGGTTCAGGCAATTTTCAATCCTCTGTTTCAGAAATCACAAGCACAAAGCATCAAATTTGAAATATAACAAATAATCATTCAAACACGTATATCATTTTTCAGAAATAGATGTATACAATTATGTAAAAATAATCATATGTACAGAAAAATTTGACTCTTTATCCCAATTAAAATTTGCTTTTTAATTAAAAATCATAATCATTTAATTAAAACTATATCAGGATATAACTTTATCGCTAAAAGCGTGCATTTCTTATCAGGAAAACCCTTATCAATCACAAACCATCTTCCCGGTTCAGATCGGGGGACTTCCACCCACTTTTGTTTGCATGCGGCTCCACCTCCTGGCGCCACCGGCTCCATCGGATCCATTGTTCCAGAACCGGTATATTTTAACTACTAACATAAATATCCTAAGTGTGCACTCATATTGAGAGCTTTACAAGTTAAAAAAAAACAACTAAAATGTAAACAAAAAATGTGCATAAATCCTCAATAGTGTAACATGAAAATAAATCAATAGTCCCATAAAAGAGCATGTGTTCAAAAATGACACTTTTCCCTTATATCCAATAAAATATAATCGAAATTTAGTTTTAGTCTGAGAGGAATTTAAGAGGACCTGTAGTCAAGAGATTTCGAACACAAACATCAACATTTTAAGTGATTTATTCGAATACTGCATAAATCTGTTAAGAAAATTCTTCGCATTAGAACATACTTACAGTTATTACAGAGTGCAATAACTGTACTACATCATAAGAATTATAACAGCGAATAGAGCACCATTCAAGCTATCCAAGTTCGAACAAAACAAAAGATTGAATTTCAACGTATCCATCTTCATTGCCTGATTGGAATAACATATCTAATCAAAACAGGTAGAAGTAACTGCTGCCATATATTAGGTGTACAACTTTGCTTCCGCCGTTTTGCAATAGAGGGCTGTAGCGGTAAGTGGTAGTCGAAATAAATAGATCGTAGATGTCATACAATAAGCTTAGGTATTTGTAAACATAACGCCATCGAAATATTAGTCGATTTGTGTCTGCATCATGAAGTTATTCTCGATTAAACATGTCAGCTTACGAGCCAAATTCTCTTCATTTGCGGGAGGTTTTGAATTTTCTGCTTTAATATGAAGAAATCTGCGGCTGAGGCTCATCGAATGCTCTCAAATACCTATGGTGAGGCCGCGATTAGTGAAAGAACGTGCCGAGAGAGTGGTTTCAACGCTTCAAGAACGGTGATTTTGACGTCGAAGACCAGCATGGCATTTAGTGGGACCAGCTCGGCGTAGTGTATTATGAGTTATTAAAGCCGACTGAAACAATCACAGGCGATCGTTATCGAACGCAATTATTGAATCATAAATGTATAACCAGTTTTTTACAATAAAGCCTTGAATTTCGGAAAAAAACGGTGGAAGCAAAGTTGTACACCTAATACTTGAATATTGTTCTATTCAAGTAAGCACATAAAAGCAAACTAAATAAGTTCACATATAAAATAAACATAAATTAAACCACGTGACAATAAAATATATTTCCATACATAAGTAACAAAAAAAAATACCGAAATTTGCCGAATTATCTTAAATTCAATTCACAATTAAATAACAGGTATACCGAATTATCTTAAATTCAATTCACTATTAAATAACAGGTTAATTTGTTGAAATCTTGCAATTAAAGTCGTCACAGAACTTTTAAAGATCTTGTGGCGTAGCTGCTTTGATTCATTTTAATTGGTAATTCTAAATAAATAATGAAAATGCTGCATCAACTTAAAAAATTTGGAATAATTTTTAAAAGTTTTCAAGAAAGTTTTTTATCTTTATTAAAGTATCGTTGCTAAAAAACAGACTTCGGTTTGTTGTTATAATCGTATAATTTTCAATTAAGAAGCAATATAGAAACATACTTAATTACTACAAATATTTTTCTGTAAATAATTATCATTTTGGTGTGTATATTTATATTTTATGCAAACAAAATTTTTTTATAGAATATTAAATTAAAATTTTTAATAAATTTTTCAAAGGATATTTTTTATTAAGTTCAATAACCTCATTATTTAAGTTCAATTTTTATTAACAACACATTGTGAGTTCAATGGATCCTCTAACTTTTTCAAACACTTCTTGTTCTTTCCCAAGCTACAAAGAAAAAAGAAAACAAGCAAGCAAAACAAAAGAGTTGAACGAATAAGACACGTCTGTGTGTTGATTCGAATTCTACATTCCTAGACACACGCGGATGTGGTTTGAGTGGCGATAAAAGCTTGGCTTCAAATTTGCAGCGATTTTCTCGATTCTATAGCTCTCACGAGAAAAATGTAATCGTAATTGAAGAGAGTTCGAAATTAGATTCTTTTTTCCCCCTCTTCTTTTCCTATCATCCTTCAAAACAATGTAGGGCGACCTTTCGAATCTTCGCCTCGGATGGTCGACTTACTTAAATACGCGGCAGAAGATGCTCTGAACGTTTTTATGTCCATTTTGGGGGGCATTGTCGTGATTTGTCGCCTAAATTTACGCCAAGGCTTTGATTCTCGTGGGAAGTATGCCTGGATCGGAATCTGTTCGGAAATAATGTGTATTGAGGAAGGTTAAGGGCTCGGATTGTGGGAATTGTGGAGCGTAATTTTAATATTTCGTTTGGGAAAATGTTGTTAAATTTGAATCGGGAATGGATATGTATAATTTTTGAAGGAGATCAACGATTCATTCGTCTTACAAGGGGAGGGAACGACTAAGGAAATTCATTTGCAGACGAGATTTTGTGTAATAGTAGTACTTCTTTAGGGTGTTCGACCTTTAATGTAATAGCGTCGAATGTACAGTCAATTCGGAGAAAATAACCATCGAAATTCATACTTAGCTTTTATACAATTAAGATATAATTAGCTCCACAGGTGCAGCTGCATAGATGGTAATGTACTTGCATACCATGCGGTGGGATAGGGTTCGAATCGCGAGATCAACTTTGTGTTTTCCAATTCATTTAAATAATCGTATAATTAAATAATTTTTAAATAAAAAGCTTAAAATTATTGAGCTAATTTTATTTCAAAAAGCTCATTCAATATTGAATTATATTTTATGTGATTATTTTTTTATTTTAGCTTGTAAAATGTATAATTACTTCGTTTATGTGTAAATATTTATATTATATGTACTTTATAAATATATTTTAATATTAATTATACTAAATTAAGTTATATTTATATAACTATTTTGCATTTTCAAAGGTAAAATAGTTAAAAATAGTTTTATAATATGTAAAATATATTATATTTCATTGTATTAATTATTTTATAATTAAGATTATAAAATATGTATATCTTGTATATTTAAAATTTAATTATTTTATAATTACATAAAATATTTTTAAAAAATTAAATAAATTCATTTAATTGTAAAAATAATTAAATGAATTTTGGAAAAAAAAAACTTTATCGAGTGACTCAAATCCCTGTCCGAACGCGTGGTACGCATGTCCGTTACCACATATGCCACTGCACCGCTTGAGCTAATTAAATCTTAATTGCATAAAAGCTAATATGAATTTCGAAAGCTATTTTCTCCGAAATGACTGCCCATTCGGTGCTATTACATTAACGGTTGAACACCCATACCATTACAGATAGTCTCGTCCCAAAATGAATTTCCTTAGTCGTGTCCTCCCCTCGTTTAGTGGATCAGTAAAGAATGAAAAAAATCTGAAGAATTGTTGCTACCTGGAATGATTTTGAGGAATGTTTGTTAGAAAATAAAAAGGGTTGGACTTAATTAGCCATACTTAAGACGCTATAATTTTTGGCGCTTATATATATCATTTTTTTCTGAATAAAATAATTTTTAGAATCTTTTGTGGGGTGATAACTTTTACATATTTTCATATAAATGTTTTGATAGTGATATTTATTTAATCTGTCTATACAGGAGAAAAGCGACTCACTTACTTATCACAAGTGCTCCGAAACTATAAGACCTACATATTTGAAATTTGACAAACATGTTACTTTTGTTGAGTGGAGACTCACCAAGAACTTTTTTTGTGGAAATCTAAATACAGGAAGGGTGCGAGGAGATTACGGAAGTTTTGAGGAAATTGACTCCCAAGGGGGGAGGGTGCTGGGAGGTTACAGGGACATTTTTGTTAAAATATATTCTGTTTTTAACTACTAGTCTTAGGGATTTGAAATTTGGTCAGCGTGTTTCTTTTGTTGAGTAAAGGTCAATTAAGAACAGGATTTTAGGAAATCGACTCCCAAAGAGGATTGCTGGCGCGCATAAATAAACTAATTTTTGAACTAATAACTTACAGGCAAGAGATTTAGCTAGCATACTTCTTTTGTTGATTAGAAGTCACAGAAATAAGAAAAAGTTCTGCGTAAATGACCCCTAAGGGAGGTTACGGGAGCGTTATAGGTAAAAATTCCCATTTTTGAACTATTAGACCAACCGGCAAGAAAATTGGCAAGCATGTTTCTTTTATTGCGCACAAATCCGCTAATAGTGGGTCTTGTGGAAATATATTCACAAGGGGGCTTAAGGGTGTAGACGCATAGATATAAAAACAAACCCGTTTTTTTTTAACTTTTAGATCTATAGACTCTTGAAATTTTGAACGAGTGTTTCTTTTGTGGGTAGAGATCCTCTAAAAGCGAGTTCTGCAGAAATCGACTCTGGGGGAGGAGCTGGTAGAACGTAAGAGATAATTATGCTTAGATATTCTATTCCTTTTTTAAATCAAGAGGCGAGGGCTATTAGAAGGATTTTCAATACATTCGAAATATTAATGCTACGGCTTAGAAATTAATAACTTTAGAAAGCAATGTACAATGACGCTTAACATAAAATAATACAACGAGCCCGAAAAATTAATAAGTATTTTTATGCATTTTTCCTCTTAACACGAAACGAAATTCGTTTGACACACACAAAAAAAAACATTTGCTTCTGGAAATGAATCCTTAGTGAAATGTTCGAGAAAGTTTCTGTATTATTGGACTGTCCTACCATGTCATTGGAAAATTTCGTTGCAGTAGATGATGGTAATGTGTGTACAGCCCCAAACGTGACAGACAAAGTCATTTTGGAGTTTGTTAAAAGCTAAAAAAATATCACTGAGGCAGATTCCGAATGCAGAAATGAATAATGCAACTCCTGTTCCAATGTCATTCGAAGTGAAGAATATCATGAAAAGTATGCGCAGTTATTTAGACGCACATTCCAATGGTGAAATGAATAACAAAGTGGACGGCATCGAATAAGTTGTTGACAATTTAATGCAAAGAAAGATAATACAAAAAAAATTATATTAGATTTTTTTTTTACGTTTTATTTTTCTACAAACTTGGGAAATTTTGTATCAAACTTCGTTAAATTCTTGATAAGATTTTGTGTTTTATCTAATTTTATTAAATATATGCATATCTATGTATATAAAATGCTTTGTAATAAATTTACCGTAAAATCTGGCGCATAACGCGCACTTTTAACACAAAAAATAAGATCGAAGTTTACGGGTGCGCGGTATACGCCGGGTATAAAAATGAAAGCTACAAAAATAAAGTAATGAGCATAAAAAAAATTAAGATTTCTGCATAGATCGGAATACTGTTTATTTAAAATAAATGACATTTCTAATGAACTTAAGGGGTTGTATAGTTCTAGAGGTATATTATTTTTTATATTATATGGGATAATATCTCGGATAAATGACTGTACAAAACATAAGTACGTACACTTCAGGTCCTTTCGTAAAAAAAGGGTGGCCGCAGTAGCCGAGTGGTATAGGTATTGGACCGTGGCTTGCTTTGTCACGGGTTCGAGCCCAGTACCACTAAAGACCCGCCGTGTAGGGCAGCGATGCACGTTAAATCTGTCGAGAGCTGAAACGTCCTCCCGTTGGTGTGGTGTGGTAGTTGGGAGAGGGGGTGCCACCTCAGGTGTCGTCCACGTCACTTGACCATGGTTCAAAATTACGTGGTCCGTCGCCAAAAGCCCTCGTGTAGCTGAAGAGTGCGACTTTAATATTCAATCAATCAATCAATCATTCGTAAAAAAAGGGGTGCGCGTTTTACGGCGAATATACCTAAAAATTAAAAAAATGCAGCTTGAAAGTATGGGTGGGCGTTATACGCTGGATTTTACGGCAAATGTTGTTCAATATATGCTTTTTTTCTTCTTTTTTTTGCAATATTCTTTTACTAGAAAAATTATTTCAGTCTCTCTCGGTTTCGTGTTAAACGATTTTCACTGCATAGTCATATAGCATCATGAAATACGCAGCGAAGGGGGTGGATAACGGCTGGCTATAATAAATTCATTTAAGGTATCCGACTACGTTCGGAACCGTGATTTTAAAAAAGCGCATAAATGAATAATTTTCATGATATTTAGTGTCACTCAGATTAGAATACATGCATAAAATTGTTTTAAGGACATTTTGACAAAAAAAGTTATTTAAATACAATATTTCGGCAAAAAATTAACTTAGAATAACCTTTTTTTCAAAATGTTCTCCTTTTGTGAAAGATGCTTCTATTATAATAATATTTTGCCTGTATATAGCTCAGACCTCTGTACAGAGGCTCAACTATGATTTTTGAAACAGTCACATTATTTTCAGTTACCACCAATTGAAATAATTATCGGCGTTTTTTTCTTAAAATTTCTCCCCTCGATTGTAGTAAAATATGGATAAATCCACTTCTAAGCTATATATTTCAAAAATCATAGTTGAGCCTCTGTAGAGACGTCTGAGCTATATACAGGCAAAATATTATTATAATAGAAGCAGTTTTCGCAAAAGGAGAATATTTTTAAATTTGGTATTTCTATGTTCATTTTTTGTCAAAATATTGTACTTAAATAATTTTTTATTGTAATACTATTCTTAAAACAATTTTATATACATTTTCTATAAGTGACGCTAAATATCATAAATATTATCTATTTATACGCTTTTGTAAAATCACGGTTCCGAACGCAGTTGGATACCTTAAATAAACCATTTACATTTTTGCTATTACTGCCTAACTAATAAGTGTTTCCGTAAATGATTTGTATAACAGAATTTGGGAAAAATAATTATTGTTTGGTTCTAGTTTAACTATAATAATCTGATACGCATCTTATTTCAGTAGAGTTTATATTACAATAATACGTTGGATTAATTTGACATCGGGACTTTCATTTATAAAGATGTTCAATGTAGTATTAAGAACAGTTAGAGCTTCGTAGGATATACTTTTGAATAATGTAAAAGATCGAAAGAAATTTTATGAGAGAAAATGGAATTGATTCGGAAAAAATATATCCTAACAGTGAAAGAAAGTTCTTTGATCTGGTAAGAAATTGCAAAAAGGCATATATATGGATTTGGATAAATGTTTTTTAATTCGCTGCATTTTGTCAGCTAAGCCTTTGCAGACACAGCAAATCCCAAAGTGTGAGAGCGATTTCATTTTGCGGCACCGGCACCATCTAGTGGTGGCTCCCGGTACCAAATTTCTGACGCTTCAATTTAATAAGTTCAAGCTCTCTCTCATTGAATTCTAAATATTGCCGTAGTTTAATTTTGCTGAGAGTACCAAAGTCGAGTTGATACTCAAGGGATCTCTGGATAAATGTGAACATGATATCGGCGAAAAAGAACTCGATGTTCGAAAATCCATTTTTATGTTAAAAATGTTCCTAAATGGTTAAAACGTCTTTGTAACGCGTTCAGTAGAACATTTTTTTTAAAATTAAATTTTGTATTTTTAAATCGGAGTGATGTGTATGGATTTTAATAAAGCTGGATGGAAAAATTTCATTTAAGTTAAATAACGAAAAAAAATGTTTTTTTAATATTTCATCTAAAAGGGTTTGAAGAAATGTTATTAAATGAAATAGCTATACATTTTTAAAGAGTGTCAAGTATAATTTTAGTACTTAAAAATAAAAAACTGTATTCGTCGAAGTACTCTTAAAAGTTACTGGAAGGCATTGAAAATCGAGTGGGGAACGAAGAAAAATGGTTGCATGAGAAGGATTTCAATTCGTAATATTGCGCAATTCATATCTAATTTTGTTTTGCTTTCTGTATTAGTTTGTGCAGTTTTCTTTTTCTTCCTTTTTATTTATATCGCTTAAAAATTCCTTATTATGATGATATGGAAAACACGCACACACACATACAAAACAATTTTTATTTGAAAAATACCATAAGTAGTTATCTGTTTATTATTATGAGAATAAACTTTAAAATCGCGATTTTTCGCTCATCTATAGTATTTCAAAGAAATTTAATATTTCTCTCAAAACCCCTTCATTTTGAATAGTTTCTTTCTTTTTTGTGTGTGTGTGTTTAAAATTCTTTTTGAATTTAAGGTATCCGACTACGTTCGGAACCATAATTTTTCAAAAGCGTATAAATGGATAATTTTTATGATATTTAGTGTCACTTAGATTAGAAAATGTATACAAAATTGTTTTAAGAATACTATTACGATAAAAAAAATTATTTAAGTACAATATTTTGACAAAAAATGAACATAGAATGAACAAATTTCAAAATGTTCTCCTTTTGCGAAAACTGCTTCTATTATAATAATATTTTGTCTGTGTATAGCTCAGACCTTTCTACAGAGGCTCATTTAGAATTTTTGAAATATATTACTTAGAGGTGGATTTATCCATATTTTACTACAATAGAGAGGAGACATTTTAAGAAAAAAATGCCGATAATTATTTCAATGGGTGGTAACTCTGAAAATAATGGGAATTTTTTCAAAATCATAGTTTAGCCTCTGTATAGAGGTTTGAGCTGTATACAAGCAAAATATTATTATAATAGAAGCATTTTTCACAAAAAGAGAACATTTTGAAAAAAGGTTATTCTAAGTTAATTTTTTGCCGAAATACTGTATTTAAATAATTTTTTTTGTCAAAATGTCCTTAAAACAATTTTATACATGTATTCTAATCTAAGTGACGCTAAATATCATGAAAATTATCCATTTATACGCTTTTTTAAAATCACGGTATTGAACTTAGTACCTTAAAACTACGTTAAAATTTTGGCTGAAAGCTAAAAGGTTTATTATTTGGATTATAAGACCTTATTCTTGAAGGAGGCACAAGACATCTTCAAACATTTTGTTATTTAAACTTAAGTTTTTATCTCTTGAATCTTATATTTTTCTTAACTGGCCTCATTTAAAAAAAAAGTAGTGATGATTATATACTACAAATTCACCGGAGAAAAACGGATAGTGTAATCCAAAAATCATTTTACCCGTTAAATATTCCTTATAACTACTTTTTCATTGCTCCTTTTTTGAAATTTTATAAACATGTTGCAAAGGAATTGAAAAAAACCTCTTCATATTGTTACTTTTCAGAATATGCCTATAAAATAAAATGCTGAATACAACCTTTTCTTTATTAAATTCAATTCCGTATACCGAATATTGAAAGGGCAGTGTTCACTGTGATGCTGAGAACTAAATAGTAATTTATTTAACTATTTTATTTTAAAGCTGAATTCAAAATGACAATATAATCAGCTGAATTTAAAGCTTGTGCAATGATAATGGGCTAAATTCAAGTGACATCATAGTCTCATGATAACTGCAAACACGTGTTTCCATGTAATCAGTTCATATGCTTCGCTATTTCCAACTGTTGCTTTTTTACTGAAACTTTCTTTTAAAAAGTAGATATTTTTCGTATCTAATAACGTACATAGGTAAACAAAATACTTTCGGTGTCAAAATATACGTATAATAAATTTTTTTTTTTTTGAATTTTGAAAAAATTCTGAAGAATTTTAATAGTTGAGAATATATTTACGCAACTATCAAATCTGAAATTGTGTTTAAATTTTACAAGTAAAACAAGTACTATGTCAGTTTTGAATTCAATGGAGAACACGTAATTGCATTTATTATGTGACCATCATGAATTTAGCCCATTGGTTAGAAAAAAAATATTACTAGTTTAATATGCGCGCTTACTATGAAACTTTTATTCTGTAATAATGCTCAACGGTGGAAGACTAATATATGTAATAAATTTAAACATGATTTCAATTTAAGTAAGTTGCCCTAATAATTTATGTAAACTAATTGGATCTTTAATATATTAACCCCTTAACTGGTTTGCCCGTACACCGTACGGGCTACCGAAAGCTGCTTGCAACCGGTTTACTCGTACGCTGTACGGGCACTGACAATTTCTTTTTTTCTATCTTTGATTTGCACATATTTTCAATTCATATAATTAGATTATTAGTTCTAGTGTGTTTTTAAGAGATGCCATGGTGCTGAAATACTTATCATTCGGGATTTTCTTTGAGGTGAATTTTTCATTGAAGACAGGAATTTCGATTCTTGAAAACATTCGATAAAAGTACAGGAGTTGGCAAGGCAATGTGCAGCTTGTTGCTTGAGAAAAAAATGAGAATTATAAGATAATCCAAAAAAGCCGATATTGTATCTCTGTCCCCATTGCAAGGTAAAATTTAGTATTTCACCATGCTACAAAATGTGTTTGCATATTTATATATATACACACACACAAAATCCTCAACCGTTTGAAAAAGAGGTATGAACATGAAATTTTTTTTGTAATTATGTGAAAGAAATTCTTTTAAGATATGTCAAGCATTCTTCACAGCATCCAGAGTTTACTTATGAAAAGCAAACACATTTAGGAGTTTTCATCTTTCACAACTATAAAATAAAAAATAGTGTGAAAACTTTAAAATTGAAAATTAAAATATTATTATTCTATTTTTGCATTCTGTTAAGTATTATGCTTTGTTATATGCAATAAAAAATGTGCTTTTTGGGGGGAAGATTTTGGACAAAAATGTTGACCTCTTAAAGGTTTAAGAAAGACAGTTATTCTGAGGAAATTGGGGGGAATTCTAACGAGAAAAATTCCAACTTAAAGAACAAATTTTCATCACTTTTTGAATGGAGTTGACTTGGATATCAATTTGTTAAACGGGAAAAAATATATTTCCGCAGAAAAAATCTATTTTAAAGCTAAAAGTAGAAAATAGAATATCAAATAGAGAAAGACACACAGAGAATGAAATGGATAGATAAATGACACCATAAAATCTACATGCGTTTTGTGAGAGCAGGAATATTTCAAAAAGACCGATTTATCATATCATATAAAAGAGCTGCAAGTCACTATCTATCCATCATACTGACAAAACGTAAATAATGACGCGAAAAGATGATGTCTTGAAGTGCTGGAACCTCTAATGCGCTGACTTTTTTTCTTTTATGTTTTATAAAATATATGACTAGAATACATTTTGTGATTAAAATAAAGAAATCCCAAACGGTAAAGGTGTGATTATTGATGTTTCACTAAGCTTAAATTTATATGTATATATTCAGATGGATTTTTAAACCTCTTATCAGTATATAAAGTATTTTACGAGCTTTATTTAATATTATTTAGGCTGTAGCTAGTTTTTTGTTTTTAAATTTATGAAACTAGCTGGTACACCCGTTCTTCGCACGGGTGAACTGAAAAATTAAACAATACAGATTAAAGGATAAAGAAGTTTTTAACGAGCTAATTTTACGTGAATTGCAAATTAAACAAAAAACAGCTTTTTGCATATCTCGGCTGAACAAAAATCAAATTTGTTAAATTTTAAGTCTGTAGGTCTAATAGCTGATAAAAAGGATTTTTTTAAAATTTATAACGCCCCCTTAACTCCCTTGTGGGTTGATTTTTGAAAAAACCTTCCTAAGCTGATCTCTGCTCAGCAAAAACAGCATATTATGAAAAATTTTGTGTAATGAATGCTTAAAATAGTGTAAATAATTTATATCTGGATGTGTGTAATAAGTTAAGGCTACCCTGTACCCTTTTTCAAAAAAAACTTTTGGAGACAGTTACAGTAAAAGTAATTGATGTTTTATATTTAGATTATATTATTAAGCTGATTCTGTAAGCAAAAAGTCAGTTTTACCAGCCATTATTTTACAATTTTAAAAAATTAGGAATTTTTGAAGTTTTTTCAAACTTTTATATAAAACACTCAAGTTTTAAAATTTTTTAGTAATTTTAAGTTATTTATGATTGTTAGATTATTACAAACAATATTTAGTATGGATTTGAAAATCTATTCCCTTGTTGATTTTTAATAATTATTTTTCTAGAAAAACCTGGAAAAAACACGAAAATTTTTAAAATATCAACTTAAGCATTTTTAAAAAAATAACTAGAGTTCGCAGCCCTAAATCCATACTATATTTTATAGAACATACATTTAGGAGTGTATACAAAAAAATTCAAGGCTCTATCTTGAACAGGAAAAAAGCCTTAGGGATTAGAAAACACTTATACCTTCAAAATTAAAAGTCTGAGAAAAACGCATTTAAAGTTTGTAAAGTAATAAAACAAAAACTTATAATGCCGGTAAAACTCTAATTTTTTAATATGTTATTTTCCAATTTATATTCTGCATTAAAAGACTATTTTTATTAAATATGACTGAAAATTATATTTTTAATTCAAAATATATTTTTGCATAATATTGATAGCATTTGTTAAGACGTCAGTTTATTCAGCTTTATCTTAACCTAATATTTCACAAAAGTTTTGAAACAAGAAGTATTTATGTACAAAATAATAATTATATTAACTTAAGCTAAAAATAGTCAGGTTTGCTCTAAAATTTAATTTTTTTTCAGTTTTAAATTGGGCAGTTTAGGAAGTTTTAGCTCTTGTCGTACGACTTTAAAATACTAAAATATAGTACTGCAATATGTTTAGTATAATGTAGTTTGGTATACATCAAGGAAATATTCGGTTATATTTGCAGCATTTGAATTCAGAATACACTTGTATTCGGAAGTCTAATTGCAGAATCAGCTGAGGACTGATTTTTAGATACAT
Organism: Trichonephila clavipes; assembly: GCA_019973935.1. Taxonomy (NCBI): domain Eukaryota; kingdom Metazoa; phylum Arthropoda; class Arachnida; order Araneae; family Nephilidae; genus Trichonephila; species Trichonephila clavipes. The sequence continues at coordinate 444,135 of BMAU01021221.1, read as the reverse complement.
CATTTTCAGTAGTATTCCATCTCTTCGAAATATTGTTTCTCACAGAAACCCAGAACGCATTTGACACGGTATTTTCTCTACAGGAAAAAATTTATGATAAAGCTTTTAAGTTATATAAACTATTTTTAAAGCAAAAATTGGCCATGAAATTAATTTTTATTAATTAATTACGAGAACTCAAAAAACTCAAAACATAATCGAGCAAAAATGATTTCAGTAATGAAAATTGGAATTAATAACCATTTCAAACTAAAAGCTCAAAAATATTTTTAATTAATTCAACTTAAGCGTGAAAAAATGCTTTAAAAGGAGACCGAAACCAAAACCATAGCTCATAAAACTTCAAATATCTTAAAAACTAATTTGCTAACAGATCTGAAATTTCGTGGCAAGCATCTCAATGATATGGACCACCAAAACATGCAAAAAAAAAATTCCGTAAAAATGAAATTTTTAGAGTACTGTGTAGTCTTAATATTACTTTCTGTTCTATTTATTTTATGATAAAATTTTAATATTCCCAAGCAACGCCGTTCCTTACATTATAATGGCAATAGAGCCAAATTGGCATCATTTTTGGCAACCATGTTGGCAACTTGGCGATTGATCGAACGGTGCAGAAGTTGATATGCTGTAGCGCCGCCTGGTGGGGATCTGCAACAAAGAGGATAGCACAAAAACCATCTCCACAAAAAAATACATATACAGGCCAATTTTCATAGTGGTCAGTTAAAAGTTGTTGGAGCGAAGCGAGGCCATATATACACAAACATCTATTTATATAGAGAGATATGTTTTTCTCTATATATTTATTTTACTTAGCTAGTTCTCAAGTAATAATAAAAGAGAAAAATATGGGGAAAAAATTAAGCAGTTTTTTAAATTGAATTTCAGTCATTTTTCTGTTTGTTGCAGGAGGGCAACATTGCCCAATAGTGCTGTAAATTACAAAACTTTTTTTTTTGTATGAGAATTTTATTATTCATCATAAAATGTTTAAATTTCTTACCTGGTAATTTATTTCGTCAATAAACAAGAGGAAGCATAAAATATAATGGATTTCTTATAGCAAAAACACAGTTCTTGAGTCATCAGAGATTTTTATAATTGTTGTGATTTCTGGAAAAAAATGTACTTCCATCTAGTGACAAAATTAGCATGCATTTCGTTGCAGTAATCTTTTATCTCTATTTTTATCTATCTATTTTTTATAAGTGATTATTAGGTAATTAAAAAAACTTTAGAGTCTGTTAAATTAAAATGAATCATGTTGTGGAAATGCAACAGTGCGAAGTTAAGGGCTAATATAATGACTAAGTTCCCGAGTCCATAGACTCAGGGAGCTACTGAGCCGAATTCAGATAAAAGTTGCTTTACAGTGGGATCTTTGGAGAAATGAGGTGGTGGAGTTCCGTTGGTGGAACAACGGAACAACGTTGGTGGAACAACGTGGTGGATGGTGGAACATCCGTTCCACTCTTAGCAAAGAGTGGAACGGATGTTCTCCAAAAGTTTTCCAAAGACCTACCTCTTCACTCTGCTAAACTTGAAATGAATAGGATCCATAAAAAATGCTTTTGTAGTGCTGCTGCCAGTATTACTAAAAATAAACCTTAGAGGGTGTTGTTAAAACCTGACTGTGTCTCGGACTCTCCTCGTGCTCTTGCTGTGGCTGAGTTTAGACTAACATATTTTTTAATATCTCAAAATGACATTCAAGAAGCACAAATGGCGTGAAATTTCACTAGTAATTAATGGTTCTCTAGTTGGTTAATAGTTATTTATTCTCTAAAACTCATGAATAACAACTTAAAGTCATTTTTATTCTCACAAAAAATAGAACATAAAGGCTTTATTACTGCCATTTGCAATTTTTAATTTCTAAAATAGATCGCAAGAGCAAAGATAATAATCAGGTAGAGGATCAACATCTGACACACATTGTAATATTATTTTAATGACGGCTAATGATAATTAATGTCTACAATAAGATTTCGTGAAAAAATCTTTTTGTTTATGAGTACTTTTTATTTGTCAAATAATTTTCGATTTCATATTCCTAGAAAGAATTTTTTTAAAAAAAAAATACCTCAAAAGATTTAAGAAATGTGTATACCCGGAAATTTGTGTTTATTTGATCATTTTCATCACGTGTATCAAATAAAATTGTTTAATTTAATGGAACGCGTGTGGCAACAGCAAACATGCTTAGAGGGGAAAAAATAGCTCGGAAAATATTATGCACAGAACTCAATGATTTTTCCTTAGTTGGTCAAACCCAATAAAGTATTTTACGTTAAAATATTCATTACTTTGACTTCAGTTCCCAAATTCTTGACAGAAGCAATTAATTATTTCTATAAATTTTGAGAATGATTCTTATTAGTATGAATTCACCAAAATATTTCAACGTAACTTACCGTGCCTAACATATCCTGTCAGCTGTCACCTACACTTGCTTTATTTCCACCGAAATGTAATTGCTATCACGTTTTTATTTTTAATTTTATTGATTCTTCAGATTATCGAAAAGGTAGAATTGTGGAATACTTCAGTCAAAGTATGTTTAATCAGAAAAGTTCCAGAGAATTAAAAGTTGGAAACGAGAAAAAAAGTTTTTTTATCCGCGGGGTATATTTTCATTTTAATTTCTGATTCATTCATTTCTTGATGTGTGCTTAGCAAATTTTCTTCAAAAGTTTTAAACCTGAGGCAATTTTCCATTGTTTTAATATTCCAATTCTGACATTCTTCTTAGCCAAGGAAAAATATTTGCAAACAAGGCTTCGAAATGTTTTGGAATAATTTGTGTATAATTTAGTAGCTAGATTAACTGATTCCGAATTCATGAGAATTTTTAACTTTTTTTTGCAAGAATTGCTTTTGTTAGAATATTATTAACGAAAAAAAGTTAATGTGGATCGGTATCAAAAATTTCATTTTTGTTATATTTCGAATGTTTCTTTTTATGGGAAAATATATCTTAGAATTATAAATGAATTTTTATAATTCTAAGATATTTGTAATTATTTCACAACCAAATAAAAATGGAAGAAATGACATTAAAATTTGTTGTAAAAGCATTTACAGTTCATTATAAATAATTTAAATGATTTTATGCCACCATTGAATTAATAAGTGAATAAGTAGATTTGTATAAAAAGTTTCTTAGCTTTACACCCGCGTTTCTCGAAGTGTGGCACCCCCTCCTCAAAGGGGCGTGAAAACATTACAAGGGGGCATGAGGATATTGAAAAGTCAAAAACAAGAGATTATTTAAGAAAATTATTAATTTATGGAATGTAAACAAACAATTCTGACATAATAAAAAGTAAAATACACTCAGGAACATTGAAAATAGCGACCCAAGAAGGAAGCTAAGTACAATCGCGAAAATTTGAGCACGTGTGGGATCAGCTAAAACGGCAGATGCCATCGTGTCACTCTGTACATGATTTAGAGTTGGCTGTTCAAGATTTGTGGGCCCATCTGCCTCAGGACAACATAAGGTGTCTAATCAACTCAATGCCGGACCGTGTGGCGGCATGCATTGCAGCTGGAGGTGGTCCAACGGGCTATTGAAGTTGCCCAGTATTTGTGTCGTTGCACACCCTGTATTCGTTTAATTGTCTTGTTTTTGAGATCAAGTGAATCGCTCATCTGTGTCATTATGTGTATTAAATTTCATTTCAATCCGATGCTTTCTTCTTGGGTCGCTATTTTCAATGTTCCTGAGTGTATACATTTGCATTATATAATACACTTATAAATGCATCAGTACTGCATAGTATATTTTATAATTAATTTAACAGTACGAAGCTCTAAGAACAAGTTTAATCATTACCTGTGACCCCATGGGTTTCCAAACCTTGTGCCATTGTAGACCCACCGTGTAGAGGAGCTGATACACATTAAATCTGCCTTGACTTTAAGTCCTCATGTTTGCGTGATTTGGAAGTTAGGAGAGTGGAGTACCAGCTCAGGTGTCATCCTCGTCATTTTGTCGTTGTTCAAAATTACGAGTTCCAAAATCTTGAAATGATCTTCAGAAAAACGGCAGAAGAAATTATTTGACTTTTTATTTGTGATAAGTATTATTTAAAAGGAAAAGTACACTTGAAAGCTTCGAATACACGAGGTCAAAAATCTTTCTTATAAGGGAGATGAGTTATTATTAAAATTATTTTAATTAAAAATTATTTTAATTACACATTAATACTACGTTATTTGTGGTAGATAACTGATAAGTTTTTGAATGGGATTCATTACAGTTAGTGAAAATTCCCAGAGCTTTATACATACAATTAGCTTTATTTTAAATTATAAAAGAATTCGAATTATTATGTGCTTATCTGATGCTTTTAGTTTATTTTTACCTTGTTAGTCTTTTATTTGAGAATATACCTGAATTTTTAATACTATGCTATTCCCTTTGAAAAATATCACACTATTCTTTAATATTTTTCACATATTCCGAATCTTATCTTAAGTTTGTTTACGAATTCGATATTTTTTGGACGGCAATGCGAGGATTTCATTGGGAGTGGGGACTTTTGGGGGAAAGTTTATGGAAATTCAAAATTTAATGGAAAAAAATCAAGTATCTGTTTTGGTTTTTATATAAGCGTGTATATTATAATTATTATTATAATTACAATTATAATTTGCAGTTTTCATGAATTATATCTCTCACAAAAGTTTATAAATTAGTTACTCTTGAAGTTATAGTTACTAACAGTTAATTTAAATGATCTTGTATGAACTACTGAGAGAGAGAGAGAGAGATTGATATTTCTTTTGATTTGCAATTGTATTTTAAAATGGTTTAATGCTTAAAAGAGGGAAAATATGATTTTAAAGAATGTATTCTCTCTATAAATATCGACAATCGATCATTTTATCTCTAATCTAGAAATTTTAAAACACCTTCTTAACACCAGTGTATACATTTTTAAGATATTAAGATTTCCTGAAACTAAGAACGATTATTAACTTCTTTTAATTCCCTTGATCTAGTTTTTACATCATTAATGTTTTAAACTTTTAAAACTCTTCTCTCGCAAACGACAAATTTAGTAAAATTCGTTTCTTTTCTAATGCGAACAAAAACTTTTCCATTTACTTCGTTGTTAACCGAAGATTCTTCTAAAAGCCTTTTACTAAAGAGGTTTTTTTTCTTTCGCCAAGAATATTCAGGAACATACGAAGTAACGTAAAACATTTTTCAAAAGTACTAAAATTGTAACGTTCGAAATTTGGATGTATGTCTTTAGCGAAGAAATAAATTGTTTTTGGAACGTTCTACGTTTGTAATGTCTCATCGAATATGTCACAAGATGGCGGATAGTTGATGTATCACTTTGACTGTGGCCTGTGAACCATCATTTTTTCCCTTCTAATTCTGTTTTCGAGAGAAACGATTCTCATTTATCTCAGTTAAGTTTCGATCTGTTAATTTTTCTGCATTTCGGTTCCCTTTCCGGAGAAGGGAATTGATATGGATTTCGGGAACATTTTTCAACTGTCGTTAAATTGAATTTTTAAAAATGTTCAGTTAAAACAAGTAATATATAAATTCTCACTTTTATATTTTCAGTTAATAGGATTTAAAATATAAATGTAATTGAGTTCGTAAAAAAAGAATAGGAAGTAAACAGAGCGAAAGCATGGGCTCCACCTACATTTTCACAACTCTTCAAGCTGGTAGAGGTAATATTATGGGTTTGAGAATTCTTTTTACAGCATTGTATAGATCCTTTGATTCGCTTGGAAGAACCTCTGAATGCCTCAGACCAGTGCTTCTCAAACTTTCTATACTCGCGACCCAATTTTCAATCAAAATTTTCATCGCACCCCCCCTTACATACAATAATAATGTATTGAATTCAATAATAATATACTTTGATGTAAATCTACAAAACAACTTTAATTATAAACTGTACAAATTATCAAGATACGTATTAAATTTGTATATAATTTCATGACGTACCCATAGAGTTACTTGTAATTATTAAACACGTTCTTGACTTAGTACTGTTAAATTACTTGTGAAATACATGGTGCAGTTCTGATACATTTATAAGTGTATTATATCAGTGTAAATGCGCATTTTATTTTGTCAGAATGTAATATTATTATTATTATTATTTTGCTTCCTTTCAGTAAATTAATAATTATTTTTAAAAAGTTTGTTTTCGACTTTTCGATATACTCGCCCCCCCCCTTGTAGGGTTATTGCGCCCCCCAAGGGGGAGGGTGCCCCACAGTTTGAGAAACACTGCCTTAGACGATATAACAATGTATTGAGTTGAATAGCACTATACTTTGACTCTAAAACTACGATACGACTTTTACTTCTTAAGTACCACTGGTATATATAAACGTCTCACTCAGCCAAAGCGTTAATATCCCCGGACGTATATATACATCTTTCCCAAGTATTTTGTGCACTGCTGTCCATAAAATTATTCCGAAGGCTTTGGAAGGCAATAAAAGGTCCTTGACAACAATTTTTGCGAGGATTTACTTATTTCAGATTATTTGCTTCTTTATTCCTTTCTCCCTACCCCAATACATCACATACGCGTGCCTACGTGGAAAGCGGTTGGCATTGGGGAGCGTAACTTTTAATCGGCAGTTAAGGGATTCATTATAAACCGTACAAATTATCAAGGTAAGTGTTATAATTTCTGTATATAATTTTATATATGACAAGCACATGGGGTCACTGGTAATTATTAAACTGGTTCTTAACTTAGTATTGTTAAATTAATTATAAAATACATTGTGTAGCACTGATACATTTATAAGCGTAATACATCACTGTAAATGTGTATTTCATTTTTTATTATGTCAGAATGTATTTTGTTTGTTTACTTTCACTAAATTAATAACTTTTTAAAGTAATCTTTTGTCTTTGACTTTTTAATAATATGCTCACACCCCCTTCGTAAAGTTGCCACGCCCCCAAGGGGGAGGGTGCCCCACAGTTTGAGAAACACTGCCCTGGGGTATTTAGGTGTTATCGCAAACAAGTACATCATCTTATATCAATTACCCTGCCAGAGATGGGTACTTTTAGCAGGCCAATGTTCCCTGTTATACAACTGGCATTGCCCCCAGATAGTTCAAAGAGCTTGACAGAAACATGCACAATCACCAAATCTCAATCTATTTAAAAATCTGTGAGGGGAGGGTCGAACGTGGCATATATATATATGGCAGCGGGATCCAGTACCATCCAATCAAGGCATTGGAAAGAGTAGTTAATCGGATATGGTCTCAAATTTCTCATACCACATACCAACAACTCGTAGAATTCATGCCAAGAAGAATCCATACAATTTAAAGGGCAAAAGGGGGGTCTAATATTGTATTGAAAGGGTGGTCATAATATTTTGTTATTATAATCATATAAGTTGATTTTCGATGATAAAAGGGCTGTATAAAAATTTATTGTAATGTATGTATGAAACTATGTAATTTTTGTAATATTGGAGAAATTTACTGCTTTTTCGAGGCTTATTTATTTTGCTGATTAGTTTTGTTTTGGTGGTAACTTTTGTAGAGTATCAAAACGTGTATGTTTTCATTTGTAATGTATTGAAATTTTGGCTCTTGTCTAAAATCAAATATATAAATAAAAATACGCTTTACTTAGAATTATTTTTTAACTATTCAAACGTGATTTACTCATTGAATGGATATTTATCATCCAACTTTGTTAAGTAAACCATCTTATGATTTTAATGAAGACTTAATAACATAAATAATATTAACGTATCACCGTTTAAAATAGAAATAGAAGTTTGGTTCTTTATTTCTATGTTTTGTTCATTGTTTTTAATTGTTGCTTTTTATAGCATTGTAGCAAAATGTATCTCTTATGAAAAATTAAAAAACACGTTCCTAGATTTTTTTTTCTTCACATCTTTAATATTAAATTCCGTAACAGTTGCTTTAGAATGCCTTAGCGGTGTGGCAAAGCATTTAACAGGCGCATTTGTAAGGTGATAATAATAATTTTTTTAAAAGAATATGAAAATGGTTGTTATATTTAAAAACCTAAATTCCAAAGATACCACGGTGAATTAAAAAAAATATGTAAGAATATGTAAACTGTATACCTTTCTAAAAGCCTTTAATTGAAATAGGGCGTTGTGGAACTTCCTTTTTTTTAATAGCTTCCTTTTCGGAATTACTACTTATTCTTCGTTAAAAAAATGTAATATTTTTATCGTCTGCATGAATAAAAGAGAATTCCAGGCTTGAATAATAGGTAGAAATATTTTGAAAAGTTGTCTTGTTGAGATGTAATAAATCAAAATTCCCCATATATTTAAATATTGCAGCTTTTTTAAAAAAAAATAGTAATGTATACAAAAAAGTTGTTTTTAAAATAAAAATATCGAATTACAGCATTTATTCGAACCCAAGCCGCACCACAAGTTTGCAACACGTTTTTGTCATAAAATAGTAATTAGTGTAAATGGCTTATCGATATCCGATGTTTACGAAATTTAAAAAATAATAATAATAGTAATATGGGAACTAATAAGGATTGAATAACTAATTTATTTTACCAAAATTAAAAACATATAAATAAATATATGAAACTGTAATTGTTTCAATTTTCCCTTATCCAACGAATTTTTCCCCTATCGATTCTAAGCCGCACCTGATTTTCAATAGCAATAACAACAAAACGTGTGGCTTCAAATAAATACAGTTTTTTTTTTAAAAATAAATAAAATACGATTTTGATTAATATTCGAAAATGTTTTAAAAAAAGAATAAAATAAAAAATTCATTGATAACTTTACTGCTCTTTGCTAAATGTAATGATTAAAATGTATGCTTAACTTCTGCTTATCATATATAAAATAAAAAAAGTGTCATTTTGCAAACAAATTTACATATTCTACGCTATAAATTGTCGCTTAAATGGTTAAAATTTCCTTAGATTCTTTTTACAAGAAAAAAAATGTGAACCGCACTTACGGAAATTTTAAATTAAGACTTTAAGAGCATTCTTTGAAATGTTATTTTTAAAATAAAATTTCAAATTAGATCCAGTTAAAACTATTTCACTTATTTTCTTCAAAACCGGAAAAAATGTATATATATTGAGAAGAATCTCTTAATGTTATTTTCCCCTTACAAAACTTTTAAGTTTCTCACATTTAACTTCAGTAGTAATAATAAAAATTCCAGAATGCCATTACTTTTTTATTACCTCATTTAGTTTGCGAAGATTTATAACATAATTACATCCTGAAATAATTTATTCTAATATCCCGCATACCTTACGTTATTCTAATTCTTTAAAACGAATCATTCACTTTTTTTATGATTTTTCACGAACGAAATAATATTTTTTTTCAAAGGGAAAAATCAGTTTTGGCATAAAGTATTTATCGATTACAATTAAGGGAATCCGGTTTTTTTCTTTTTAATAGACTTCGGAGACATAATACATAGTTAAATAAATTCTTCCTTGATAACTTTGTATCAAAATTACATCCCTTGGTTAAGTGCCTAAGATTAATTACCGTTGGAGTTGAGTTGATTACTTGCGCGAGAGGTGGGTTTGATGAAAATGGTGATAAACGACTTGTTCTACTCCAAAAAGATATAGATTACAAATTAGATGAAAATTATTTTTCAAAAAAATTAAATGTCGTTTACCAACACACTGTGTATAGTGACATATTGATACATTAAATCTTTCTGGAACTAAAACAAAATGTAGATTTCAGGTTGAAATTTTCGTAATTGCCTGAGTTCCAACTCAACGTATCATTAATAATGGAAAATCTTGGGATGTGATAGTATTAATCATTATTAGGCTTAAACGAAATGTGTTGGGTGTAACATGCAATTATCTAAGATATTTATTCTTTCAAAAAGTTTTAAAATATGGCAGTATGATAGATGGTGTCTGCTGTTTTTCATTCTTTGTTTTTTCTCGTTGTACTTTAAATTTTTGAAATATGAATTTGTTGTTACAGATTTTTAAATTGATGGAAATATGTCTTGAGTAATGCAATATATAAATGCATCAGTACATCAATAAATACATCAATACATAATTAATACATCAATATTTTGCTTGATAAGACTGCATAACTTCAAGTCCTCGATATTTAAGAAAAGGAATTAAATATTTCTATTTGAAAGAATGTTCCATGTAAACTAATTAGAAATCAATAATTACGTAACAAAATTCGATAAAAAAAACATTTTGCTTTTTGTAAGTTTTTTATAAAAAAAGACAATTTTTAATTCCAATAAAGTTTTCAGATCTCTGTTTTTTTAGAATGTTTTATTAATATATCTATAATATAATTACTGTTACGTTCTTAAACCAATTCATAAAAACATTTTTTGTAAGTTTTTTTCTTTTTTTGTGAAAACAGTTTATAATTTTAAAAAAAAATCTCAGATATCTGTTTTTTTTTAAATGTTCTTACTAATTTTCCTCATTATATCTATAATAATTACTGTACTTACTTAAGTTAGTTTAAATATTCTAATCAAGAACGTGAATTAAATTAAGAATTAAATAAATAATTATTTGTATTTTATGAAATGTAAATATTCTATTGTAATATATTTACTTATTCCAAGTTCAATTAGATACTTATTCAAGTATTGTTTAATTCCTTACAGAGATAGCAAATTTTTCATCCATCATTAACAACAAGACCATTCAACATATAAAACAACAACATAAAATCAGACGATTATGTAAATGCAGAAATCGATTGAAGAAAAATAAATCCAAGCAAGAATTATCGTTGCCACTGTGTGCCAAACGAAATATTTAATTATTTCATCTTTAATTGTTTGAATTTCCCCGTCGAATGAGGAAGAAGTACTTAAAATTCCCTTTCATAGGGAAGAATCTAGTACGAGTTGCCACCTCCATAATGATACGAAGGAATTTATTTTAGTTGGCAAAATGCATTGTATATGATCAAACAATAAAGTAATTTTTAATTAAAATACTGAATTTCTTTTTAAAATTTTGTTATTTTATAGGTTTATTTTTTAAAAAAAGATTTTGAAGTAGACAGTCTAAATTTTATGATTAAAAATAATAGGCTGGCACAAAATCACAATAGTTTAAATAAGTAAATAAATCCGAAGAATAAGAGGGAAAACTCTCGCATATGTATTTAAAACAGCTGTGATGGCATCGTCATTAGTTCTACGGAAGTTATTGCAATATTCCAAAATAGTTCTATTTTATATGGAGCAAATAGCTGAAGTAAACAGCTCACACACACACAAAACAATTTTCATCTTTGACAAAGAGTTAACTTCCAAATTAAAATCGATTCATTAGTGGTTTGTGAATTGTGGGATAGTTATTCTTTATTCAATAAGGATTACAATTATGAAAAAACTAAAGTTTTGTTTTGAATGTAAAATTCGTTTCCATATTAAATACATTTTGAAATGCAAAATGCCATATGATTCAGCTTTAAGACATGATCGATATGACTGCGATGTAGAATTAGTTATTATATTTTAAAACATACTTTCATGTTTTCGTACTTAATTAATTTGTCAATTAGTTAATTAATTTTAATTTTTAATTAATTCAGCATTGATGTTTCTGAAAAAGATTATATATAAATTAAAGCAAAATATTTGCTGGAAATTTCGTTCTTTTTATAAATTGAAAGTGATTCATCAATAAAAATGCGAGCAGTAATCGTTGTATTAACGAATTAAAAGAAAAAAATGTATCGGCAACAAAAAATAAATTAACTAGGAGACTTAATGAGGCAATGTAACAGATAAGATGATACATAAATCAAAGTGAACTGGTTCTTGCTAAGAAAAAAATAGATGACTGAATTTGGCTCTTAATATTGAATTCAACTTTCGATTATTCGATTATAAAACTTCATCACAATTTTTTGTTGTAAAATATGATATTCTTTCTCTTTTATGAAAATAACGTATTTCATTATCAGTATTCCTTATTGTAAAATTTTTAATAATTGAGAGGGTAATTGATTAATTTCGAATTTCAGAAGCGTATTTTTATCAGTTTAATAAATATGTCTACCTTTTAATTTCAGAAATTCTTTTCGAAAAGTACTTAAATTTTTATTTACCGTATATTTTCCGGGTATAATGCGCACCTATACTTTTACACTGTAATTTTTTCAGTTATAAATATATTTGCCGCATAACGCAGACATCTTTTTTCAATTCCTACCATTAGTTCACTCTCTCCCTTTATTTATTTATATGTATATCTTGTTCAAATTTTCCATGGTTAATAGAATACTTTTTATTCATCCACTGAAGTTTAAATGCATTGTTTTTAAACTTGTAGTGGATGACACTTGATGTTCATACAGTTTTTTCAAACATTAATTCATTATTTAGGTTAATTTTAAATTTATTCAGCGTTATTCCGAACGAAGTTAGAACTAGCTGCAACAGAGGGTGCCAGTAAGTTTTCTAACGAAGTAGGAATTGACTTTAAAAAAAATTATATTACTTGTTTATTAAGAAACTCAAAATATACGCGAGTAAAACTCATATATTTTGAAGTCTAGAAATAGTTTGTGAGTGTATATAATAAAGGCATGGAATGCAACTAAACCTGACACAATTAAAAAAATCATTAAAATATTTAGTATACCTAACAATGTAGATGGAAAGAAAGATAATTATTTATTTATGGATCTGAATAACAGTAATGGTGAAAAAATGAAATAAAATTTGATGATATCCCTGAAGATATAACGGAAGACGAATGGGATGAACTGTTCAATTGGATATACTGTTATCCAATAATGAAAGTTAGTAAGTGGGTGTTAATTCTTTTAAATTCACAATACAGTAATATCTCTACTTAGCGAATTCGGAGTTACGTGATTTTCAAATCTCATCGATTCGGTTTTTTCCCCAATCATTAAAACATAGGCACAATCATTGCCAGAGCCTGATGAAATTGGTAATTTGATTGAAGAAGTTGTCGATCTTGCCAGGCAAATAAATTAAGAAGTGGATAGTGGGGACGTTCAAGAACTGCTGGATTCTCACAATCAAAAGGTGACAATGGAGGAGCTAATAGAACCGAATGCGATCTATGCAGTATATGAAACCGGACACTATACGAATATTGAAAATCATCACATGCGGGAAACATACGTGAAGAAAAAGCAAAATAGGTGCGAATTGTCACAATTTTACCTTTATTGAGGTAAATAATCACTTATTTTTCGCTGTACCATTGTACACCTTCCTGTTTTCGCTGCACAAGCTCTCTTACTCTCTTGAGCAGCATTAGTTGAGTGGGATAGCACTCTGACTGTTGTTCGTGCCACTCCATAGCTGTCTCTAACGCAACGTGTCAGCATTTGATGGACCCTTGCTACATTCGTTGTTGTTGTTATCCTCGTCTTCATCCATTTTATCGTCTACAGGGTTGGATTCTTCTTGTGCGGAAGTCACAATCTCGTCATCATTTAGCATTTGAAATCCACTGTCTTCTGCATTGCATTCTTGAAATCTTGGGATCGATTGGACAAAGTCGGTAATCTCCTTCCTGTGGTAGTTATTGAAGTCTTTTTCGGCTTCTAAATCTGGCCTCAGTTTATTCCATGCATTTTTATGGATCTGTCTTTTGAGCGAGTCCCCGAACTGTTCAAAAACGGATTTACAGTACATGTAGTTGACAAAAAAAAAACTGTTCCGGATATTTGACGCTCCGTATAATAAACGTTCGGATAAACGACGATCTACTGTATTTTGAAATATGTAGAAATCTGGGGGGTCTATGCTCATCTTTTCTTTATTTTTAAAGTTATCAATTTTATATCCGGAGTATAACGCGCACCCGTAAATTTTGTTCTTATTTCTTAAAAGCGCGCGTTATACGCCAGAATATACGGTATATAAAAAACTTCAATAGGAAACGAAATAAGCTAAAAAAAACTGCGTTTTTTCCATCAAATAATTGTAGTAAATGGTACAATATTTTATTTGGTTCTTACGATGAAACAAAATTCCAACTTGAATTAAACACGAAATTCTGTAAAAAAAAAAGATAATAATCTGCAAATAAACCCTAATTGTGTGTGTGTGTGTGTGTGTGTGCCAATGCTTCTTCTTGGCGATATTGGAATAAAACGAGGTACAAATCAGTGGTCGCTAAACTTATGAAGTTTTTGAGCTACTATACTTTTTTGAAATCCTACTGTGAGCTATCAACCAAAAAAATGGCAAATTTCTTTTTAAAAAAATATTACATTTGTTTATTGCATATACGTACACTTCTAGTGAATATGAAATCAATTTTAATTAAACTGTAAAAAAAAAAAAAAAAAAAGAAATTGAATTCTACATAGGGAAGAAATTGCATTTAGTAAAAAATAACAAATGTGTAACAACAGATTTTTTTATCGGGTTTATTAACTTTAATGAGAAGGATGGAACTCTCTTTTTCGTCATCAACTAGTTTTTTGTTGTTGGGGGAGTAGGTAGTGGTTGTCATTCGAATACAGTTGTCTGAGTGTTCGTCAGTGAGTCTGCTTCTGTACTAACTTTTAATAAATTTCATACTGTAAACACACAGTGGTGTAACGTACATCCCCGCAACTCTAACATCGCGGGGGAACCATGAATTCGAGAGGGCCCTGAGACGTTTGAGAAAATAAATGGTAGCGGGAGAGTTAGGAAATTAAATATTTGGTTTATTTACACCACAGCTATTGATTACAGTATAGACATTTATATTGAAGTTAATCAAAAGATTGGTTATTTCATTTGAATTCAGAATATGAGATCATTGTGAGGGAGGAGGCCCCACGACCATTCTCTTCGGTGTTTTTCAACGGACTCCCCTGCATTCCGGAGTCTTTGGATGGGGGCGGTTTCTTTCCGATACCTCGAATAACAACTCGGAGTTTCCGGGGCACGGTCAGGTGTTCAATCTAGCTGTTGGGGTACACGGCTGTCGATTTCGGGGCAATGACAGATGAAAGACCCCGCGATATTTAGGGGCGCATGTGTGGATATGACCGCTGTTACACTATCCACAAAAAGAAGTTAATTTTTCAGGTGAGAGACGTGAAAACGTCACAGGCCAAAGCTTGATGTTATGGTTTTGGAATCCTTTGTAAGATTTGGCCTAATTAAAATTCTCCGTTACGCTACTGGAAACATATCATAATTTCTCGCATTGATATATGGAACTGAAGATAGCCTTCGCATTGAGACAAACCTGGATAAAAAAAAGAAAAGTATTTTTTATTAACAAAGACGAAATATTTTCTGAGCTTGAAAAAAGCGATTTTATAGGTAAATTATTTTGAAAATCAATCAATGCCAACTCCATTGCAACATTACCTTCTTGAAAATCAAAATGCTGCATGACATCCATCATTACAAAAGGCCAACAGAAACGCTAACGCGATCTACCAAAAATATCTCCACGAGCAACTAGTAGCACGCGATCGACGAATTGGCGATCCCTGATATAAAATATTCACTGTACACATGTAAGAGCCTAGATGAAACCTCTTAAGGCACTTAATTAGATTAGGGGTACTCAACCTTTTTTTCTGCCGGGCCACATGCATATGTTAGCTATTTCACGCGGGCTGCAACATGAGAATTAATGGAGGGGAGGGGAGAGAGAAATGCTATAAGACCAAGATAACATGGTTAAAATGGGGAAATTGATCAAAATATTAAAACTACTTTTTTTTATTATTATTCTTTTTTATAATTTTCATTTTTGTCACTAAATTTTTCTAGATTGGAAGTATTTAAGAATCACTCTTTCACAATTTCTGCATCAGTAAACGGTTTCATATGGTTACCAATAACGTAACAAATTTCATAGGGTGCCTATGTTACCGCTGTGACATAATCACTGACAAAACACTTTTTGCTGCTGTAAAGATCATCCAAGAAATCCTATTTATCGCCTCTTGAAAAAGATCTTCGAGGAAAAATGTAATTGAATGATTCCTGCTTATTGGTATTTTTTAAATACAACACTTTCGTGACAAATCAAACAATTGCTAAGCCATGCTTGTTTTTCACTACAAAACAGTCGACTTCTCGATCGTCTTGAAAAAATCTATTTTCTTCGAATATTTTTCGTTTGCAAGATATGAAAGATTGTTAAAAATTAGTCTCACTCATAAAATGGTCGCTACTCCACTGCTGTCTATTATCACTAATCAGCAATAATAATATCAATTCGCACCCGTACGACATTGACAGTAAAAAGCAAAATTGATATATTTGTTTTTTTAACAAAGAGTTTCCCACCAAATTTTCATAAATAAATGAATTTCTCAGAGCAATGGGCCATGACCGGGCCACTTAAAAGACCCTACTGGGCCGCAGGTTGTGTGTCCCTGGTTTAAAAGGTTTTTTGGTTCGGAGACCAATTTTTGAAAAAATGATTTTCAGAAGCATTTTATTGTTTTAAAGAACATAAATATGTTTAAAGAGTTATAATTATTGAATAAGTAACATTTATCACTCCCTTGTTTTTGAAAAAATAAATTATTTTTATAAAAAACTTTAGCAAAATTACTAATGCTAAGTAAAACAGCATAAATAAAAATACATTGGACATAATGTGATTTTAACCTCATTAATATACTTCTTGATCCATTTGTAGCGTCTCACACAAACCGCAGAATAAAATATATTGTAAGAAATAAATATTTTATAAGCTTCACAAATTTGATGTTAATGATTTTTCGTCAAAATTACTTTGTTTTAACCCTTTATCGACCGCATTATGATTTACTGTAGTTTTTTTCATGCAATATTTTTTTTGGATCACTACATTGAAAATTAAGGGATATACACAAACAAAATACTCAACTTTGGGAAATTTAATCCATTACACAGCTAATTAATTAAAAATATTCAACTGTAAAATTAAATATATACAATGTTCACTAAAAAACAAAGTCAAATCACACATTTTCTAAGGTCTTCATTAACATACAAAAAAATAAGACACTTAAATTTTGACATTAACTATTTTTTCGGGACAAAAATGACTATCTTCGCAATCCGCTGAAAATGCCGTTAGCAGAAAGCGCACTTTCTGCTTTCTGCTAAAACTATTCGCCTTCCCCGCTAAAATACTCTTCATAGAGCCCGTGTTGCCATATATCTTGGAAGAGTGGATTTCAAAGAATATTCCTGCTAAGTATGGTCAGAATATTCGTAAAAATGGTTATTATATGTAATTTTAAAGTGAGTGGTACTTATAAGTACCGTCGATAGATAAAGGGTTAACCTAAAAATAGCTGTAAAATGTGATTAAATGTAGTTATCTTAAAATTTGCGGCTTGTTACACTCTAAAGGGTCATACCATAAATGGTACAAATTCCATTGTATTTTATTGAATTGTTTTGGAGATATCCCATTTTTCACGCACAAACTATCGTGACAATTTCATTCTTCAAAAAGTACATTTAAAAAAAATATTTTTATGAGTTAGATAAAGTAATGACAAGAAAAACAACTTGAGTTTCTGCACATTTATATGTGTTATTTTTTCTTTTACAATACTTATATTTCTTTTCTTTTTTTCCCCTAATGGTCCTAACACCTAAGAACACCTTTTCAACCTACACGGATACCTTAAACTTTCCAAAAGTTAAATGACAAAAAGTTTTCGCCTCAATCCAGTGGCGTAATGTACACCCCCGCATCGCGGGGGGCGCAGGATGCTAGGGGACCACAGCCTGACTGACGCCAAGTACGCAATCCTTGGCAAGATCCAGCTTGAGGCTCAAAACTTGACTTTGTAGAGGGACCCTAATATTCTCCGTTACACCTCTGCATCAGTCTAGTTTTAAAAAAATTTCAAAATCATAAACTTTCTATCAATTTTGTTCTTGTATTGTGCCAACCCATTTCGATAATCACGCCAAATGTGGCTGCGAAAGCGTAGGCAATGTGGCAACCCTACTACTTTTGGAATTTTGAAGGAAGTTCATCAACTCACCTTCTTACCTCCGGGTAAGTTCAACGCCTTCGCAGTGATTTGAATTCGCGCTTTTGCTTTAATAGTCTTCAATAACTGCGACCGAAAATAAACAGAGACAAAATAAAATTTGCCTTGTGAAATATGAACATTGTTATCCGATCTCATTTCAATATTTTGATGCCCTTCTCAAAAGCTAGATGGAATAAAAGAAAAGATTCACATACAAATAAGGCATAAAAAAATTATAAAGAAAGAATTCTTTCGCACTTGTTATTAAAAAAAGAAAAATAGCATGGAAAAAGAACACTGAAAAAACTTTTGTTCAAAATATATTGAAACACCTACAACTGGTATTCTCCTAATTTGAAGAATGCATTGTACTTGTGGGTATAAAATTAAAAACAAAATAAAAAAAAATTTCAAACTCTATCATTTGAATAATTCTTTTCATTTAAATGAGCTCCAACAAATATGACTTCCCTTTTTTATGGGTATAGTAAGAAATTTACATTATTTTTATGTTGCCCAATGTTATTTTTATTGTCTCAACTGACTCTCATCGTCAGGACTGAAAAAAATTCTTTTTCTATTTTTCTTCAATATACGAAGAAAATAAGCATGTATTTTTTTTATTATTCATGACTGCTTCCAACTTCCCCCAATATTTGAAAGGTTTCTATAATATTATTTGTCTTAAAAGTTAATGATCATTTTGAAACCTTTTTCATAAATTTTACATTTTGTTTTGAATTTTTGGAGTATGGATAAGAATTTATCTATAATTAGAAGAGTAAACGTGCATGGTTTTAAATGTCTTTTTTTAAAGTATCTGAACATATTTAAATGACCAGTTACGATCAAAATACGCATTTTTGTTTTTGGTTTTTTTATATTATTGATCAGAGAGCAATCTCTTGGCTTTACAAAACATATATTATTTTGTTTCTACGTTACCTAAATGCCGAGTAACAATAAATTATATAAAATTAGAAAAACTGGAAGTGGATTGTAAAGTCAGCCAGGAGTGGCCATTTAAATGATTCACATTCTATTGTAATGTGTCTGATAACTCAAAATATTATAAATGTATTTCTATGAAACATTCTGTGTGTGTGAGCTTGATATTTATGTAATTTTTTAGATAATGTGTACTCAAATAATATATACTGTATAAAATCTGAAAATGATAATGACTTATGATTATGTCTTTATTTCTTATAATATATATTTGATCAGCTCTGAAACTCTTATATTTTAATAACACATTAAAATTTTAGTACATTCATTAGATAAACGCATACAGCTTCTTTTAGCAATACTTTTATTGGTATAAATTTATTACTTTTTTCTCTAACTGTTTTAAACGATTTATTAAAAAATTGCTAAAATTTCACTTCTAATTCTGCTATTCCCGTATGTTACAAAATATTGTGTGTAGAGACAGAATACTGTATGCTTATTTTTACCTTTATTGTGTCTCACAAAGTCAAAAAATAGCGCCTTTATCTATTTTTATTAAATATGTTTTCTGATGGTGTTTAAATCACAAATTAGAAATAAATCTATTCGCTTACTGAAGGCGAACTGCACGATGACGAAAGAGTGTTTGTTACGCAAAAATAAAAATAAAAAGGTTTTTTTTCAAAAAAATCTCGGTTATAAATGTATAAAAGTAGAATATCAAGATGCATTAAAACTAAAAAGTGAATTTTAATTTAGACTTTGAAGAAAATTTTTAGCTTATTAATCTTTCTTTTAGAACAATGTATTTTTATTTATGTGCGGAAACAAATTTCCCAATTTTAAACAAAACAAAACAAAAACAGAGTTCTAAATTTATTTTATATATTTTACCTAATTCAAGTACCTCAACGACTTTCAATCCTCATTGCTCCTAAGAAATAAATATGTTTTATGCCACCGAATTTAATCAACATATTTATTATTATTAATTGGAATTTATTATCGACCATGAAAATTGTAATAAATTATTCCTATTCACGTGTCTCTCTGCTCCTCATAATTATCATTATTATCACCATCATGTGATGAGTCAGCCCAAAACTACTTGTTTGTATCGTTTAAACTTCCATGTATTAGTTGAGATTTAGTATCAACGATATGTCAACCTTGTAATTAGTTTCTTGATTTTCAGTATAAAATCCTATATTTAAAAAAAAAATTAAAATTATGTGTGTGCCTATTACCACACAATAGAAGTGAAACTTCTGATTTATTCCGGGCAAGAGAATCCATTTGTTCGGATGTACTGCGTTTTCTTTTACATTTTCGCGAGCGGGCTTTAAGTAGTTCTTTTTTTCGTGCCCCTTCATCGGTGGATTTGATTATTTAATCAGTCTTCTGTAAGGGACAGTATTTAAATTATTATGCATTCTTATATATTTATATATGAATATATATGATTTACATAAATGTCAATTAGTCTAATTATTTAAAAATATTTATGCGTAAATTACTTTTGTAGATTATATTTATATAATATATATATTTATATGGTACTTGAGTACTATCGCAATAATGCCAATGTTCAAGATAACTCGCCTAGTTGGCAATCCTGATTTACCATGTGTAGTACCCGCTGAATTGGTTACCATGTGCTTCATTTCATAGAACGTCGCTAATACTGTTACGATAATACGTAACTACAGTTTATAAAATTTATTTCACACCGTATACTAGGTAAGGCTAGGAAAATTTATGCCCTGAGAGGCATTTACTTCTTTAAAAAAATTCTTTAAACAAACAAAAGATGAGGGTTCGTAATTTTTCACAATTATTTTCGCGTAATCTTTTAGCTGCCATCACAAATATAAACCAAAATATTTGCAACTTTCTCACCAATTGATTTCATTAAAATTCCGGATTTTAATTCTTTTGGCACATTTTTGCGCTTAAATGCTCTTTTTGCTGAATGAAAAAAATAGATACAATGTTATCTTCAATCTCCTACATAAGAGTAATCCTTTTTTTTTCAATGGACTGAATTCACGATGGTACATGATAACGGCAATCACGTGTTTCCCACTGATTAAAAACTAACATACTAGTTGTTCAACTTGAAAAGTTTAGATAACATTTAAAATTTGATTATTGGCTAAAGAATTAGCGTGTGTGTTAAATTTCTTCAAACAGTTTTCAAAATTTAAAAAAAAAAACTTTGCATTATACGAATACTTTTAAATTAAGTGCATTTTTTTTAACTATGTGCATTATTATATCGTTGACAAATATGTTCTTTTTAAAAGAACGTTTCATCAAAAAGCAAAAGTTGGCAACAGTGAAGCACTTGGACTTATTGGTGGAAACGCGTGTTTACATTTATGATATAATTATGACGTCACATTAATTTATGAGCTGATTGGCTGATTGATTGATTGAATATTAACGTCGCACTGTTCAGCTACACGAGGGCTTTTGGCGACGGACCACGTAATTTTGAACCATGGTCAAGTGACGTGGACGACACCTGAGCTGGTACCCCCCTCTCCTAACTACCACACCACACCAACGGGAGGACGTTTCAGCTCTCGACAGATTTAGCGTGCATCGCTGCCCTACACGGCGGGTCTTTAGTGGTACTGGGATCGAACTCGAGACAAAGCAAGCCACGATCCAATACCTATACCACTCGGCTACCGCGGCCACACTGATTGGCTGAAAACACGTGACTAAGTTATCATGTGACTATGACGTCAGATGAATTTAGTCCATTATTTTCGCTTCCTCTTCTCTCGTTCACTCGCTGGAGTTTGTGAGAAACGTGAGGTTCTCTCATTCTCGCCTAGAGGTGTGGGGAGGAAGGGAAAAAAGACTAGCAACATCCAAAAATACTCAATTTATTTATCACACTATCAATAACACAAGTTCAAGCAATCTTAAATAAGAGATGTGCCGAATCGAAACAACATGTGGATAAATAACGAGGTACACGAGGTATGAGAAAACTTTAAATACCTAAGCACTTACTTCAGGTTCGAATCTCCTTTCTTAGCTATCTACGCTCTAGATAATCTTTAGTAATCAATCGTCACTTTAATAATTACAATTAAAAAATATCTGCGAAATTCTATCAATTTGATTAATACCTGTTCTGCTCACACACCCTTTATATACGCTCAATAGCACTGCGATGCCAGCATCCTTCTGTGATTGGTTATTTAACGTCAAAATCGAAAGTACGTGGTGGTCACATTAATGTGACTGGACTGTGTATATATAAACTATCCTTTCTCTCTCTAAAGCTTGAAAGCCTAGACCAGGGTGGTTAACCTTTACGGATCAACATGCCATTTTTTTTTCTAAAGAAGTGTTTAATGAGGTATAGAGGTGTCGTCAAATAGCTTTGAAGTGATTATAGGGAAAATAATAAAAATAAATACTATCACAAAACTCTGTTTACTACGAAAAAATAACTTTTGCACTGTGTAGTTATAAATTTTTTAGTTATACGTGTAATTCAAATTAAAGTAACATTAGTGTGACTTCCGTTGTTGCAGATTGTGGATGACAAATAGCTTATAATATCATTGTACGATTTTACTTTTTGTAGAATACATGCTGAATTGGTGTCACTTGCCAAATGGTTTCTAAGCAATTAATTATTTTTACTGTGGTTCAGGTCACTTTTTTTGACAAGAGGGTTTTTTATTTGTTTCAAAATACCGTTTTGCAGACGATGTTCTGCATACCGCTATTCGAGAACATAGAACACACACCGCTTTGCCGCCTTTTCTAATAATGTCATGTTTCGCAGTACACCAAATTTGAAATTCTCTGTTACACTTACTATCTTCCACTTTTTGTTCTTTTGCTGAACTAGCCATGTTAAATAACAATTAAAAATCGTAAATATAATACAGATCAACTTTAAAATACAGTTGTGTCAATGAAATTGACTGTGCTATGCGTAGACAAACTTTACATCTTAAGCAATTGTAGTGTACGACGTAACTAAGGCAAGGCAATATCAAACGAGTGTGCTCCCTGCCACACCATGGCCAATCACTCGCGTTTGTTTGTAATACTTCATAGTGAACTTTGAAATAAAATGCAAACCATTTTGATCACTGGCGTGCCATCAATGGCGTGCCACTGGTTCGTCAAGACTATATATAACGTACTTAATTTTAAATAATCAAGTTTTTTTAGTTAGTTCGATGGAAATAAAATAGTTTTCAAAGACCAAAGATTTCCCAAGAGGACATATTATTTTTAAAAAACGCGGATAGAGCCGTCACATGTTGAGAGGAAAAAGAGCTGCATAACAGTATTAATTAAATAAAGAAAATTAAATTTCATGTATGCAATCTTTACTTAAAAAAATATGCTCCTAAAAAGTTTTCAATTCAAAACTAAGCGCTCGTCGCCAACCCGAGCACGATTTCCAACTTCAGCCGAAAAAATCCGAGTGAACGCAACGCACCCGAACCTGACGCTTAATTTAAATTCATCTCCAGAAAAACGCGCCTAATGAAGTTATCACTTCAAAATTATCGTATCATATCACCATTTAATCAAAATTAAAAGAATTTTTTTTTATTTTAGATTTAAAAAATATTTTTCATTATTTTCCGTAATATTGTTAATTTCAAACTGTGCAGTGAATTTTTGAATATTTATATTTGTTTATTAATATGATTTACTGATATTTTTGTTTTATATCCCCATTTCATACTTCTGACTGAATACAGCTCAGGTGTCGTCCACGTCACTTGACCATGATTCTAAATTACGTGGTCCGTCGCCAAAAGTCCTCGTGTAGTTGAACAGTGCGAAGTTAATATTCACTCACTCACTGAATACATTGAGAAACATATGTATATATTAGTAATTACTCATGGGAAATTTAGCATGAAATTTATAAACATCAATTATAATTATTTTCTTGAATTTTAATTTAGATTTTTATTGAAAATTAAAAGTCCCTTCTAAGAAAAGAACCGCCGTACATTCTAATCCAGTTTTAAAAAGCAGAAAACAAGAAAATGTCTACGAAAATATTATTTCGAAATTACATTTTAAATTTCTATTAAAGTTTTACGTTTTTGCTGCTAGAAAATTTTGTTTTATTCCCGTGGAATGCATATCAAAATTTAATACCATTTTTGTTTGAACTATTATTTTTTATTTACATTTAACACAATAGTATACAAACAAACGAATATTTGCTTGTTTGTTCAAAAATTTTCATTAATTAATATGGCATATGTTTATTATTAACTTATTTTTCTTATAATTATTGAAAGATTAGAATTGGGCATTTTCTACTATATGTGCCTTTTTGTTATTTTTTTCAATTCAAACAATTTAGGCAACCTTATTTTTGGGCAAATATTTTTTAGTCCGGTATAAAATAGAATGAAAATAAAATGGCATTTCAGTACAATAAAATTAATATTTTTTTCTGGTTAATGATTTATTGTCTTCACTATTTTCTAAAAATTAAAAGATAATAGTCCAATTTATTCAATAAAATAACATTAAGTTTAAAAGAATATCTGTTTATATTTTCCAAATGATGAAAATTTAAATTCTACTTTCTGAATCCATTGAAATGCTTAAATTCATAGCATTCTCTAATATAAATACCGTATATTTATTTATTTTTGATAAAAAAATCCACGTTCCCTAATTGCTACTTAAGCAAATATCCATAAAAAGCACTTAATAATACCGAGACTTTTCAAAAACCCAAATATATTATCTTAATTTTCTTCCGTATTTTTAAGCGCCGGAGTGCTAATACAACATAAAAAGTCTGAAAAGTAGTTATTTCGCATAATTATCTTGTTCTTTTTCATGTATTCCATTTTTTCACTTAATTTTCACGAATAGCAAAACCCCGGGAAAAAAACTTTAATTACTTAAGTTTTCCAAAAATTCGAAATTACATTTCCATCTAAAAAGGCATCCTCTTTCTCTTTCAATCTTATTATTTATTTACTTAAATCCTTCCACAAGAGACATTCGGATTAATTATTTCCCATTCCATTTCTATTTCGCCATTTCTTTTTCGCGTTGCCAGATCCCGTTCTATTTATTTAAGTACATTTATTCTCGCGACATAACTGCCTTTTTACTATAACACATCTGTTGCCATCACATATTATCCAGATAAAAACCTTCAATAAATTCCCACACGAATTAATTCGAAAGTATTATATAAATAGCTGGCGGATGCTGTTTTCAAACTTTTCCTCTTTATTGAATATGGCGGTAAATATGCAGCAATTTGTTTTACCTTTACTGGAACACAAAACTGTTATCTCGAAGGGGGGAAATTTAATGAAGTGTCTCCTTGGCTAAAAATAACTTCTTTCTGTTAAAAGCTTGAGTTTTGGCTACAACCAATTAGCGATGGAGAATATTTTAACGAATTTTACAGCATAGCTGTTCCGAACCCATCAGTTAAAATGGAAGGAAAATTCGTTGACGTCGGCGGCTGGGAAAGCTTTCGAAAACTGCTTCGAGAATTTAGACGATGTATTTATGAAAGAAAGGTTTTTTAGAACTTTCGAATTCGATTTTTTACATTAACAGTATGTAATAACACGAAAAAAATTCAGAAGTTTTTACTATCATTAAATCGGAAGCTTTTCCTATTTTTGGTTTTCAGGTAACATAAACTTGAGAATAATCCTATGTTTAAGGACGTAATACATAAGGAGGCGGATGGATTTTATATCATTGTTTTACATAGAAATCTTTAAATTATTTTTCATGTAGTTAATTTGATATCACTGTAAAGGTATTTAAAATGTGGTTGAAGCCAATGACGTTCTAAGACTTATTGAGGCCTTGCACCCCATCTGCGACCCTTTTATCGAATTTGATGTACATGCAGTTAAAGTTCAATAAAAATAATCCAAAAATTAGCACAAAAAAAGCAATTTAGTATAGCAAAATTATAAGTTGTATTAGAAAACTTCGTTTTCTACATTTTAAATTCGGAAAATTTACATTACAATTTAATATATTTCAAATTTGTAATCTTACCACTGATGCCAGTTTGTGTACAGTTCGAAATTCCCAGCTTTTTGAAAAATATGTTCGGGAACAACATTTAAAGATTAAAATTATTCAGACCATGATCCTATTATGTCTGAGTCGAGCTGAAGATGAGACCCTTTTGAGGCAAAGGCTCTGGGCTGAGTCCAGTTTGCCCAAGCCTTAAAACGTCCCTAAATAAAATTGCAATCTTTCAATGGAAAATCAAAGGTGATAATTAATTATATATGTTTCTATGTGTCATTTTTTTTCAAAAAGAATGTTTTTAGTTGCATTTTGTGGAAGGTATTAATTTTTAATTAATATCTAGCACAGGGGTATCAAACTCAAATGCTAACTCGGGCCAAAGAAACAAGATTTAACTGTTGGCGGGCCGCAAAAAAAAATCCATATTCATATAAAGGTAGATTTATTTCGAATAATGCATTAAAATAAACAGAAATAAATAGACGAAAAAATTTAATGATGTTATTCTGACACTTGACATCTCTTTTTGCTGCTATCTTTCCATTTCCGGGAGAAATTTTTTAAATTTTACTATGCATTATTGTGTAGGGATATATTGGACGGGCCGCAAAAATGCTCGTTGGGCCACGATCTTGATCTAGCATACCTCAATTCCTTTGAAGCCAGCGTATACAACTTTTCCAAGTAAAATTGTTTTATTTAACTTTAAACATAATAAGAAAATTTCTTGAATTTTTTGCATTTTCTTCTCTTTTAAATTTGTTTAAAATAAAGTTCGAAGGCTAACCAAAAATGCCTGTTTTTAAAAATGAGTAGGAAACAAATAATAATAATAATAATAATTGTTCAGTCTGACGTGCAATCTGCTTACATGAGCAAATATGATTTAAGGTATCCGACTACGTTCTGAACTGTGATTTTAAAAAACGCATAAATGGATAATTTTCCTAATATTTAGTGTCACTCAGATTAGAATACGTGCATAAAATTGTTTTAAGGACATTTTGACAAAAAAACATTTATTTAAATATAATATTTTGGCAAAAAATAAACTTGGAATAATTTTTCCAAATGTTCTCCTTTTGTGAAAAATGGTTCTATTACAATAATATTTTGCCTTTATATAGCTCAGACCTCTCTACAGAGACTCAACTAGAATTTTTGAAAAATTCGCATTATTTTTTCAGAGTTACCACCAATTGAAATAATTATTGGCGTTTTTTTCTTAAAATTGCTCTCCTCTGTTGTCGTAAAATATGAATAAATCCACTTCTAAGTTATAAATTTCAAAAATTCTAGTTGAAAATAAAAATTCTTTTGGAGCCTCTGTACAGAGGTCTGAGCTATACAGGCAAAATATTATTATAATAGAAGCATTTTTCACAAAAGGAGAACATTTGGAAAAAAGATTATTCTAAGTTAATTTTTTGCCAAAATATTATATTTAAATAAATT
The DNA here is from genome assembly GCA_019973935.1 of Trichonephila clavipes. Lineage (NCBI taxonomy): Eukaryota > Metazoa > Arthropoda > Arachnida > Araneae > Nephilidae > Trichonephila > Trichonephila clavipes. The sequence goes on along the minus strand of BMAU01021221.1, from coordinate 416,686 downwards.
TTTCTTTATCAAAATGTCCTTAAAACAATTTTATGCATGTATTCTAATCTGAGTGACACTAAATATCATGAAAATTATCTATTTATGCGCTTTTGCAAAATCACGGTTCCGAACGTAGTCGGATACCTTAAGAATTCCTCTAAATGTAGATATAAAAACATTGATTTTGCTTGAATGGTTTAAATGTAAAATGTAATGTAAAATTTTCTATTGATTTATAGATCTGAATCAAAGTTATTTAAAAATATTTTTTACCTTAATCCATAAAAGTGTAAGTATAATAAATTTTACAATAGGAAATAAATGTATTTCTCAACACAATCATTGAATTTTAATCTTTTTAAAAATATTACCATAATGTTTTCAAAATTTAACAAATCATGAATAATTCGCAATTTCGGAAATATTCGTTCAATCGTTACTTTCAGAATTTAGAAGAAACACCGATTACTCATAAAAATTTAATCGTTATCGAACGATTTCTTTAAATTACTTCTATTAAGCGTATTTTTTTCTTTTCTTTTTTTATGTTTACTGTTGTTTCTGGGAATACCCCTGCAGATGGTTTGTGTATGAACAATTCTTCATTTCTATTTGAAATTAGTTTGCTTGGAAAATGGGCCATTAAATTCTGTCTATCTTAATTTATTGTTTCTACGTTTCTTAAAAGTTTTCAATGCGAACTCGTAGGATATTGTGTATTTATTATTATGAAAATACTTTCGGAACTTTTTATGAAATATTTAGACTGGATTACTTTTTTATAAAATGTTTATATATATTTCTTTTTCGTGCCTTTTTGTGGCTTGGCGGCAAATTCTTAAGTTTCATTTTTATATTTACAACAGTGGTTTATATAAGGTAATGATAACCTTAACTGAAATGAATTAGTTTACTTGTGTAATTAAATATTATTTACAAGTTAAATTTGAGTGGTTTTCCATTACATTTTGTATTACATTTATTATGTTTTTCAAATAATTAAACATGGTGTGATAGAATATATTAAGTAAAAATAAATTATAGCAAAAAAACCACATTAAATTAAACATGGTGTGATGGAATATATTAAGTAAATATAAATGATAGCAAAAAACCACATCAAATTACTTTTACGAGGCATCTTGCAATAGCAAGAATAAATAAAAAAATTATTATTTTATTATTTGCAAATAAATTATAAAATAGTTGTAATCGAATGCTTTTACACAACGCTCGTGATAAAATATTTTAATCACTTTTTAAAATTAACTAAGCAGTTTTATCGTGCTTTTATTGTTATTTATTTTTCATTTGAACGTACCATTTGAAATTAAAATAAGTATTCGTTCCTTGTGTTTTTTAACAGATAAATGGTACTGGGAAGTTTTTGTTTGTTCGAAATATCAAGTATTTTATAATTAACTCCTTAAAGGTTTAAATTAACCAAATATACCCAAAAAAAGAAGAATTTTTTGTATTTAAATATTTTTTAAAAACTGCCATCTTTCTTTTATAGCCGCTTATGGATTATTTTTTAAAATTTTGTTCCACCTCTCTTTCATTTCATTTGCGCAAGTGATTTTTTAAGTAGAACTTGAAATTTTAAGTACATAAGTTCTCTCTATGTTTAAATTCGGAAAATAGCGAACATTTTAAAATTCCAAGGCAGTTCTGTCACATTAAAAATAGCACATGCGCACACAGATGTCTAAAACTAATATTAAAGCTTCAAAAATATAAGTTTTTTTGAAAAATATACATTTCAACATTTTTTTTTAAATTTTTAAATCGATTTTTTAAGGCCATTTTAAGATATTCAAAACATCTTTAAGTTTCTTATAAGCACTAATTTATTCGCAATTTTGAATGGCTCGCACTCTCTTATCACTATCTCGAATGTTTTGTTTCCAACAAAGATCATCCCATGTTCTACAATGGGTCCAGAAGACGGTTTAAGAGCATCTAAAATGAAACCCCAAGATTAATGCTTTTTTCGGTTCGAGGTGGAACTCAAAATTTGAAGTTACTTCTTTTTCAAGGTGGAACTAGGGATTGCTGAATACCCAGCACTTTTCGAGTTGGGCAATGCATTATCATTCAACTACATTTCAAAGTGCTCGCGTGGCGCTGAATGGAAGGAGATACTAATCCATGTGTCAATCAATTTCGCCACTTTACTTTTGTTCACAATTATGAAGTTCTTCACCTGTAGCCACTGATTAACTATAAGGCGGCATTTATTTATTTTATTACAAACAGAATTCTCTATCCTAGAGAATGCATAATACAGGTAGAAGATGTTAAATCATTTTTACAGATTTGGAAAACAATTTCCGCCTTAATTGCTCTATTGAGTTTTATCGAATTGTTGTAGCATTTGTAGAATTATCTGTTTTATTTCTTCGGTAGAAATGTTAAATATTCCATTAAATGGCTTGGATAATAGATGTATCATTGATTGATAAGAAGGGGAAAAAATATTTTGCAGTTTTTTTGTTACTTGGGAAAATTTATTTTTCTTACGGAATACCCGTGATGTTCCAATAATCATTTTTCAAATTAGGTTACACGAATTCCAAATTCCTTAACGAATTTCATAGAAAGAATTTAACGCGACTTTATAGACAACGCTTCAGTGCACATTGTGCTATCTGTAAAGCAGTTCTTAGGGGACAAACGCATAACTGTGCTCGAAAATCCACCGTACTCACCAGATCTCCTACCATACGACTTCTACCTGTTTTTTAAAGGGAAAAATGCACTGATAGGAACACATTTTCAGTCTGTAGGAGTGGGGAAGCCGAAAACGGCACACTTACTGAAGATGGTGACTAATGAACCTCAACACTGCTTTGAACACTGGAAAACTCGTTTGCAGCTATGCATTGATAGGGAGTCCGGATATTTAATTGTCACAGTAAATCCTAAATATAAATTGTCACAGTAGTAAATAAATCCTAAATATAAAATCAAACCTTATTTTATTGTAAAAGTTGTAACGATCCCCCAAACCCTGCTTACTCGAGCACAGCTTACGATAGAATAGTCCACAATAAAAACACGAAAAGATAACTACAAATACAAATGATGAAGTGGGTTATTTTTTAAAAAACTTAACTGCATCTTTTGAAGAGTTATCAGGAAGATCAACTAATTAAATTAATGTTTTACTCTGCTAATTAATGCTTCGTCAAAATGATAGAAGCTCTTCAGATTAAGCTGATGTTCGCCGATTCAATTATCAGTAAGACTTTCCAAGAACTTCTAAATCTCAACGAAGACTTCACTGTCCACATCCATAAGTACCTGGACTTAGACGACAACGTAGGAAAGCAAAAATCTCCGGACTGCTAATAAATGCTATGTTCCAACCTGCAGATATTTGATCCCTGAGCTGCCTTTCTAAGAAAACCCAAATGTGCCCTATCAGACTAAAATCCGCTGAGTTAGGTGGCCAATATATTAATTGAAATTAATTTTTATGCTTCTCAAACCCCCTTACACAATTCTGCTGGAAAATTTTATTTCCAGTTGGGAAAACAGATGTCATACAACGGTGCAACTGATCCGCAATTATGCTGAGATAGTCAACAACTTTCACGGTCCCTACTACCATAACTAAGGCTCCCACTGTCTTCCATGAGAATGTTTTCCAAAGCATAATACCGACATCACCAGTCTGTATACATGGAGAGAGCAACTGTTCCACTGTGAAAGACGGCGAACCCTGACACAACCATCGACGTCACGAATGAGAAATCGGGATTCATCCAATCAGGAAATTCTTTCACTTATTGATGGTCAAGTCTCACACAATGTTTCTGAGCCCACTCTAAGCGTAGGTGGCAATGACGCTTGGTCAACAGAGGCCCACGCGTGAGACATCTACTCTGCAGTCCCATACCCAACAATGCCCGCTGAGTTGTGTGTTCCGAAACGTATGTGTACCTGCATGGAATTGGCTGCCAACTGACACACTGTCTGGCGCCGATTTTGTTTACCAATCGAGGCAATTTCCGACGTCATTTTTCTTTGATGATACTTGAACGTCTTGCAGTTATGTGTTTATTTCTGGTTTCACCGCTATTTATCCACTTGACACATGTACTAAAAATAGCGGGACACGAAAAACCTACCAGTCACGCTGTTTCGGAGATAATCGTGCGGAGTCTTCGGTCCATTACAATCTGCCTTCTTTCAAATTTGCTTAGACCAGCCGCCTTTCCCCTCTCTTTCAAAAGTAAGTGCCAGATCAATAGCTTACCTTCTGCAGTAGTTAAACACCAATCTCTTTTAATTACCTGGCTTCCACGTTGTCCAAACGAGTTCATTGAAAAATGCGGAGTTGTTCATAATGTTTTAGCTTGAAGGTACATATGTGGCTATATATATATATATATATATATACAGGGTGTTTCAGCTAAGATGTTACAATCTTCTAGGAGAGGTAGGGGACAACAAGACGACTCGAAGTATATAGGCAATGCTGGGTCGGAAATGCTTTCCTAAGGCTCCACGCGCCGACAAAATTTAGGGTGCAAAACTTCAACTGGTCTTAAAAACGGGAAAAATTGTCGAAACGCTTTGGGTTTTGGTCAAAATTATTGTTATTATTTATTATTTCATAAAAAAAAATTCTGAGCATTATTGCTGCTAAAACATCGCTAGAGGGCGCTTTAGACTTTGGAACGCTGGGAAAAAAATTTTCAATATTTTTTTAAGTTTTTGATGGCTTTCATAAGTTGAAACTTTAACTTGAATTTTGATACCAGATTTGGTATCCTCCGGGGAAAATTGATGTAAAAAATCGAACATTGTTCAGGGCACTTAAAGCACAAACGGTGCTAAAAAACGAGCAAAATGTTGGATTTCGGTGCGGTTTGCGCGAAAAGCATTCCGTTACTGACTAATTTGTTCAAAATAAATTTTGACTTGGTAGCCATTAATCAAAGCCAGAGGGCGCTTTCAGACATTGCAACTTGGAAACTCATTTGGATAATTTTGTGGTTGGGAGTAAGCCGAATAATTACTAGCAATTTTTTTCCTCTTAAATGAGATTCGAGTTGGTCTGTGTTGCAAAAAAGTAATTTTATAGCAAAAAATTTTAGTAAAAGAGGGGAGTAAAAAACACAAGTACCAAATCACAAGAAGTAAAACACAAGGAAAGACTCAAAATAGGAGGAAAAAGCTGTTTACTAACTGCTACGTATAATCATAAAAAAAAAGTAAAGAAAAGAAGGAAAAACTGCTGTCAAAGGAGGTGTTCGAACTGACGCCCATCGCATGTGATGCAGGCTTCATGGAGCGTCGAACATTCGATAACATTTCTGGAGTGTTTCGTATTTCCCCGGCTGCTGCACTTATGCGTGCTACAAGTTCCTCGGCGCTGTTTATGGGTGTTTCGTACACCAAGGATTTCATTTGCCCCTAGAAGAAATAATCCAGACAGGAAAGGTTTGGCGATCGGGGAGGCCAATCCACTGGAACTCCACGGCCAATCCATCGTTCACCACATGTTGCATCCAAGTGATTCCGAACAGAAATACTGAAATGTGTGGGTCTCCATCTTGCTGGAACCACATGGAAGTACGAGTCGCAGCGGTAACGTGTGCGCTGTCCAATAACTCTGGCAAAACTTGTTCCAAGAATATCAGGTAGCGTGGACCAATCAGGCGATCAGGCAGAATGTAGGGTCCTATTAGATGGCCCCCTAGAATGCCAGCCCGTACGTTAACCAGGAAACGATCCTGTGCAGCCCGAGTACGTGTTACATGTGGGTTCGCTGCTGCCCACGAGTGGCTGTTATGGGTGTTGAAAATACCCTCTCTCGAAAAAAGCGCCTCATCTGTGAACAACACGGATGCTGCAAAAAAGGGATTTGCAATTCGTTGCTGCAAGTGCCACTGTGAAAAGGCCTGACGAGGTGCAAAGTCACATTCTTTTAGTGACTGGACGCTGGTAGTGAAATGGATGCAGGGCACTATCATCGAGGATCCTCCAAACGCTACTGTATGAAATCCCGATTTCATTAGCGATACCTCGTGTACTTAAACTGGGAGTGGTCTCTACCATATCTAGTACAATTTCCTCGTTCAATTCGGTACGTGCCATCCGATCTCGATTACGTGCTGCCTTCTGGAATGAACCGGTCTCACATAATTGCTGGTGTAGGCGAGCAAACATGGTATGAGCAGAAGTCCGCCTGACAGGATGCCTTTCGGTGTACAACTTCTGAGTGGCTCGACCATTGCAATCTGTGGCCCCGTATCCAGAATCATATCTGCTTTCTCTGCGTTCGTGTACTCTGCCATCGTACAGCCAGTCTGTGTGCGATGGAAATAAAGCTTCCTTCCAGCGGACTCCTTCTTATCGTTCTGTCCCTCTGGCGGCTAATTCAACTCTCGACGGTGAAATTTGCATATTCTGCCTTTAACACTCTCTCGCTAAAATTTTCGCCGAGAACCCTGCTCACTTTATTCACTGCCACGACACTTGCAATTCCTGGGCTACGTATCAGGCTTTCGATGGTCTTACTGCTTCAGGAAGGCATTTTCGGACCACCTTTCTTATGTTATTCCGAGTCGTCTAGGTGTACTCTACCTCGTTGGTGGAAGAGTACACCTAGATGACTCGGAATCACATAGGAAAGGTCGGTCGGAAATGCCTTTTTACTTGTCTGAAGCACCTCTGGTTTTAAATTTGGCAACAATGTCAAAATTTGTTTTGAACAAATTAGTCAGCAACGGAATGCTTTTCGCGCAAACCGCACCGAAATCCAACAATTTGCTCGTTTTTTAGCACCGTTTGTGCTTTAAGTGCCCTGAACAATGTTCGATTTTTTACATCAATTTTCCCCGGAGGATACCAAATCTGGTATCAAAATTCAAGTTAAAGTTTCAACTTATGAAAGCCATCAAAAAACTTTAAAAAATATTGAAAATTCTTTTTTCCCAGCGTTCCAAAGTCTAAAGCGCCCTCTAGCGATGTTTTAGCAGCAATATTGCTCAGAATTTTTTTTATGAAATAATAAATAATAACAATAATTTTGATCAAAACCCAAAGCGTTTCGACAATTTTTCCCGTTTTTAAGACCAGTTGAAGTTTTGCACCCTAAATTTTGTCGGCGCGTGGAGCCTTAGGAAAGCATTTCCGACCCAGCTTTGCCTATATACTTCGAGTTGTCTTGTTGTCCCCTACCTCTCCTAGAAGTTTGTAACATCTTAGCTGAAACACCCTGTATATATATATATATATATGTACTTGAAAGGGAATCCACAAGCAAGAACAAAGCTGAAAACCTTTGGTTTGTATGAGGAGACGGTAACCTTATAGCTGTGGTGTGTCAAACCAATATATCAAAATGACTCAGTGTAGCACGCATAAAAAGAAAGAATGGAGAAAAAACATCCGATATACATGCTTTTAGACTCATGATATAAAGATTTCCATTTTTCTCAAACAAACACGTATTCTTTCCATGTTTCGGACACCGATACCGAAATATTTCCAATCTTTCACTTATATACGTATGAAGCGATTATTTTTTTCTTTCTTGCTCTTTCATTCACAAAAAAAAAATCCTTCATCGAGCTTCTGAAAAGAAAAACGTAATTTCAAAATAGCTTCAAGTAGAAAACAGAAAAAAACTGTTGCTTCGGAATAACAATAAGAAAAAAAAAACTCTCCAGAGTTTGAATTAATCGATTAATTCCATTTCTCTCTAACATTCTTTACGCAATTGTTTCATTCAAAAAGAGTGATGAAAGGAAGATTCGATCTGGGTACCTTCCGTTCCGAACGCAAGTACTTTATCGACCACGCCAAAACGATCGTCATCGAATGACGTTTGGTACTAGTTTATATCGATATCACACCGCCACATACCCCCATTCCAGTGATTCGGCGAATAGGTGAACGAACGATACCATATTCATGGCGAGCATGTGAGCAGCTGCGTTACCGTGCGTGACGGCTTGAGAATTGCGTCATTTGTGTGAGATGGCTTTGAGAAGTAATGGCTTATTTGCGTCGATGTTTGACGGCTTGGTTGCTTTTGTGGTGGATAGATGGCGCGGTTCTTTTGCACGCCCAGAGTCACCAATGAAGGAAGATTCGATCTGGGTACCTTCCGTTCTGTACGCAGGTACTTTAGCCAAAACGATCGACATCGCGTGATGTTTGGTACCATTTTATATAGATATCACACCGCCACAAGAGAAAAAATCCACTAATTGCTTCACTTTCAGCTTCCTAGAAAATTTTCTTACGCAACCGTCGAAAACGACCGCTAAGATTTAAAATGACCACTGTCCGAGTCTTAAAAAACTAAAAAAATCCGGCACGGATAGGGTTGCTGCCCTTAATTTCGCAGAAATGCCATATTGTAAGCTTAGTCGTCAAAAATTTGGCAATAATTTTTCCCGCCAAATAATGGAGCCGTACTAGGATCCAATTAAGCCAGATCAGATATTATCTTCGTCACATGACCGAAGCTCAGAATTACGAGGTACGAGTGCCAATTTTTTTTATTTTTTTTATTGAGAACATTTATAACCCCGTGCACCACAAAGTATCGCACGGGAGCTCACATAGAAGTAAGCGTGAAGCACATATCACAAAGAAGAGATACATTACAACACAAACACATCCATATATTACCCGAGATTCGAACCCAGTCCCTACGACATCACAGTCAGCGTCACTAACCGCTATACCGGCTGCGAGTGCCCACTCTTTTAGCTTTAATTGATTGATCTTTTACTAACATCACACTCTGAAGCAACACGACCGATTGATGTGGTGAGGATGTTATGAAAAAGGGTTCCAGCCCAGGCGTTAGCTCCGTCACTGGACCATGGTCCAGAATTACCACGTCCGTTACCAATAGCCTTCATGTTGTTTTAGAGGGGTGACAAACACACATTTACTGAACCAACACGAGGGTTGTTGACGATTATCTCGTAATTTTGAACTCTCTCTCGCCCTTCCACGCCACAGGTCCAGGGTTCAAATCCAGGAATGGGCAAGCTTTATTCTACCTTCCATCCTTTCAGTGGGTCAATAAATGAGTACCAGGCTTGCTTGGGAAGTAAACACAAGGGGTTGTCTACCTGACCGGGACATTTGATCATGCACTTCAGCTCCCAAGGGCACGAATACTGAGATGGGCACAGTGGGACTTGATCCTCATGGGCCGTTGCGTCACTGAGTTTAGTTTTAGACACTTAAAAAATGGCACCTCATATTCCAAAATTCCACGACTCTCTTTAAACCTTAACGTGCACCAGCACGACAGTATGCTATTATGACCGTATGTCAATTCATAATTAATCAAAGCTTACTGTCTCAGTTAATTTGAATTGAAACCTTGAGATAAGGCCAGATGACGAAATTGACACCAGAATTCGTGGCCTTCTATCTACATTAATGCCACGCAAATGTGAAGATGAAATCAGACAAATTTAACTTCATTTATGTTGTTACGTGGTGATTTTTGGAATGATGAAACCCATTGGTTGCGAATTCATTTTTTTACACAACAGGTAATCATGGTTCATTTACGTAATTCGTAATTTTCGTTCGTTTCGGAGATCTTTCAACATTTGGCTTCGTCAGTAATCTTCGGTTAACTCTAGAGATGCCTGCCGGTTACGTAAACTTATTGAGAACAAATAAAATCTTTCAGGTGTTACCTTCAACGGAGATAATATTTTTGAATGACTTTGATTTGATTTGATTTTAATTAACATTGCACTCTCAAGCAACGTGATAATTATTGGAGATGGACCTCGTAGTCTTAAGTGTTGGTCAAATGAAGAGGACGACACATGAGCTGGCATCCTTTTCTTTAAGCTTCCACACCGTGCCAATGAGATCACTATGAGCATCTACAAATAAAACGTGTATCAACCTCTCTACGTGATGGGTCTTCAGGGGTACTAGGTTTAAAATTCCCGACTCGACAACGCCAGCCACGAGTTCGTAACCATGATCATTCCGTTACCACGGTCATATTTGTGACCGATTTCAGCTCATTAGTATAAAATTTACGAAACTCAATAGCGAAATGTAAAACAATACAGCATGTTCAAAAAGTTGAAAAAATTTTGACATCAACCAATACATTCTAAAATTCCAGCTACTCTATACTCTACTTTCATCAATCTCAGTTGAAGCATAGGGAAATAAATAAAACTACTGATGGACAATGCAATCACGAGCTGTACGTTACAACTTAGGTTAAAAACTAATCAAAATTTTATCGGAGCATAAGGCGTTGGCCAAGTCTCCACTATTACAGTGATATCACTGTACTGAACTGAACTGAAGTTACGAAATTCATCCAAGTTAATGTTTTTCTCTTTCTACTTTTGGAATCATTCTTTGTTTACAAGCTAGTAAAGAGTATCCAACCAACCAAGGCCGCGGTAGCCGAGTGGTATAGGTATCGGATCGTGGCTTGCCTGGTCACGAGTTCGATCCCAGTACCACTAAAGACCCGCCGTGTAGGGCAGCGATGCACGTTAAATCTGTCGAGAGCTGAAACGTCCTCCCGTTGGTGTGGTGTGGTAGTTAGGAGAGGGGGTGCCAGCTCAGGTGTCGTCCACGTCACTTGACCATGGTTCATAATTACGTGGTCCGTCGCCAAAAGCCCTCGTGTAGCTGAACAGTGCGACGTTAATATTCAATCAATCAATCAATCAATCCAACCAACCAAGCAGTATATTTTTTGTGTAATAGAATTCAATGCGAGAAAACTCATTCGCTCAATTAGCCAACGCGTTCACTTTTGACACTGATCCTGAATTATTATCTGAAGCTCCAAGAATAGAGTTTTACCGAAGCTGCATTAAGAACAAAGATATAGATGCCGAAAATCGAATTCTAGGATGGACAATAATATCAAGTTTGTCGAAGCACTTTGATTTCCAGAGACTGAGTCAGTTATTTCACGAACATTCGAAAGCATCAAATACACAACTCAACGTATCCTCATCTTTTTCTCAAAAATGGAGAAACCAGACAGCAGCGTGTGCGAGCAACGGACATCAGAAAACGGAAAGCTGGAAGAGGAATCTGATTCCACAATAGAAGAATCTTCACTGACACTTTCTTTTCACAATCTGAGCATAGAAAGCGATCTCAATTCCAGCATCAGGGCTTGCGAAAATGCGGATTTTCTTCAAGACGAGGTAGAGGCCATCGAAAAAATTCCTGGAGTCATCAAAGACGCCATTATCCTCATTGTTGGTGATTCCGGAACTGGTAAATCTTTACTTGCATCCACTTTTACACCTTTTCCAAGAAGTAAAGCGTCCCACTACACCAAGACGGTGGTGGACTTGGCCGACACTTTAAAGAGACCCCGTTGTTATCTCGGACTTCACATTTTTTGCGCCCCCTTTCGAAAAGGGGACGACGACTGCTTCCTGAGAGATCCTCTAGAGAACCCCCCTTACGATTTGGTCATTTTTATATTTGACATAAATGTTCGTAAGTCCTTCGAGAATATTCTCCAAAAGTGGCATCCAGAAGTATTAAGATACTTGTTCAGACGCCAACCCCCCTATCTTTTCGTGGGTAACAAGGTGGACAAGTTACCTCGACCAGGTTTTAGTAGCGATTTTAAAACGGATGATTCAGTTTCCTATCGGGAAGGCGTGTGGTGGGCGTCTAAAATGGGAGCGCGTGAGTATCTTGAAATTTCAGCTTTGACTGACGAATATTCTGAAATAGTGATGGAAAGCACTCTTGATTTGATTCTATAAGCGTTTAATGCAAAGCTGAATTTTATTGGCTTATTTTTTTTACTTGCAATCAATTTTACAAAATAAAATTTATTTTTACGTACTAATTAATAATTAGGCATAAATAAGTTTTATTGCAGTGCCTGTGACATTATGCAAATTTACTGTCTATACTACTGTTGATTATTGGCTGTAAAATCCAATTCCTTTTGACAGAAATGAACGATTTGCTAGTGTTCTATGCTGTTTTTATAGCATATTTTTTATGGATTTTAAAGGTATGAAAATAAAGTATTTTTCATATTCGTTAGTATGTTCATTGAAATATCTAAATAATTCTAATGAAATGAATATTTATATATATATAATAGTTCAAAGTAGGTATTGAGAACTTTTTGATAAAAACAGCTTTCATTCAGCTAGCGTTGACACATCTTTTCGGTGAGACAAACGCCTAGTGCCCCGAATTTTAATTTATTTTCGGAACTACTAAATCAATTTAATTTGTTTTCGATTGGAAAGTAAAGCGTGGATGCGTACATACGAAGATCATAACATCTAATGAGCTGGGAATTATATTTGGAATATCTTTTCTGAGAAATAATTAGCTGTTTAAGGTATCTGACTACTTGCGACAACTTTCTTTTTGTAAAAATGGAGATATGGAGATTTTTAGATTTATTCAGTATATTTTAAGGAAAAAATTGTAAAATTGAAAACAGAAAAAAAAATTATTATTATTAAAGGGGGAAAACTGGTGAAAATGTACAAAAAAAATTACATAAACGGGGCCCGCTCTGTACAAAAATGTTTTGAACAAATTCTCAATTTTTCAGTTTTAATGTTTTACTTTGTTATTCATGTTTGAAATGACCTTCAGGATAATAGATATTTTAACATTTACAAAAACTAGAGCACTTTATCTTAGTGACTATATGAAATTGTTTAAAAAAACAGTGATTATATTCACATAAAGGACTGTAAATTTTAAAATAAAACAGTTATTGATAAATCTTAAGGTCAAAATACTTCCACTGTTATACAAAACATTCACAAAAAATTTCAGCAAGTTATTTTAACTTTTTGAGCAATCGCTGTCCCCATTTGAGTTTTTCGAAAAAACGCATTTCGAGTGAAACACATTTTAAAGTTTGACACCTTGAGTAAAGTTATGGTATCTTCTCTTATTAAAACACTTGTAGTTTTTGTTCTAGTGAATGGAAAATCACAAATTTAGGTATGCACATGTATTGCAGACTGAGACCTGAATGTTCTGTTGAAATCAAAATTTCGATTGCGGGTCTTGCTCTTGAAGATTCATGATCCTGTCAGGATATTGAATTTGATTTTTGATAATCCATAATCACTAAGATGCTGAATGAATTTCCGTCTGTTCTTTCCAATTTACAAAATATGTGTTTGTGTTAATATTTTGAAGCATAATAACTATTTATATGAGAGAATTCTAGATTTTTCGTGTAGGACAAGAACTTATCGGACTATCCCGCCAAGAAAAACTTATGGTGACAAAAACTATTCGCAAATAAACTGAAATTATAAATTTTAAGGAATTGTGTTGCTCAAACTGCGTGGAGAAGATTGTGGTATCCAAATATTTATAGTCATGTCATTGCTAATCGAACCATTGGTTAAAATCCTGATGCCAAGAGACCGATCATGTAGAGTGTGACGTTTAGAAAAATTAAGGGTAACGTGAGAGTAAAGAAATTAAATGATTTATTCTCCTTCTATACACTAATAGAAATACACAGCACTGCTTTTGATGCGGATATTGCCTCTATAGGCTTTACTCTATCTCAACTTCTTTGCCACGCAGATCGTGTTTCAAAGGTAGTTATTTTAAGTGATTCAATGCCGGACCTTTAAGCAATATCTTCCAACGAGGCATACGTCAGTATTCTCGAATATCAACAGTTAATTGGCGATATATACTTAAAGGCCATATATAGACATTGCCATTCAATGGATTCCATCGCATTGTGGCACTGATGAAGAATAAAAATGCCGATTGTTTAGCAAAAGGGACAAAAAAATTTTCAAACCTCTAGTAATAAGAGTTCCTTTTTATAGTGCCAAAAGAATCGTAAAAAAAGAAGTACTACATACATTTCTGGTGGAAATTCAACCAGAAAAATTGTTGTGTGATTATTACTGGGATACATACGAAAGACGTGAGATAAATGAACAGAAACATATAACACAACCACAGAAGAATACAGATTTTATTACAAACGATGATCCCAGCATATAACAAGATGAGGTGCGCTGCTTTTCCTTTCGAGACGGGAATCCATTTCAGGCGAAAGACAGACTTCTTTCCCGAAGAAGATACAACCAAGTCTTACTCGGGATTCGAACCCACTCAGTTACAACCAGAAGAATTGATGTGATTTAGCAGACTTCTCTATATTCCAAAATGACCGTGAGATAGAGCTGTGGCCAATTTTTGAATCGCCACTGGCCACGACTACCTATGCAAGCATTTAAACACGAAGTCATTGCCCAGAGTTCCCTGTATTATAAACTGGCCGCGGTAGCAGAGTGGTATAGGTATCGGATCGTGGCTTGCCTTGTCACGAGTTCGAATCCAGTACCACTAAAACCCACCGTGTAGGGCAGCAATGCACGTTAAATCTGTCGAGAGCTGAAACGTCCTTCCGTTGGCGTGGTAGTTAGGAAAGGGGGTGCCAGCTCAGGTGTCGTCCACGTCCCTTGACCATGGTTCAAATTACGTGGTTCGTCGCCAAAAAGCCCTCGTGTAGCTGAACAGTGTGACGTTAATATTCAATCAATCAATCAACTCCTGTATAAACTGGACGCTATTCATTCGGCACGCTGCCGGGCACTCAGTTCTGGATCCATGTGGAACAGATATTGGGAGGCTAGACACAAAATGTGGGGCTTATAGATTATACTGAGGATTTTTGTTTCTTGTTATTTGTCCCTCTTCTGTTTCTTCTATTTGCAGTTGTCTTGAAATCTGCCATTGGAAATTTTTTTAAAAATAACTGATTTATTTACGTCACAGCTATTAAATTCAATATATTTACATTTTAAATGGAAGTTATTCATGCTCTACTCTCTACTATTAATTCTTTCAATTCTACAGCGTGTGTCCTTTGTGAGGGAGAAGGCAAACACAATCGATCTTTTTGGTGTTTTAAAACTGCCTCCCTTTTCACTGTTGGGGTGAGGCACTTGCTTCTCTTATACCTCGAATTTCAGTCGAGGTTCAGGCTCGTGGGTGGAGTAGTGTTTTTCTCACGATCACTGGTTGTCGGGGCTATATCAGATGGAAATACCCCGCAATAATTAGGAGTGGATGTGCTTTGATACTATCTAAATAGGAAAGCCAATTTTTCACCCTTGCCAGCGTGCCAGAATTCGTGGTCAGCGTTGTGGAATTGCATGTTCGAAATCTGTCACCACTGGACCCTCCTTGTAGAGAAGCTGATGCATGTTAAATCTGCCAAATTGCTTCCATTGGTATGTTGCGGAATCTAGAAGATCAGAGTGCCAACTCAAATGTTTTCCTTGTCACTTGCCGTGGTTCAAAATTATGAGGTCATTTTCCAATAGTCCTTCATCGGAGTCCACCGTAAATTAATATCAAATCAATACCTTGATTGCGGATCAAAATTACGTGTGTGATTCTAGTGTTGCTTCTAGGATGAACGTTGATAAACAATCGACTGGGAACAGTTAGTTGTATTTCATAAAGGGTTGATAACATTTGGTGATTTATCATCACCATTTTTCAAGATAGATAAGTGAACTAATTTGATATCGGAGCGTTACTCACAAAGAGCCAAGCAGCGCTTGTTGTCCAGTGGGAGGGAATCCCCGATGCGGGCCTAGCTGTAACAAATCGCCAGGAAAATAATTTTATGAATAACTGTTTTAAAAAACATTTCTCTCAAAGACTATAGGAATAGATTGGAAATAAATAATATCAATCAATAATTAATATCAAAATAATATAATGGTAATCATAATATAATTTAATAATAATTATGTATAATAATAATAACTATATTACATAATTACATTATACATGAAATAATTACATAATGTACATTAAAATTAATCAGTAATGGATATCAATTAATAACTGCTGATAGCTTGCAAAATTCCGAAAACTTCGAGTTCCTTTGAGGAATTTCGTCGAGAATAAGAGGAATATTTTTAAATTTATTATTTAAAAATAAAAATAAAGGGGAAATTGCGCATTTTGTAGCAATAACTAAAATACAACCCTCATATTCTCTTTAAAAAATATCCTGGTTCTCACTTATGTTATTAGAAATATATCCATATTCGAAAATAGCACAAAATATGACAGAAGCACTAGCTTGAAGAATTATTGCAATGAAAATGGTTGTATTTTTAAAGAAATAGAATTAAAATCGTCTGAAATTATTAGGGTTACCACGAGAAAAAACAATAAAAATTAACTGTTACATACGTCATCCCCATGGAAACCACATTACCACACAATAAAAATATCAAGATAATCATATTGTAATGTTGTCGTCCATCTTGGAGAACAAAGGGGAAAAAAAGTCGCGTAGCACTCCTATATCAAATTAACACGCAACTTTCTAAAAATACATTTTGTTTTGTCGAATTTAATTCCTATTAATAATTTTAAAGTAATTAATTTGAAGAACAACTTATATTCAATAGTAAAACTTTAATTTTTTCTTCATTTTGGGATTATGTGTGATTTTAAAAATTGCAATTACATAAACATTACATAATACCAGAAACCATGGGGCTCTACATTTTAAATATTTTTTTCACACAATGAAATTTCTATTGTAATCTTTTAAAGCGGACTTATATTTTAATTTACTGTAAATATAAATCATTTCTGAATATGAACATCCGGCAAAGTGTTTTTACAGTCGTACTGAGTTGTACCATTCGTCCTTCTCGATGGCCTTCCTCACACAGTAGCGATTAAAATGTGTCACGCAATAATGAATGTCTTTTGTTCAAATGATTGAACAATAATGTTTACATCTCATTTTTCCCATTTCATTTACTTGTTTTTTAAGCGTCTGGTTGTATTGTATGCTTTGAATTTAAATTATTTTGCATATCTAATTTAGATCTGTGTCATTTAAGCAAGTCCTAGTGGAACAGTAAAGGTAATTGTGTAAATTTTTTTAAAAAATTTATCAAAATTTTTTTGAGGAGATAATTGCAAGTTGGTATTGTATTCTGAGCTGTTGTGAGTTCTTTGATATGGAAAAATTAAACAATACCATAGTTTAAAAGTAAATATGTCAGTTTAAGAAACTGGGCAAACGTTTTTAATTTTTTCCAAGTATAATGTTGTAGTAAAATAAATTGAATAAAAAATAAGAATACTGTGTTGGATATTCGAAATCCATTGTTCAAACACATACATCTGTGTCTAAGAATGAAGTTTTAATAAAATTTTACCCTTTCATTTTAGCGTTTGGTTTAAAGTTTTAAATTTATTTATCTCACATGTTTGTATTAAAATATAAAGAAAAATAGATTAAACAAAATAATTAAAGAAAAAAATTACACTTTGAGTCATTTAAATGTATGTAAATTTTCCTGCAAAACATTTTACAAAATCTTACACCATTCTCATTCGAAAATTATTCTAATTTTATGAAAATGAGAACGATTCTAATATTTATTTCTAAATTTTAATAAGACTGTATAAAAGCCTTTTAAGATCAGTATTAACTTATGCATGGGAAACTTGGTCCATGTTACGAATGGAAGAGTTAAGTATCTACGAGAGGAAGATTTTAAGATTTATTTTTTGAGGAATTCAGGAAAATTGAACACGGCAAAAAAGATCAAATTTAGAGCTTTATTAATCATACAAAGAATCTGACATTGTTAACTTCATCAAAATACAACGAATAAAATGGGCATGTCACGTTATCAGAATAAACGAAGACCGCACCATTAAAAGTCTTCAATGCTCAACCAATTGGCACACGAAGAAAGGGCAGGCCAAATCTCAGATGGATTGATGACCTAGAAAAAGATCTCCTAGTTTTGAGGACTAGAAATTAGAGAACCTAGCAGGAAGAGGGCAGGCCTGGAAAAGGCTTCTTCAGAAGGCCAAGGCCCACCCTGGGCTACCTTGCCACTGAGGAAGGAAGGAAATTAATAAGACATCTCTTTTTATTTTTTTTAAAAATAAAGTATCCCATTGTACACGTTATTGGTTCTCATATATTTCAAATAATATTTTACATTAATCAAAAACAACAGCATTTTTTTCTTTTTTAAAACAAGTTTTATTCCAAATCTTTTGTGATCTTTGAGAGAACTATCTATCCTAATCTTATATTGAATTGCTTTCCATTGAGGCTGCATTTTTATTCGTTTTATTTCTTAAAAATCTATTATTTCGATTGCGTTCTGATCCTCTGGAGTTTTTCGAAGGGTCCTGTAAAATTCAACAGGAAACTTTTGACGCTTTTTTATCGTTTGGCCCACAAGTTTAAAAAAAATGTTTCTTTTTCTTCTTTTTTTTTCATCTTCTAGAAGAAGTAGTTTGGACGTTGAAGTAGAAGTAGGCGAAATGTTAAAAAACCTACACGCACTTTTTTTTTCTGTGGAAACAACTATTATAAACCATGATGTCGTGGGAAGGCAAGATAAAGTTAAGTTTATTTGATACATTATATCACATTTTCTGTAATAAATTTGTCAAAAAAGAAAGTTTGTGACATATTAAGGTATATTAACTGGTTTCATTAAGTAAACATAGGGCCTAAATTTACAAACAACTACTTAACAACAGTTATTTATCATTTGAAGGGAAAAATGTTCCTGTCAAGCTATTTTTCAATCATCTAGTACCTTTTTTGTTAAAAGGCGGCATTTTAAGGTGAAATTTCATTTTGATTACTTTCGTATATCTTAAAATGTTTTTCTATTCAAAATTCTCTTTGTAATTCAAATTTTCTTTAAAAGCTACTAATATTTTTAAATTGCGTTTTTATTTATTAATTAAAAAATTTGATATATCTTTATGCTTATTTTGATCGTTTATTTCAGAATTTTCAAATGGAAAAAGTACTAGAAGTGCTTCTTTAAAAAAATTGCTTAAGGATTCAGCATAGAAATAAATATAACAAATTCCTTGTTCTGCGTTTCTTTTACGAGTAGAAGTTGCTTAAGTGAAAAAATATTAGATTTTAAATCACAAGATTCTCATTTTTAATTTATTTGAACTAGCAAAATGTAGCAATTTTTGAAAAATATATGTCTGGTATAAATATATTTTAAAGATAAAACAAAGATTAGATTTTTGCATTTTGAATCTTGTATCTTCTTATCGATTTCAGGATTAAAAATCTCAGCAGGTGAAAGAAATTGTTTATTTTATAAAAGAATAATTTCCAAATTTTTTTCTCTGTTAAAATGTATTAAATTTTTGCAAGACCATAGAGAAATTGCGGATTTTGATAATCAAATAAGAACTTAATTTTGCTTACTTTGTTTAATACGCTCAAAATAATTTTAAAAAACAGTTCAATTTCGAATGATTTCTTTCATAAATAAATGATAGTTTAAAAAACTAAAAAAACATACTTTTATAGTTAATCGAACCAAGAAATTGCTAACGCATCCTCCCCTTTTTCACATAAAGAACACTTTTTTGTTCTGAAATTTGTCACCAAATCTGGAAATGGAATCTGGAGTTAGTCGCCAAATCTGGAAATCGTTAATCCTGATGATCCTGATCAGGACAATGGAACAGAATTATTAAATTATTGTATTGTCATTGATCCTTGATAAGTGCGCAAAATTTCGAATTTATTTGATCTTTAAAAGGGGACAAAAATCGAGTTCCAGGGTTCCGTTACATACAGATGAATCTAATAAAAGCATGTTAAAGAAGTTTGTTTTCCAGTGTTTTGATTTAGATTGATTGCTTCAGCATCGCACTTAAAAGCTATAGGAAAGGTATTAGCGACAGACTTTGAGCCCTTGTCAAATAAAGAGGACGTCACTAAGCTGGCATTTCACTCTCCAAGTTTCCAAACCACACCAACGTGAAAACTTAGAATCCCGAAAGTTTTTACGTCATCAGCCCAGATACATGGTAGGTCTTTAGTTGCACCAAAGCTCAAATTCACGCCTCGACAGATACAGTTTCAACCACAAGTTCGGAACAGTGACCACTCGGATTAGAGTATTAAATTCAAAACCTTTCAAGCCTTATGTGACGAGTGAATGTTAACGTCGCACTGTTCAGCAACATGAGGGCTTTTGGCGACGGACAACGTAATTTTGAACCATAGTCAAGTGACGCGGATGACACCTGAGCTGGCACCCCCTCTCCTAACTACCACACCTCACCAATGGGAGGACGCTTCAGCTCTCGACAGATAACCCCTACACGGCGGGTCTTTAGTGCTACTGGGCTCGAACTCATGACATGCCTGCCATGATCCTATACCTTGACCACTGGGCTAGAGCAGCCCGAATCTTATGTAACGATTTTTGGCGTGGGAACCAAGAGCAGTGACGTAGCTGTGAATTTCCCGCCACACAGCTGTGAATCGATGTCTTTGTGGATCGCCACACCTGCACTATAAGGTATCCGACTACTTTCGGAACCGTGATTTTAAAAAAGCGCATAAATGGATAATTTTCATGATATTTAGTGCCACTCAGATTAGAATACATGCATAAAATTGTTTTAAGGACATTTTGACAAAAAAAAAGTATTTAAATATGATATTTTGGCCAAAAAATTAACTTAGAATAATCTTTTTCCAAATGTCTTTTTTTTCCAATGAAAAATGGTTCTATTATAATAATATTTTATCTGTATATAGCTCAGACCTCTCTACAGAGGCTCAACTAGAATTTTTGAAAAATTCACATTATTTTCAGAGTTACCACCCATTGAAATAATTATTGGCGTTTTTTTCTTAAAATTGCCCCCCCCTCTGTTGTCGTATAATATGAATATATAAACCCACTTCTAAGTTATATATTTAAAAAAATTCTAGTTGAGCCTCTCTGTAGAGAGATCTGAGCTATATACAGGCAAAATATTATTATTGTAATAGAAGCATTTTTTACAAAAGGAGACATTTTGAAAAAAGATTATTCTAAGTTAATTTTTTGCCAAAATATTGTATTGAAATAATTTTTTTTGTCAAAATGTCCTTAAAACAATTTTATGCATAAATTCTAATCTAAGTGACACTAAATATCATGAAAATTATCCATTTATGCGATTTGCAAAATCACGGTTTCGAACGTAGTCGGATACCTTAAAATTATTGCGTGGTCCCGTCTCGGATCTCCCCCGCAACCTTTTGACATCACCCTTTCCCCGCCGCTAGCAGGATGTAACTAGATGCTAAAAAGGCGTCGGTCCCTGATCCCCGAGTCGAGAGAAAGGGAGAACCAGAGATGATTTGAACCTTCGAGCTGAGCACACCCGAAAAGACTCCCCTCTCACAAATCACATCATTTTAATAATCTTTAATAGCTTCAATGTATAATCTGTAAATAATAGCTGTGACGTAAATAAACTAAATGTTTAAACTGAGAAGTATCTCGCTACCTTTATTTATCTTAAACTTCACAAAGCCACAAATACATTGAAAACGATTTTTTATCTCTTAAATAATTTCGAATGAAATTTTCGTAATGAAATTTTACTTATAATCACAAAGTCTTATACACGTCACAAAGTCTTATAAAATAGATTGAAAACAACTCTTCCCCACCCCGCCACATTACGCGTACGTTAGGTCACTGATAAATACCATTCATTAAAATTATTAATCCCGCGCTGGGCAAGGTTGACTCAGCCTTTCATCCCTTCAATGGGCTGATATATGAGTACCAAGCTTGCTTGGAATCTTAAGACTGGGAGTTTCGCGTCAGACTGACCACCTGTCCGGAACATCTGCTCATGAACCTCAGGGCCCAAGGTCGCGTAACTGAGTTGGGTACTATAGGCCTTCACCCTCATGGACAATTACGCCACTGAGTTAAGTTTACTTAATAAAGAGTAACTATAATAAAACTTTTCTTTGTTGACCTAAGTAGGAATTGACTTAATTTTTTAACTTGTTTCAAAGTTCTAATCAACCGCCCATTCGGTATTGTCGTTAGTGACGCCAGTGAGGTGCCTTAGGGTCTGGGTTCGAATCCCGGAGAAGGCATGGATGTTTGTAAGTGTATAGTGCCTTCGCGGCTTGGGATACTCTAAACAGCTGTCGAGTCGCAAGTCCTCTTGTGAGGCTGGGAAGAGAGGTGGGAGGCCTCTAACCACCCCCAGGGTGTTTTTCCTCAAAATTGTGGAGGAACCGATAAAAAAAAATCGTGCTGTCACCTTATGGTGCTGAAAGCTAAGGCTAAAGACAGACGTAAAAATCTAGTCTCTCGCCGCGATGAATACCGTAGACAGTGTTTTGATGTTACTGTCGATCGGGTGGCATAAGTATTAACAACAGTTCTCATCAAATTATAAAACATAAACTCTAAAATGTCCATCCGAAAAGAATATTTGGTGGAAGGATTTGATAACAAATTTTTTTTGTATACCTTATTAATTACAAAATGAAGGATGTAAATTAGTAATAGAAAGTACATTTTGGTTTTGCAAGCTAAGTCCCTTCACGTAAAAAGGGTGATGCACGTTGAATTTGTCGAAGTTCAAAGACCTCATAGTAATGTGGGGTGGAAGTTTCGAGAGTGGTATGTTAAATCCGGTGTCGTCCTCGTCACTTGAATAGGGTTTAAAATTTTTAGAAGTCTGTTGCTATTATCCCTCATGATGTTGCTTCTCAGGGAGACGTTGGGAAACACGTAATGAATCTATCGATATCTAAAGTAATTTTTAGCTTAACTATTTATATTTTCTTCGTCATTCAGAAAATATTCAAGTTACCGGAGCACTATCAAGCTGATTTGAAAATTCTGAATTTTGTGAAATAAAAATAACGCAAACGATTAGTAGAATGAAATGCTGTAACTTTTTTACTATTGCATTACAAATAGAAAAATCAAACTAAGTAATGGTAGTATAAAATAATGTTACATCTAAATTGTTAAATAAATATCTGATAAATGCATAATGAATAAAATTACAAGTATATTTATTTTAATTTTTGTGTTAAATGTATGCGCGTGTTGAGTTAAAAATTATATCAATTTTAATAGGATGTTGGAATAAAATTGAAACAAGTAATATAAAAAAAATTAAGTCAATTCCTACTTAGATCAACAAAGATTAAGCTACTTTTTATTAAATAGTTACAATTAATATAAATATGTATATACATTTAACGGTATCACAACATTAACTGGTAATTAATTTTTATTCATTATCATTAAAATATCGTATTGTCATCCAAAACAATCGTGTATATAAAATTTCAGTTCAACTGAATGCTTTAAAACGCGAGGAAAAAAACTTTTTCAAGTTTTGATACAAGTCGCCAAAATAGTCGCCAACGTGGCTGTATTTGTAATTCTTTAAATAATTACTTTTAATCAATTAATTTTTATTAATTATAATTATTGTATTGTCATCCAAAATAATCATGTATATAAAATTTCAGCTCAATTGAGTGCTTTAAATTGTATTTTATTAACGATTGAAAATTCTACCAAGATAAATAAATAAATATATATAAAGATAGTGTGAGCTATATAATAGTAGGAATTGATTGAGTACTAATAATTAATGCATACACTTGCCTTCGAAAGTCTGCGTACAGGCAATCATCCTACGTGTTTATGCTATAATAACTATTAAAATCTCGCTTTAGAAAATCAAAGTACTAGTCAGCAATTCTTTAAAATGTCCTCATTCATACAGCAGCAGCAAAATTCACCTTAACAAGAAAAAACAAGAATGATCACCAAATAATCACCAACCATCCGCGCCAAAAGTCTGTACACTTACAAATTGAGCTTTTTAAGAACTTTTATTGTTAAATAATTGCACTAAATCGTGTTTGTAAGTAATTATAAGCTTCTTTTACGATTTATTTATTATTTGGAATTTGAAAGCTTTTATGGTGCCATGACAAGCAACAGAATAGAGATCGATATATCATTGAGAGAAAAATCATCATAAGTGTTCAGAAAAGGGGGAATTTTTTAAAGGAATTGCTGAAATGTCAATAGGAGACATCCATTGATTGAAAAAGTTTTCATAAAACTACAAATAAACTTAACTTTTAACGTCCAAGCCAAGATCTGGCCGCCCGTCTGCAGTGTTACCTCGAGAAACTTGCTTTGTAATACGCTCTATAAAAATAAATCCAAGACTATAGGTTTCACAAATAGCTAAAAGTGTAGCTGCGATAATGCAAAAAAGTGTGACTTTAATTACAATTCGAAGAAAATTGAAAAAGGATGACTATCATGACCGAGTTGCACTCAAGAAACCATTCATCTCTCAAGTGAACAGAGCTAAGGCCAAAAACTATCTAAATAGGACACATAATTATTGGAAAAATTCTATATATTCAATTGAAAGTAATTTTTGTAATTTGGCATCAAAAAGAACAAAAATATGCCTACAAAAATTACTGGACAGATCTTAAGAAAGAAAATCCTTTTTCGACTATCAAACATGGAGGAGGAAGCATAATATTTTGGGGTTCATTGGAAGCCTTTCGGATGGTAACCTGGAATTATTGAATCAACAATATACAAAATTGGTTATTTGAACTTATTGAAGTAAAATATCATGGCATATGCCAAGAAACTTGCGGCGAGTGGTGAGTTTTACTTTCAGTGGCACGATGGTCCTATAAGCAAATGACTCTCATTGTGAAGTCGTGGTTGTTCTAACATGCCCCAAAACAATTCCATAAGCCAACCTAATCCCCACACCTAAGCACAATACAGCATTTTTGGGATTTACTTGAGTGAATAATCAGGGAGAACGTAATATCATCCAAGGAATTGCTCAAATCTGTCACAGTAGAAGAATGGAACAAAATATCCACAGACGAGAAACAACTAAGCTAGTTAAATCCCTGCCAAATACGTTGAGAGAGTAATAGAAAGAACGAAATAACTTACAAAATATTAACTTTTAGTTATATTCCATTATTTTAAAGGTTTTTTCCAGTGTACGCAGACTTTTGACGCATACGATTTGTGTTGTTCTCAAGTTATAAATATTTGTATTATTTTATGTAATAATCAGGCGATTGTTGTTTATACTATTTGAATTCACGACTTAAGAGGAATCAATAAAAAATAGTATTGATTCAGAAATACTTCATTTAATTAGCGATCTTTACATAAATATGAAAGATGATCGTCTGTACGCAGACTTTCGGAGGTAAGTGTGTATAACGTAATGTGAAAAATACTTTGCAAAAAATGTTCTTTTTAAAAAAGCAAAATATTCCATTGTATTTAATCATACGAAGTGAAGCACTCCTCAAAATATAGGAGAACTTTAATTACTTTCCACAAAATTGCATCTGCAGTAGTGTCAGTTACGTTACATAAAACAATGTATAGGAATATACCACAAAACATGGGCCATAAATTAAAAACAAAGCAAAACTCATTTGAAACACGAAGCGGGATGTAGCAAAAAAAAGTTAACATTCAAAGCGGAAAAACTTTTTTAATTTTTCTAAAACTAATTTTTTTTCATTTCCACACTCGTGTCACATCTGAAAAGAAAATAACTCCATCAGAGAAATATTACAATTTTCTCTACTCACAAAGACACCGCTACGGTAATGTTCCATCCAACTGCATCTTGTCACTTTTGAAAATTATTCTTTCCACGTCTTCCGTTTCGACGGCCATCGTTTCCTGGACTCGAACGTGTGAGAGTGAATGGGGGCGCTCTCCAATCACGACCTTGGGTGTTGAGGAACTACGCAATATGAATAAAGATGGGACCGATACCTACTTCCTGAGCGTAAATGAGCATGTCTAGGCGAGTTCATGGGAACCCTCGTACGTGCACAGGAATCTCGAAGGCTTGTGGCAAGTCGTTAACGTTCAGTAGGGGGCTGTAATTATGTGTCTTATATATATAATTGAAGTTGTATAGAATGAATAGAGAGAGGGAGTTCTGTAGAAAATATTTGTATGAAGTGATTTTAAAGTATCCGACTCTCTCTCTACGTTCGGAACCGTGATTTTAAAAAAGCGATTAAATGGATAATTTTCATGATATTTAGTGTCACTTAGATTAGAATACATATATAAAATTGTTTTAAGGACATTATGACAAAAAAGAATTATTTAAATACAATATTTTGGCAAAAAATTAACTTGGAATAACCTTTTTTCAAAACGTTCTTCTTTTATAAAAAAAAATGCTTCTATTATAATAATATTTTGCTTACATAAAGTAAAGACCTCTCTCTCTCTCTCCAGAGAGTATGAACTATTTTTTTAAAAAATTCACATTATTTTCAGAGTTACAACCACTTGAAATAATTATCGGCGTTTTTTTTCTTAAAATTTCTCCCCTCTGTTGTCGTAAAATATGGATATATAATCCCACTTCTAAGTTATATATTTCAAAAATTCTTGTTCAACTTCTGTACAGAGGTCTGAGCTATTTACAGGCAAAATATTATTATAATAGAAGCATTTTCATAAAAGGAGAATGTTTTGAAAATGGGTCGTTCTATGTTCCTTTTTTGTCAAAATACTGTACTTAAATAATTTTTTATTGTAATATATTCTTAAAACAATTTTATATACGTTTTCTAATCTAAATGACATTAAATATCATAAATATTATCCATATATACGCTTTTGCAAAATCCCGATTCCGAAAGTAGTCGAATACCTTAAACCTATTTGATTTGATTTTGCTGTGATATCAGATATGAAATTTAAAATTTGTACATTACCATCGCGTGTGAAATGTTTTGAAAAAAGGAATCGAAATATTTTCCCCCAAAATTTCAACACCTACCGTGAAATCTGGTGTATATAAGGCGCACTTTTACTTTCAAACTGCATTTATTAATTTTTAGGTATATTATCTGTTATATAATTAAGGCTTTTTCCACTTTTTCCAACATTCAACCCTTTTGGACCAATGCTAAATTTTGAAATTATTTTTTTTTAATTATTACATAGTCTCCTAATTTCCGTACCCTATAGCACCTTTTCCGCACGGGTATAAGTTCCGATAATTAATTTTTTTTCTCCATATATTAATGTGACCAACCGTCCTCCTTTTATAGGTTCTGTCCTTCCTGGAAAAGTGTCCTTCTACTTGTCCTCCTTTTCAATATTTTAACACTATTCTGTTAATCTCTATTCAGAGATGTACCAAACATGTTTCCAATATGTCGAAGAATGGTCTGAAACAAACATCATGGGAAAAAAACAGCTTTCAATGGTGTTTTTTGACTTCATCGTAAGTAAATTGGGCAGATATATAAAATCGTGTTGAGTTTTTATCGATAGAAATGCCTGATGTTAAAACCGATGACAATGGTTTGTTTGAATAAATTAGAAGACTGAATGTATATTTAAATTCTAATAAATTGGAACAATGGGTAAATCAGCATGCTGAAATTGATAAAAGATGGGTGGAAATATACTTAGCCCCATTTCAAAAATAAACACTTTCCATATAATAATTCAGTTATTCTTGCGGATTTTACGTTGTGCTGCCCTGGAACTAATGCAGAAATTGAAAGTTTTTTCAGTTGGTAATGATTTTTGGACAAGTGATAAATCAAGATTGAATGTTGATACTTTAGCTGTAACTCTTACTGTAAAACTCAATATAAAGGATATTTTTTGCTCCGAAATTTTCGATTTATTAGAAAGTAATATATTGAGAAAAAATATTCAATGGTAAAATACTCGCGCGTTTAAGTAAATAATTGAAAGGAATGCAAGCGTAATTAGTGTATTTTTATTTGAATTAAAAAATGTTTCAAACATTTACGTTTCAACTTTTTCTTAAATTTTTCGCGCACGTCCTCCTTTTTATTGTAAAAAAACTGGTCACCTTACATATAACCCCGATTTACTCGAATCATAACTTCTAAACAATGTAAAAATGACAAAATTTGGAAGTCCTACAGTTTGATTGCTTTTATAGGTTTCAAGAAATTATGGTACCTGGAAGAGTGGGTGTGGATAGCATTAGAAATATTGCTTGACTATCGTTGAGTCCTGGAAAATACACACAGTATTTGCTATAACTATAAAAAATTAAATTTTAAAGAAAGTTTGTAACTGTGAAGAAATAAAATTTTATTTTTGGGATCTATTTTTAATGAATTCCAAACAACACATCTACTATAGCTGAAATTATTTTTTAATCAAAAAGAGCAAATGAAATTGTCATTGAACTTACTCTGTCACTTTCACAGGAAATCGAAATGCGAAATTGCTTACAAATAATTTTTACGCATGAAAAGTGCGGAAGAAGAGGAATTTTCCAGTCAGGAAAATTAACCTTGAAATGGGGTTTTATTAACTTGGAAAGAGTATTTCTGGAATTCTTCAGTAAAATCTGGAGATTGTTTTCAATATATTGGGATATCTTCAAGGTGCATACTCTTTCACGAAATAATTATTTCACTCTATATATAAAAAAAGGTTTGTAATGGGTTCTATTCGGGCTTTTACTAATCCTTTGGAGAGGGAATACTCTTTTTAACTGTGATATTAGTTTTAAAACCACTTTCCGTACAGATGGCTCGATTTTATGCAAATGCAACTTCTATTTAAGTGCCAGTCATTGAGCAGGCGGTGTAATGGTTAAAAGTTGATCGTAAGCTGAAATTCTAGTGTTAGCGGCTGATCGTCGCGTATCGTAAGATTAAGGTATCCGACTCCATTCGGAAAAATTCACATTATTTTCAGAGTTACCACCAATTGAAAAAATTACAGGTGTTTTTTTTTCTTAAAATTGCCCCCCTCTGTTGTAAAATATGAATAAACCCACTTCTAAGTTATATATTTCAAAAATTCTAGTTGAGCCTCTGTACAGAGGTCTGAGTTGTATACAGGCAAAATATTATTATAATAGGATCATTTTTCACAAAAGGAGAACATTTGGAAAAAAGATTATTCTAAGTTAATTTTTTGCCAAAATATTATATTTAAATAAATTTTTTTGTCAAAATGTCCTTAAAACAATGTTATGCATATATTCTTATTTAAGTTACACTAAATATCATGAAAATTATCCATTTATGCGCTTTTGAAAATCACGGTTCCGAACGTAGTCGGATACCTTAATACTAGAAAAATAATCTAATGGAATAGTGGTAGGTGTTCACCTGAACGAGCTAGCAGGCTGAACGCCGAATCGTGCAAGGGATTTAAGGAAGATAAGTACCTTTCATATCTTTAATATATAAATTCGGGTTAAGAATTCTTATTGCTCGTCGGATTTAGTTATTAAAATGCATTCATACAGTGTTAAAGGTTGAATAAAATTAGTTATTCTAAGAGGTATAGTCTGTGCTTCCCTTTTACTCTAACCCTCTCACGCTCGCGACCTCAGGGTCACGACAAGTTTTTCGTGATGATGTAATAAATTTATTTATTCATCTCACACGTGAGAACAATAGTTGAAAAAAGGCACTAAGTCCCATTCGATATTATGATTACAAATAGGCACACAACAAGACTCAATTTTCAATTAAATAGATCTACATAATACACATGCAAATTACAGTTTTATAATTTGAACAATGAGTACGAGCAGTTGTATAAATTGTACTTTGGGGGCTGGTATGCCCTTAGGTGGACAGGGGGTACCCCTTTCCCCCTAGTTAAAAGTATAATTTTTTTAATAAATTTTCTTGTAAAGGCTTGATGGCATGATTATTTTAATAGAAAGAATATGTAATGTTAAATAAAAATGTATCCATTTTAAATATTAATATAAATTTAAACTTACAAAGAGCAGAAATTCGCTTTAAAATTTTTTTAAAAAAACCAGCAAAAATTCGTATATGTTTCTTTTTTTTTAGACTCGAATTTTATTCCCGAATCGTCTGCACCATGCAATTACGTGCAAAACCAATATAGACTAACTCATGATAGATATCCTGCATTATTCGAATCGTAAAATAATACGCAACAAATTCAATATATCGCAAATAAATAAATAATTATCTTTTTAACATAAACTCTGATATCACCAGGGAAAAACAATTTGACGAAATAAATAAGGTACCGCCTTTCAGATGTACTATATTAATCGCATACTGTGCCTTGAGATACAATTACATGTATCTGGTAAAGAGTCCTAGAGATCCACTTTTTCTTATAGTCCGTGTCCAATACTCTGGACAATTGTGTGGATAGGAATGTCTATCTTCTATATGATACTTTGGAACGCTGTGAAATACACGAGTGGCAGCAGAAAGGGAGAGGCCTACTTGCAAATCCTTTATGTTCTGGAATGCATCTGTCATTTTTACATGAGAATATTCTAGTGCTTTCCTCTTGCTGTAACTGTTATGATAATAAATACATTTAGATATTGAATCATAGTAGTAATGTCATCAACATATAACGCCTTTTTTAAAAAATTAGAAATATTTTTAATTAATGTAATGTTTCTAAAAACGGTTGCCTAATTTTGTAAGGATTTTTAATTGGTGAATTATTTTTATTAATTATGTGTGGAATGTACTTAAAAAATCGTTCATTGTTTTAAAGTATCCGACTCCGTTTCGAACCGTGATTGTAAAAAACCGCATAAATGGATAATTTTCATGATATTTAGTGTCACTCAGATTAGAATACATGCATAAAATTTTTTAAGAACATTTTGACAAAAAAAATTTATTTACATGTAATATTTTGGCAAAAAATTAACTTAGAATAATCTTTTTTCCAAATGTTTTCCTTATGTGAAAAATGGTTCTATTATAATAATATTTTTCCTGTATATAGCTCAGACCTCTCTACAGAGGCTCAACTAAAATTTTTGAAAAATTCGCATTATTTTCAGAGTTACCACCAATTGAAATAATTATTCGCGATTTTTTCTTAAAATTGCTCCCCTCTGTTGTCGTAAAATATGAATAATCCCACTTCTAAGTTATGTATTTCAAAAATTCTTGTTGACCCTCTGTAGTGAGGTCTATATACTGGCAAAATATTATTCTAATAGAAGCATTTTTCACAAAAGGAAAACATTTAGAAAAAAGATTATTTTAAGTTAATTTTTTGCCAAAATATTGTATTAAAATAAAAAAATTTTGGCAAAATGTCCTTAAAACAATTTTATGCATATATTCTAATCTAAGTGACACTAAATATAATGAAACTTATCTATTTATGTTATTTTGAAAATCACGGTTCCGAACGTAGTCGGATACCTTAAGCAAAAAAATGCGATACTTTCCTTCGTATTATGGTGTTATTTGTTACATAAGAATTATTTTATGCAATTCTTATTACTAATTGTCTTATTGAATCAATTAGAATAATTCTTACCATATGTTGACACAAAATGTTGCAAAAAATCAAATCTTTTTAAAAAATATATCTTTTCTTTGTTTTAAAAATCTTTTATATATTTCCATTAATTTTTTATCTGATTGATTATTTTAGTAATACATTTTTTGATACCAAGCATTCAAGTCTAGAACTTTTTCTCTTTTTCCTAATTCTTTCCAAATTTATTTGAATGAGATACTGCGTATGAAAACAATATTTCGTGCAATTTGAAGATATTTTTAATTATTGGGCAAAACCTGTTTAATATAACATAGACCCTTAAAACATTTAAAAACAAACCCTGAACATCAATTTAATATTAAATATTTAAAAGATAATAGTTTTGTGGTGTCCAATTCTTATTTATATATGCAAAGAATGGAATACGTGTGGGATACAAATATATCCAAATCAAATTATTTTATTTAAGAAAAAGAGAGTAAAGGAAAGTGCATACCTTAAATAAACAGAAACATTTTCACAAATATATTTATATCAGAACATATTGCTATTTTTTAAATTGGAGTTCGTTATGTATTTCGTTAAATTAGAAGTTTTTCAATACGTTACATCCGAAAAATTTTAATCGGCTTATCTAATATTTATGTAAAAAGTTTTTATAAAAAATACATATATATAATAAATATTTATGTCAGCGATTCTTAAACTTTCGATCTCCACGGGCTTCCTGAGAAACTCGGCGCACACCTTAGAAAGGCGCTGCGAACCCCTAGAAGTCAGCTGACCACAGTGATGGTCGCTGATTTATGTGAACCTGAAGTGTTTAGCAATCTTATACAATACTTTTTAATTGTATTTTCGATTTTAAATAAAGATGAATTACACGTTCTCTGTATTTCATTACAGTATACTTTTAAATATATAAAAAAAGTATTCTGCTTGTATTGTGAAATAAGAATTTATTTTTAATCCTATCTTGTTTATTTATTAAGGTATTTTTAGTACTCAACATTAGATCTCAGTGAAGTGATGCATAATAATTTGAATAAATAATTATTTTCGGCTATAACATATCTGTTAAATTAATAAAAATATAGTATTTGTATTCACATAATTTATGGTTTATTGTATCAGTAACATTTCACTTGATTTTCGTAAGCTGATTATCATATTTTGTCAAAAAATTCATTGCAATTCTTCAAGCATTTTATTTTCTACTTCAGACCCATTTAACTTTTACCGTCAATCGTGTATGAATATATTAAGAATTAATACAGGTGCTACCAATTATAGTCTTTTAATATCTGATTAATTACATATCAATGTTTGTTTAATAATATCTGTATTTATAATTTAAGTTATAGCTGTAAAAATAATGAAAAATATTACCGGGTGAAACTCGCATATTTAATTTGTTATATATATATAAATAATTTCCTTTTTTTCCCTTCACCCAAGATATTGTCAAATACACTCAACAAGTTGCTAAACCGGAATCATGCTGGATATTATAACATATCTTGTCATTTAAAGCACTCATTTCAATAAACAATTAATAATCTCCTAACCCTAAACTTAACCATTGGGGAGGGGGGGGAACAACTCCAAAAATGTTTAAATCCTACTATTTTGCATAGTCATATAAAAAACAGTTTTTTTTTATTTTATTCCTTCATTTTAAAACTTTTCCGTTAATATTTTTATCATAAAAGTATTTATTTCATCTAATAACATCTCTAGGAAAAAGAATATAAACTGTGTATAATCTACAATATTTTTTTAAATAAAAATAGATTAAATAAGTAATTTCGCGAAAATTCTTCACTGTATTTATTATTTTCCACGAATCGAACAGCCCTTCACAGCACTGCTTATACACTCAGGCATTTATATATTAAACGAAACCAGAATAATAGTTTAATTCCGCGCCCCAAGACGGAATTTTCCGAATGGCGTTCCATTTATATTTCATTTAATAAAATTAGTCCAGTTCAAAGAACACGAATCATGTCAACAAAATTGATAAATGAATATCTTCTCCCACAATTCATTGTTTTCACTCTTCATACTCTCGCAGAACCTCCTATGAACAATGTCACAAGTCCATCTGGTTGAAACCCAACCATTTTTCTGTCAACCCCTTAAAACAAATGTCTGGACCTTTCTTCCGGAAAGAAGCCCTACCATTTGTGGTCTTCAAAGTGAGCATGGGCTTTAACTGGCCATCCACTTGCGGAGAGCTCCAGATGAAAGTATGGAGTGTAATCTGTGCCACAGAAAATGGATCCCTTTTCAATCTGGGGTTGGGGATTGTCCCCGATAACTGCAATCGATGCTTATCCCATACATCAATGCCAACCACCGGTTTGAGTCTGTTGAAGGATTCTTTTGTCTTGGCTCTTTTTCCTGTCTTGATTCCTTTTGGAATGGGGCGTGCAGTTGCGTTGTGTGTTGCTCCCGATGTGATTTGTGTTTCGAGAGCGTAATGATTGATAATTCTCCTTCCCCTTCTAAATATGCAATCTTTTTGGTAGTTGAGTATTATTTTAAATAAGAGACACATGCTGAAATGTGGATCGAAGGGCCAATAGATGGGTCAAATATTTTAAGTAGAGTCTCTTGTTGTTGTTGGTACTATATCATGGTAAAATAGAAAAGTTTGAAAGTTCTATAGATTGCTGTCATCCGCGCGAATATCGCAGCCTTGTGTTTGGGAACCTTTATTACAAAAATAAAATCGAAATTCTTGAAAAGTGTGAAATGGGTGCATGAGTTATTTGTTTTTATGGAAAAAAAACAATTTTAGTTCACGGGATTTGTCCTCCTCTTATGTACGCAAAGTTTTTGACTTTTCGAGTTTGAAATCATGACGAGATCTTTCTTGTGTCCTTTTTTCAATTTCTACTATTAGTTCACACTCTCCCTGTGTATATTTATTTAAATATCTTGTTCAAATTTTAATAAAATACTTTCCATTAATCCACTCAAGTTCAAATACATTTTTTAAAACTTGTAGTGGATGACGCTTGATGTTAATACAGTTTTTCAAATATTAATTCATTCATGAAATTTAATCAATTAATTATAGTTTAAGAGATGTATTTCAGTCGATATTATCCTTCTAGATAGCAGCGCCATTGGATAAAACAGCGTTTGTAAAATTTGTGATGAATATTTTACTAAACCTGAATAATCACGTATGCTAGTTAGGCGTCAGTCTTCCCTTTACTCTGGTTTTAAGATAAATTCTTACTTATTAAAACAATTTTTATTAAAAACTATAATTACAAATTTAATGTGGTTAAAAAGTTTTTAATGTTAATTTAAAAGGTATTTTGCTACTTAATATTGTCGTTCTGTCATATGTACATACATATTTATATTAATTGTAATTACTTAATAAAAAGTAACTAAAATGAAACTTTTCTTTATCGAACCTAAGAAGAAATTGACTTAAAAAAATTTTTTATACTATTTGTTTTTTATAAAGTCGTCAATAATATGATCGATTTCTTTGGTATTTTAAGTAGTATTTTCACTTTTTCTGTACCTGGGAGAAGTTTGAGAAACTATTCTTTACTTGAGGATAAGTTTTTTTTTATCAGATGTAATTATATAAATAATTTTCTAATTATATAAATTTTACGAAATTTTTAATAAGTTTTCTAAAGAGCGTATATAATATGTTTTAACGTCTTTTGATATTTTTAAATCTAAAGTTGTACAGCTTTTGATCTTTTTATGTGCAATAATTTTTATTTTCAATGTTTTTTAGTTTTTTTCTTTTAATGTGTGTGTTCTTTTATCTGTTTATTTCTGTTCTATTACGTTTGTTGAAATTTTGGGGTTCTTGCGATTCGTTTTACTGTGATTCACTCTGTAGCTGGAGTTTTTTCCTTAATGTGCATTTCCTTTAAATAAATTTTTAAAACAATTTACTGTAATTTGTACGATATTTATTTGTTTTCTTTAATAATATTGCAAAAATTGATTAGCTAAAATTACTCAATGGTGTGTGGTGGTGGTACGTGAAGAAATCAAATTACACAAATTTCATTTTCCTTAAACATTTAGGTTTTTGAATTGTATTCGGGAACGATAAAGTTTAATATTTATTTTATATATCCAGAATTAGTTTTTTTAGAATTATTGAATAAAAAAGCTACCGTATATTTCCGTATAAAATACGAGAACTTTTTAACTTTTTTTTTAAAAAAAAAGTTAAATTAAGAGGTAAGACCTTATATATACAAAAAAAAGCGAAATTTAGGAAAAATGTTTTTAAAAACATTTTCCGTAACCTATGCTCAAGCAATCTAAATCTTTTAACTTTTGGGGTATTTTGAATTGAACTTTTATTTCATAAAGACAATTAAGTCACATAAATCTTTCAAAGTTAGAGTCAAAATCCGAGTTCCCGAATAATTCTTTAAATTTACATTTGCATCGTTGAAATATCGGGATGTGTATGTTTATCATACTGTGAATTTTTCCTCCAGAACATGAAACAGGCTGAAGATAACGTTCTGTGTGCGAATTTCTCGTTCAGCTCATTTTCCAAAGTATGACTGACACAGATATTGCACAAGATAATAAATGAAGGAAAAAATGTGCTATATATACTTTCAGATAGGATTACGAGAAATAAAACTGTCATTGTTAGCGTTTTATTTTACTGCAATTTGATTGGCAATATATTTGAAAAAAATTAGGAGATTTTTTTTTAAATCCCTTTGGCTTATTTCCGGGTATCGAATTTTAGTTAAATTCTTGAAGAAAAAAAGAACTATTGGCTTTTGTATTCCGAAGTAACGGTTTGTTTAACAAAATCTTATCCACGTTTTAACAAATGTCAAAACGTTAATATTTTCATATTCAAAATACAATGAATCATAAGTTGATTTATCCATAAAAGTCTGCGTTTTCTACCTAAGACTAGATTGATTTGTTCTTCTGATCTTTATATTTTTGATATTGCATGTTATAGTTATTAAAAAAGCCGGCTGGGTGATGTTATTGGTTTGTCACTGGCCTTCTACGCCTAAGGTTGCGGATTCGACCACGGTCCAAGTCGGTGGATTTTTATGATGCAGAAAATCGATAGCGTCCATGTTGTATGATTATGCGGCATGTAAAAGATCCCTGGGGTGTCTATTTGGCTTGGATGCTCTCGGCAAAATTAAATCCTAGTACAGGTTCGCATCGTCAAGAGCTCATGTACCTCCCTCTGGGG
Organism: Trichonephila clavipes; assembly: GCA_019973935.1. Lineage (NCBI taxonomy): Eukaryota > Metazoa > Arthropoda > Arachnida > Araneae > Nephilidae > Trichonephila > Trichonephila clavipes. The sequence goes on along the minus strand of BMAU01021221.1, from coordinate 380,278 downwards.
AAGAAACTGGGTGTCAAAATTACTTGCGGTAATTGGCATCGCCTATATGGTACCGCGCTAAAAAGTGAAACCTGGTCCTGGGCAATGTACTAGGTCTGCAAAGGTTAAAATACCAATGCGCAGCCCCATTAGAAAAAAAAACAAATTATAAGTAAAAAGTTATTCTTTTATTTGTAGAAGAAATATTTGCGCCACTGAAAATTCCGCTATCATCGTTTACATCAAATGCTTGCTTTAGTTTCACCAAAAAATATGCGTACAAACCAATTAAATTCACTCATAATCCAATAAAATACACCTTTTGACACTTTTTTTTGTTTTAATGCGTCAAAGTTACTCAAAAATAAAGTTTGGTGAACGATCGGTTTCTCGCAATAAAATTTTACACAAAATCATAACTCTAAAATGCGTTAAAAAAACCGAATCATTTCAAACAACACTTCTAAAAAAATTATATGCGTTTCATATTCAACTGTAATTATTTCCATAATATATTCGCTTTGAATATCGATATTCTGAAAACACAAAAAATATTCATTTCACATTCGAATCTACACACGCGCAAGCTGCATTACAATCCACACACATGCGGCGTCCACTTTTAACAACAGTATTGACGGAAAGCAATGATAATTTATGGCAAATATCCAAGCATAATTTAAGCGGTGGTAAAAAAAAGGCCCACTAAAGACATCAGAATCGAAATTCGATAAATATTTGTAGGTGTTTTTCTGCTCGCGTAATGATGCCGAAGTTATGTTCTTTTTTTTTATCGCTACCTAAATTGCGCCGTTAGCAAATGATGGCGAAATCATCGTTAAAAACTCTTGGAAGACCAAAGAAATCGAAAAGACGTTATTTTAATATCCTTGTTTTTGGTTCTGGATGCATAAGAAGAGGTTGAACGCTTTGGTTGTTGTCAATAACTCCAGATAAGAATGGAAATCGCGAGCCACTACATTGTGTTTTACACCACAATGGAGTTTAATGGAAGATGAAGCTAAAGGACATCTCTTCGAAAAATAGAATAACTCTCATTGATGTCATTCTAGTAAAGAGATAGCTGAAGGTCACACACACACATAATGAATAAAGATGATTGAATATTTTAGGATGCGATTGCCTGTTTTTTTTTTTTTGTTATTGTTGATCTGAAGTAATGAGAACAAACGCGGAACAAATAATTGAATTGCACTTTTGATGTTTAATTTTAACCCTTTATCTACCGACGGTACTTATAAGTACCACTCACTTTAAAAATGCATAGAATAACCATTTTTACGAGTACTCTGACGATATTTAGAAGGAATATTCTTTGAAATCCACCCTTCCAAGATATATGGCAGCACGGGCTCTATGATGAATATTTTAGTTGGGAAGGCGTATAGTTTTATAGCAGAAATTGCGTTTTCAGCGGATTGGAAAGATTGTCATTCCGAAAGATGTTCCGAAAAATAGTTTATGTCAAAAGGTGTTTTATTTTTTTTGTACTTAAATGTAGACCTTAGAAAAAGATTTGACTATTTATTTTAAGTGAGCAGTGTATATAATTAATTTTACAGTTGAATATCTTTTATTAATTAAATAGCTCTAACGGATTAAATTTCCCAAAGTTGAGTATTTAGTTTATGTATATCCCTTAATTTTGAATGTAGTGATTCAAAAAAATATATTACATAAAAAAAACTGCAATAAATCATAATGCAGTATTTAAAGGGTTAACTGTGACATTTTAAAAAAAGTATAGCGGCATTATTATGAATTTTTCGTAGTAATGGACTAAATTCATTACAGTCACATGATAGAAAAAAAATCACGAGCTCTATATTGAATTCAAAGCTGCCAATAGTCTTGTACTTGTTGTTCTGCTTCTAAAATTTAGATAACATTTCGAATTTGATGATTTGATAAAAAAAAATACAAAGTATTAAGATTTTTTTCATAACGTTTTTCAATATTTAAAAAAAATCTTATATTATACTTGTAATTTTAAATCTATGTGAGTTGTTATTCTTGACAAATATGCAAATTTTAAGAGAGTTTCAGTAAAAAGAAAAAGTTGCCAACAGTGAAATTCAAGAACTGATTGGCTGGAAACACGTTAATGCATTTAACGTGTGACTAATACGTCGCATGATTTTACGAATTGAGTGGCTAAAAACACGTTTTGTAGTTACTTGATTTTGACATCACATGAGTTTATGGATTTATTGGCTGGAAACACGTGAGTGCAGTTATCATGTGACTGTGACATCACATGAATTTAACACATTTTGCGAGAGCGCTTGCATCGCTTATAAAAATGAATAGGGTCTGATGGGGAAAAGTGGGCTCGTGGGGTAAAGTGGGGGTGGGGTGTATTGAAAAACTCCTGTTTTCTCTTTTTAAATAAAGATATTTAGTTTTTTTTTATAGACATATATTGAGATTATAGTAAATATTTTCATTTTAGTTTCTGAAGTTGGTAACAGGTTTGATGTATATTAAGTTTCGTATTATGTTGATTGCAAATGGTATGTTGGCTTAGTCTGCTAATGAACTTTCATCTAAAATCAATAATAACTCGCAAAAGCTATTAATTTTAGGCCAGACTTGTAGAGCAATATCTAAGGAACAGATCTACATAAGAAGACAAGAATAAATTTTATAATTCTATTTATCATGAGTTGTTTTTTCAGGTGGGGTAATCTGGGGGTATGGTTATGCTTAGCTAAGTGTTCTATGATAGGGATATTTTTTACCTCGATGTTAACTTTAGAAAAATCTAATGCTCTATATTTTATATAATAAAATGACCAGAACAATTAATTTACTTAGTATTTATTCACTAGGTAGTAATTTTAATACTGAAAAACATTTTTTTTTAATTTTACTTCCTAAATTAGTTTAGAATGGAAAGAGAAAAAACTGAATGTTATAAGTAGGTACTAATAACACTTTAAATTACTATTAACATTAATTTTTACATTGTCTTTTGTTGTTCAAATATGCCAAGAAATTATATTAAGGAAACCAGCATGCAGTGAAGGGATTTAAATGATTAGGACTTTATCCTCTGAACAGAAAGGCTATCCGTATTCTCACTACAGAAAAGGGAAGCAACCAAGAGCATTTTTTTTGCCCATTTGTACCATTAAATATAATTAAGACACATTTATTTCAGTGTATTCTCATTTCAAAAAGAATATCTACGTATTTTTATTTAAATGTACACCAATTTTAGAACTACCTCCATTTTCTCCCACAATGGGCATTAAAACATGTTCTTTCAAATGTATCACCGTGAGGAAACAATCTAACAAAATTGAATGGCTACGCTTCATATTTAATCTATATAAATCTAATGTATATAAAATGCATCCAAAGTTTCATTAAATTCAATTTAATAGTTTGATATTATGACCTTCTCTAAAAAAACTGGATTTTACCTCCACTTTCCCGCACCTGACCCTATTTATTTTTTAAAAAATAACTAATTTACAAGCATTTACCTTATTTGCATAAAAAAATAATATTTCGAAATTAAATCTTCCTCGGAGAGCGGATTATTTTTGTTAATTAACTTTATTCTTAAGTATATGTTAGATTACTAATTATTCGACATCAATTCGCAAAATTTCCCCCAAACAAAGTACGGTCACTGAAGTAAAATATTAAACATCCACTAAATACAAAATTGATACTTCTTTTTTGCTTACAAATAGATAATAAGTGTTGTTAAAATACAGGGTGTCGGGGCTTAAAGTATCCAAAAGTTATGGCTTATTACGGAGCTACCCATCAGAATGTATGGATTGAAGAAACTGTTCATGTATTGATTGGAAACCCCTCCCAGATCTTTTCGGTTTAGTCCGATTGGTCACTCCTGCGTGCATTATTCGGCAATCGCAGACGATTTGCTACACCGACTTCATTAGTAAAGATGTGGACACCACAGTAAAAAACAGTAAATTAGTCACGTATATACAGCAACATATTCGAACGGAATGGAAATCGTTACTGGCTTGCCTAATAGACTTGTCAAGACTCCTACAAAATAAATCACGCACGCGATCAACAGTGTCTTCCTTTTGAAAACTTAAGGGTACCTGAAGTTTTTTTGAGATACCAAAGTTCTACCGTCTCCTTTAAAATTCTTTCCCATTGGTGGATAGATTTTGATGTCGGAGGATCGACATTTCATTTTGTTCGAACACGTCGCTGTATAAGCGTAAGTCAATGATATTTTTCACTAAAAAGGCTCAATATTCTCTCTGAAACTTGTATCAGCATTAGACATAAAAGAACACGTTTTGAATCGAAAAGAATTATTTGTATTTGTATTAACCCTGAGTGTTTTCGCTTTAGAGTTGTAACTTAATATTTTAGTCGCCAAATCTGGAATTCGTCGCCTAATTTGGAAATGGGAAACTTTTAATCCTGATCACGAGAATGGAACAAAATTATGAAATCATTGTATTGTCATCAGTCCTTGACAAGTGTGCAAAATTTCGAATTCATCTAACATTTTAAAGTGAGTAAAAATCGTGTTTAAAGATTCCGTTACGTACAGGTAAAGCTTATAAAAGCGTGTTAAAAAAGTTTTGCTTGCCACACCATATACGGATACCATGGGAAACATAACCATCGATTCATCGCTGTCATTCCGGTCCCGAAAACCCCATTGCAATCTGTCTTTTCACTACTGCACTCTTTCCCTTTTTTTATTCGTAAATAAATAGGAGCTTTATCTTGGGCACACGATCCAGTTAATGGAGTCCTCATAATGTAGTGGATGTTGAAGCACATCCATGCCAAGTTTCCTTCGGGCTTCTGAAGCGGTTTTTTCCTTACGATATGTTTGAACATTCTATCTCACCTTAGTGCAGTCATTCGTTTAAGACCATTTTCTTTGCAAAACTACTTTTAAATTTTGATTTTTAAAATAATTCTTTTTAAAACTTTCCTCACGTTTGAGAGCAATATTTTTAGCTATTGTCTATTGAATAAATCCCTCAATGCGCGAATGACAATGGGCTAAATTCATAACAGTCACATGATGAATGCAATTAAGTTTCACTTATTGTTCTACTTATAAAAATTAAATACAGTTTCTAATTTGATAATTGGGTGAAGATGTTCAAGTGTTAAGGTTCTTCTAAATGTTTTTCAAAATTAAAAAAGTTCTTATATGTTATACGTGTATTTTTTTATATCAGCTACGATTTGTTTACCTATGTGCTTCATTAATGTTGGCAAATATGTACCTTGTAAAAAAAGTTTCTGTGAAAAGCATAAATTGGCAACACTGGGGCGCATGACTGCAGTTTCCGTGGGACTACAGGATCACATGAATTTACTATCTGATTGGCTAGAAACAAGGGACTAAGACGTCACAGGAATTTAGCCCATAGCAGTCTTTGTACAATCATGTATTTCGTGCGGCCCAGTTTTAAGTTCCAGCAAACTAAAACTGCTTCCAAAATAAATCTTTTTACGAGTCTAACTTTGAAGAGGCTCTATTTAATGCAAATTTTATCCTCAACGCTGATCAACCACAAAATTTCACAAATATAGGATGTCCGAAAAACGTGAATACACTTTCAAAAATAAGTTGAAAGTAATAAAGATTTTACCCTGCGTTTTTTAAAGTTCCTTGAAGAAAATATTAAAGTTTCTGTGTAATGAAATGCAAACTTGATGGCGCAACGTCCACGTTTTGCAGCATTCCCTTTGCAAAATGGCTTCACCACAAGAGCAAGCTCAAATTGCAGCATGGTTTATCGAATTTAAATATGCAATACGTATACAGAGTAAATAGGGCACCATTACACTAGAGTTTGGAAGTGAGAAAAGTTTTCGATGAAAAGTTACCCGGATGATAGATAGGAAGAGGAGATCGGATGTCGTGGCCGCCTAGGTCTCTAAACATAACACTTTTGGATTTCTTGTGAGGATACGTGAAAACGGATGTACTGAAATGATTAACGTAGTAACACTGATGAAATAAAAAGTCGATTTACTGAGGCCATTCAGGATGTTGATCTAGCAATGCTTCGTAGAACGTGGTTAGAAATCTCGTATAGAGACTCGATGTGTTAAATGAAACTATTAGTGCGCACATTAAAATGGCACAATAAAACGTTGTAAAAAAAAACTTTGGTAAATTTTTTATGAAACACAAACTGTAAATGAATATATTTGCTTGTTTATTTAATTAATATTTGAAAGTGTGGCCACACTTTACGGACACCCGTGTATTATAATATTTTGAATCGTTTCTGAAAGTATTTTAATTTTTTTGAATACTTTTTTGTCTTTCCTTCCTCAGTGGCACGACAGCCCAGGGTTGGCCTTGGCCTTCTCAAGAAGCCTTTTCCTGTTAGTGTCCTCCAATTTCTAGTTCTTAAAACTAGGAGATTTTTTTCTAGGTCATCAATCCATTTAAGATTTGGCCTGCCTTTTCTTCGTGTGCCAATTTGTTGAGCATTGAAGACTTTTATAGTGGTGCGGTCTTCGTTCATTCTGACAACGTGACCAGCCATTTAATTCGTTGTATTCTGACTAAGTTAACAATGTCAGATTCCTTATATGATTGATAAAGCTCTAAATTTGATCTTCGCCGTTATTATCCTGAATTCTTCCAAAAATAAATCTTAAAATCTTCCTTTCGTAGATACTTATCGTGTTCTCATCTGTTCGAGACATGGACCAAGTTTCACATGCATAAGTTAATACTGATCTTAAAAGACTTTTATACAATAGAACCTTTTTGTGGGTGGGTGTGTTTTTCTTTTGATTAAATCTGATTTCATATATTTTCGTATTCCATTAAAACATCTATTAGTCATAGTAATTCTCTTTTGGATTTCAGTAGTACAATCATTTCTATTGTTAATTTTTGAACCTAAATAAGCGAAGCTGTCTACAACTCAAAACTATAACTTTTTTGTAATAGTTACTATAAGTAGCTAATACATACTTTTTTTTACTTTTTTTTTGAAGGAATGGTGTTCATACAAACACATACTTCCAACTCAAATAGCATTTTTAAATATTATAAACTCAACCATCACCATAGCAATAGTTACTATAAAATACTTTCCACCACCCGACAGTTTCTTAAACCGAAGATCATTAAAGCAGCTCTCCTATAAATCCTCCCGGGACCATCTTCTTCATTAAACCTGCCGGTAAGGGTTAATTGTTCCGTAAACACGTTAGAAGGCAGGTAGGCACACACACACATTCCGCGGTGTTCTTTTTCTTCTTTTGTGAACAGCATCAATACAGGTGGCAATGAATCAACGCAGTTGATGCTCTGGGTTCCAAACAATTGTTCGCAGACGTGTGAAATGTTCTTCTCTTCCGTAACCGCGGTTCCGGGTTGTGAGGGGGGATGGCAGTAAGTGAAAGGGACCCCTTGTATGTACACTTTTCTGGCGTTTCGCCACATCAGCACAGTCTATTATGTTCCGATTCAATGAAGATGCCGCGGCACAAAAAGGTATAAAAAGAACAGCAATAAGAAAATGGAAGACAAGAAGAATAGACGTTGATAAGAATTGGTGGTTGGTGTGGGGAGGAGAAGTGAAGAGATTTTCACTTTTCGGGGTAGCGCAATTTCCGAGATGTCAATCAAAAACTAGCGGTTTTTGAGCGAGGTGAGTTTTTAGAAGTATATAATAAAACTTCTGCGTTTGTGTGTGTGGTGTGTGTTATGCTTACAGTTGCTGAGTGTGTGAGAAAAAAAATAAGTTTTTGAGGTTTTGAATGTGGGATTAAAAAGTGTTGTGTACTGTTCTTTCGGCTCGGGTTTTAAAGGTGACGGTGGTGAGTATTTTTTTTAAAGCAGCATGTCGGATGAGGTGAGTTGTTTGTTTGAACTGAAGAAATTAGAATTTTTTTTTCTTCCTTGAGTGTTGGCAGTTTGGGGTATTATTTTTTCAATATGGGGCAGCTTATACAAGAGTGTATAACTTTTTCCTTTTCTCCGTAACTGGAAATGGAAAATGGTCAGGCATGAAGTATCAAGTTAGGAGAATAGTACCGAGGAATAGTGGAATTTATAAAAACATATTTGTTTAAACAAATTTTATATTTTAAATATCATAGATATAATTAATTCTAAGCGACATTATAACAATTGCTCTTTTTGATGGATAAAAATTAAAATACTTTAAGCTGTTTGTTTTGGGGATACGAAAGTTTTAAATCTCGAATTGAAATCGATCAAATTGTTGAACAATTTTCTGAAAATGTATTTACTCATTAATAAATTTTAATAGCTTTTGACTGTGTATAAAGTTTATTTATATTTTTTTGTTTGAGTGAAAATATTTGATTTTAATTTACGTCACACTTCATAGCAATAGAGAGAGCTATTGGCAACACATATCCTAATTTTGGATCACTTTTGGGAGGATGACGATACCTCTGAGCTGGCACTCCATTCTTTACACTTCCACTCCACACTATCGGGAGGATTTTGAGCCACGACGCATTTAAAGTGCATCAGCCCCTCTTCACGGTTGGTGTACAATGGCACAAGGTTTCGAGCCCTGTGACCATAGCCACCAGGATATTGTGGCAACATTTTTTGGCAGATGGAACAGGCTTAGTTATCATTGCCTTAAATTAAATTTAATATTCGCTTATATATATATATTATATATATATATGTGGGAGACAACAAGGGGTCCAATACGTTTCTCTTTCTTATGGTTTATTTAACATTAAACAAAAATTAATTAAAAAAGGTAGATAAGTTTTTACAGATAAGTTTGACGATGATATTCAGAAGGTAACGCCTGCTCGCGCACCTCTCGCGTTCTCCTTTCTCTCTAATGTCCAAGAGTTTTTGTTTCTCTTCCACTAATTCAACAGTTTCAGTTCGTGTTTTAGCTGCGCCTGCGCGCGAAGACTGCTTTGCTTTTGGCTGCATGCCATAACGGCCAGCCTGACTGTACGCTGTCCGCAGCGGTACGTCCATGGAGACCAGAGGAGAATCTGAAACATACAAAAAAAACGGAACAGACAAGGACTATACGACAAATATATAGAGATTAAACATATCATAATTTTTCTGAACTAGACAGTTTCTCCATCATGTGAAGGCACCTCTTCGACATCCGGAAGGTTCCACAGGAAAACACATTGTTTCACAGGCATAAGAACGTCTTTTTTAGCAAGTTGATCTTTGGTTGAACGCATCGATATTTTCCTCTGTAGAGTTCTGGACGTCTGTTCAAAACGATTTCTCTTTTTCCTTCGCTTCCACTGCCAAGGCTCAAAAATTTTCCGGAGCAACACAAACCGTCGATGTTCACTCTTCATAGGTGAAGGGGTAGGAGATTGGGAGATAAATTCCACGGAACTCGTTTTCATGGCACCATTGGCTTTCTTACACAATACTATATCAGAACATTTTTCTCTTACAATACTCAATTTTAACTTAGTACTCTTAATTTTATTACATTTATAATCCTTAATTAGAGAACTCGAATCATTTCTAGTATTAGAGTTTTTAACATGTGATAAATCATAACTAGAGTTTTTTATCACATTTGAAACAGAAACATTTGGAAAAGAAACACTTGAATTAAACTGAACACCCAAATCTGCACTCAAAGAGGATTCACTTTCACTTAATAAAACATCGCTCTTTGCATGGTCTAGTTTCTCTATTTCAGAATATACACTGGGATGTATAATAAATTCTTCGGTCAAGGTCGGTGATATTGCCGTTCTCACACTTAAGCTAGGAGAGTGTTGATTAAGAGAAATATTTATGGGTTTAACTTCTACCATACGCTGTTCGCCAAAACATGAACTTAATGTTATGATCTCTTCGGAAGGTGTTTGTACTCTAATTAGTGAGGAATTTAAAACTGGGATCTGGCAACCTGAATCAATCAATGCTGTTACGGGCTGATTTTCCACAAAAATGTTTACGTATTGAAGATTTGCGCATTCATCGCTATTTTGTTTTTCGCTCTCGATTTTCAAAGTATTCACGTTTATTTTATTATGGATGTGATCATTAGATTCTTTAGGTTTAAAACGCTTCTCACAGTCTCTTGCGCAATGAGATGAATCACCGCATATAAAGCAATTTTTATTTTCTCTTTCAAGATATTGGGGATAGTTCTCTTTAACCTTTGGTTTAAAGTTTTGTGATCTATTTTTAAAGGGGTCTTGGGTATATCCATAAATAATAGGAATTTCTTTATGTGATCCGCTTCTAGATGAAATATAAATATCACACTCTTTAGCTAAATCAATAGGCCTAAACCAATCTTCTGCTTCTCGAATGCCAATATGAGTTGCAGTTTCCTTATTTAAAGTTTCAAATAATTTATCAGAAATTATAAGATCACATAGAGATTCAAAGGAATTAACTTTTCTTAACGAACAATAATATTGGAAGTTTGCCGTCAATCTTGCAGCAAATTGGATGTATGTCTCGCCTGATGATTTTACAGCATTTTTAAATGAGTTTAAACACTCGCGAGGGGTTAATTGGAATTCTCTGAGTACTATAGATTTTAGTTTTTCATAGTCATTTAATTCTTCTTCTTTAATATACAGTAAGACGTTATGAGCTCTTTCGCCCAGAAGATTTATTAAAATTTCAGATTTATATTCGTCATTTATTTTCTTGGTTAAAAATGCGCGTTCTAATGATTGGAAGAACAGATTAAAATTTTCAGATCTGGTGGGAACAGGAAGAGATAAAGTTTTTATACTTTTTATCATATTTTCTATGTTAGTTTCGAACTGTTTTTCTTCGACTTTAGCTGCAGGATTTAAACTTAATGCTTTATTTTTAGCTAATTGAAGTTCGATTTCTTTTTCTAATTTTGCTAACTGAAGTTTCGCGAGCTCAATTTTTTGTTCTGAAGTTACCTCTCTTTCGTTTTGCGATACTCTCTCATCTATACAGTTTTGAATTAAAGTTTTAACGAAATCTGGATCACTTTCAAATGTACTACTGTTCTCAATTTTAGTCTTTAGTTTAACTATAGTGTCAGTACTCTCGACAGTACCGTCTAGCTCCTCAACAACTCTTATGAGATCCTCTTTAAGAGCGTTTTTATACATTTTAGAAAAATTTAGAAAGATCCTACCTTTTTTTTCTGGCTCCCTGTTGCTCGCACGTGCGTACGATGTATCCAATGAAGAAAAAATTTCGATTCCACTGATTTCACCTCTTCGCGATTTGTGAGTGGTTCCAACCTCTACACAGGCGGAATTTTCGTCGATGGGTTTTCCAACCTCTACACAGGCGGAATATTTGTCGATGGTTCGTTGAAAAATACACCTCTACACAGGTTATTTTGTTATTTGTTCCGACCTCTACACAGGCGGAATATTTGTCGATGGTTCGTTGAAAATACACCTCTACACAGGTTATTTTGTTATTTGTTCCGACCTCTACACAGGCGGAATGAAGTTGAAAAATTCAACCTCTACACAGGTTGAACGAAGTTTCCGAAAAATGGCGGCGCGTCTCCTTCACGGACGCTGTTGTTCATTGTCCAGACTTTGGTTCAAAATCGAAATTTTATCTATCGCGGCCGAGCCCCCATAATTTGTGGGAGACAACAAGGGGTCCAATACGTTTCTCTTTCTTATGGTTTATTTAACATTAAACAAAAATTAATTAAAAAAGGTAGATAAGTTTTTACAGATAAGTTTGACGATGATATTCAGAAGGTAACGCCTGCTCGCGCACCTCTCGCGTTCTCCTTTCTCTCTAATGTCCAAGAGTTTTTGTTTCTCTTCCACTAATTCAACAGTTTCAGTTCGTGTTTTAGCTGCGCCTGCGCGCGAAGACTGCTTTGCTTTTGGCTGCATGCCATATATATATATATATATATATATATATATATATATATATATATATATATATATATATATATATATATATATATATAGCTAGATTTGGAAAGAGTATTTCACTCTAATGGTTTTTGTCAGATGTACAGGGTGGAGCAAATAGAAGTGGCCCGGACGAGTAGATACGATTGAACGTGATTGGGATGCGAGGAGGAAATGACCTAACTAAGGAGGAAAAGACATGCTGTAGTTTTCAACAGGATGCTACACAACTGCCCATACATCCCTCCGAACCATGGATCACATTTACACAATCTTCATTCCTGACGGAGTAGTTGGTAGATCTCAGTTTGATCTCGGCACTAGCAGGTCACCCATGTCATCTGATCTTCTAGTGGGCGGTTACTTTTTGTGGGAAACCATCCAGTCTAAGGTATATCGAAACAACTCTCATAATATTCAAGAGCTGCAGCAGAATATTTCTGATTCGATTGCAGTGATTTCTGCAGTCCAGACTCGATCTGCTGTCTGCGATTTCCTGACCATGGCGCAAAGTTGGTGATCATTTTCAACATCAGCTATAATCAAGTTAGTGAATTGTCTCCTTACCTTAACCGTGTTTCTTTGTAATCTGGTACTAGTATCGTGACCCGAAGGTCGCAGGTGTAAGAAGGTTTGGGGAACAAGCAGACATTATCATAAAAATAGCTACTTTTTCAATTCCTACTGTTAGCTCACACTCTCTCTATTTATTTATCTTGGTGGAATTTTCAATCGTTAATAAAATACATTTTAAAGCGATCAATTGAGCTGAAATTTTATATACATGATTATTTTGGATGGCAATACAACAATTTAATTATAATTAGTAAAAATTAATTGATTAAAACTAGTTATTAAAAGAATTACAAATACAGCCACGTTGGCATCATTTTTGGCGACTTAGCGACCATTTTAGCGAGTTGTATCAAAACTTGAAATGGTTTTTTTCTTACGTTTTAAAGCATTCAGTTGAACTGAAATTTTATGTACACGATTGTTTTGGATGACAATACGATACGTTAATGATAATTAATAAAAATTAATTACCACTTAATGTTGTGATTCTGTCATATGTATATACAAATTTATATTAATTGTAACTATTTATAAAAAGTAGCTGAAATAAAAATTTTCTTTGTTGATCTTAATAGGAATTGACTTAATTTTTTTAATATTACTTGTTTATTCTTTCTTTAAAACTTTAAGAACTATACAATTTTATAGTTTCATTCTGGGAGCAATCTGAAATCCTAACCCTTAATCGGATATACTGGATCAGTGGTGTTCAAACTTTTTCAACTCACGGAACCCCTAGAACTTGAAGGTGCTTTCGTGGAACCCCATTCCATACACACACACATACTTCGAAAAATATATCTCAAAATAATATTTAAAGCAGTTCAACATGTTATAGGCACTTTATTTAAGGGCAATTATAAAAAAAAAGTATTGCAATTATTTATTAAAAAATTCTTAACTATTTTTTTTTTGTAATATAACTTACTTATTAATAATATTTATTTGTGATTCAAGTCTCACCTACCCATGCATTATATTTAGTAACTGGGAGATATGCTAGAATTTTTTACTCAAATTGTCGAAGTCTAGGTCTATTGAGATTAAATACAACCGTAATACATATTCTGAGTTTAATTTGTTTTTATACTTTGTTTTTGTGGCCGCTTACGTTGAGAAGTATATTTAAATTAAACACAATTTTCTGAATGGAATTAAAATGTTTATAGCTGTATGAGAAATCTCATGTAATTTGTATGAATTTTCAACGTAAAATTTAGAAGCTGTTCTTGATTAAATTTAAATTTTAACATCAACTCTGTTGATATGTTGTTTTCCTTAAATGTAAAAAAGGTGCATTTTCCATTAGAAAACTATTTAGTTTTTAGAGACATTTTGTGCTAATTAACGAGTATAAAATTATCTCGTGTAACCCGAGATAGTAAACAAAAAATAGAACATTCACAATCCAGTAGGAAGTATATACATAAAGATAAAACGTTTTAATATAATAAAAGTTTAAAAAGTGTTGCAAAATTAAGTTATACAAAAATAAAATTTTCACAGTTTTATTGAGAATAGAATGGGCTTTAGATACTTATAACTATACAAAATTCATAGAGAACATAAATCCATTGTCCATATATATTAATTTTTTCTCGATTTTTTGTTGTGACTCGTGGTACCCCTGGGAACCCTTTGTGGAACCTCAGGGTTCCGTGGAACACAGTTTGAAAACCACTGTACTAGATTATTGAAATTCACTTATCTTTGATTGGAGCTTCTTGTTACGATACTTCTCGAATCCCGATGCCTCGGTCAGCTCCAAAGTTATTTAATTCCTCAATTCCTGGTGAATTCTACGAGGACTATTATTCTCAGAACGGGCGACCACCCAGACGCTGTTCACCTTAACGCTTAACCATTAACCTCACATACCCTACGTCAGGTGCTTAAATAGTAGTTACATTTGCATAAAATGAAGTCATCTCTACGGAAAGCGGTTTTTAAACTTAAATCACAGTTAAAGAATATTTTCCTCGAGAGGATTAGTAGAAGAACTCGAATAGTACCCGTTACTTCTGTTATCCGTGCCACTTTTTATTTGGCCCCTCTCCCCTTGTACATGCAATTCTGGTGTTTTTCAGATAAAACTTTTGAATGCCTTTTGTTGTTATGCATTTAATTGAAAAGGGTATGAAATGAAAACTTTTTTTAAGAAATAAAATGGAATTGTATGATCAGAATAGAGTATAAAAGGGCAGCATTATAATTTTAAGTGTGAGTTTGCATTAGTTTTATTTCGAAATTATAATCCGATTAGTCAGCAACTGTTCAAATGTACTTCCGTTGAAGGGAAAATCTCGTATAATCCTCTTATGTGACGATTTTATGCTTTGTGTCACTTTTTAATGAGTTAATTTTACTAATTGGGATATTTTCTTCAGTACAAATAGAAAGCTCTTTACTTTGATATGTAAAGAAAATAATAAAAATAATTCGACGGATAAAAAGCGAATCGTCACTTGAAAAAAAATTTTTTTTTTCAAATATAGTTTTCTCTCTTCAATATAATAAGGTATTTAAATTATTATTTTTATTCAATTTCTGTTTAATTTTTAAAGAATCCGTTTTCAGTTCAAAGCGAAAGAAGGATCATTCAAAATATTAAGTTTTTTTAGTATTACTACTTACTGACTACTAACAATTAACTGCTTGAATTGCAATTAAATGTATTATTCCAAGAAATTTTTGGGAAAAATTTAACTTTTTTAGGTTGAATTTTAATCCAGATTAAACAGTCTGTTACGTACAACTAGGGATTTCGAGACAGATACCATTTTTAAGTTTCAAAAGGTATTAAAATTTATTAAAAAAAATTTTATATTCGTAAAAAAATTTTATTGGTGATTGATGTTTTTAAATACCTAAAAAAAAACAAGAACTCACTTAAAGAATAGTTTTAAATCATTTCAAAACTTATTCAAAAATTTAAAAAAAACTATAGAAACTATATAAATTACTCTGGAAAAACTTTATTTTCCTAATTGTACTTTAAGTTCGTTATGGACTTTTCAGAATAGATAATTCTGAGAAAAATTACTTAAATAAAATAAAAATGTAGTGTTTTCTTAAATAAGTGAAAATAAAATGAAAAGAAAAACTTTTACTTTAAATTTAATTCTTGATTAAGAACTGAGATTTTTAAGCAATAGTGTTTAAAAATCTCAGTTCTAAATTTTTCTTTGAAATAAGCAACTACTAATTTTTTTTTATTTTATAAACTTTGAATAATTTATAATGCCTATACGACTTTTAAGTACAATGAAAATAATTTGGTAATCTTTATTATTTCTAATTATTTCTAATATTTTTTTGTTCGACTGTGCTGGTGATATTTCTTCAGCTTTCTACTTTAACCCTTAAGCGGTCAATTTTTTTGGCCAAAATGTTCCAAAAAACGGCACGTTTTTTTTTTTTATAACTAAGGATAATATTTAACACAGAATGCTAAAATGGAAGATTTTTTAAATTTTCATTTTTAAGGTTTTCACACTATTTTTATGATTGTAGAAAACAAAATCTTCTAAATGTTTGCTTTTTATAAGAGCACTCTGCTTGCTGTTAAAAATGTTTCATATATCTTAAAATAATTTCTCTCATACTTACAAAAAAATTTCTTGTTTTTACCTATTTTTCAAACGATTCAAGTGTGTGTGCATATAAGCACACACAATTTGAAGCAGGGTGCAATACTCAGTCTTACATTGCAATGAGGGCAGAGATAATATCGGCTTTTTTGGATTATCTTTCCATTTGCATTTCTTCTCGAGCAACAAATGACACATTGTCTTGCCAATCCCTGTTCTTTATCGAATATTTTCAAGAATCAAAATTCCTGCCTTCAAAGGAAAATTCCCGCCTTCACCACAAATAAAATCCCGAATGAGAAGTATTTCAGTATCTGCATGTCTAAACTGAATATCTTAAAGCACTAGCACTAATAATCTCACTATAAGAATGAAAAATCTGTGTAAATCAAAGATAGCAATCTGTAAATCAAAGATAGCAAGAAGTGCCCGAACAGTGTACGGGCAAACTGGGTTGTGGCCAGCTTTCGGTAGCTCGTACAATGTACGGGCAAACCAGTTAAGGGTTTAAGAAAATAATCTATTGTTATTCTTTAACAAAAACAATTTCTTATATACTGTCTGATAGTAGAAGTGCAATACAGCTCTTGTACAGTTGGTAATGTGCGAGAGGTAATGTTGGAATGTCAATACTCAACAAGTTAAAACGACTTTCCACATCGCATCAGATTCATCTGCAGTAGATTCCCTCCCACGTAGATCTAGAGGAAAATGAGATTGCGGACACTTTGACTATGTCTGGCGCTTGTGAGGCCCCAAAGCCGTCAGCACCTCATCTTTTTGGAGCTTTTCTCAAAAATTAAACACCATAATAAGACCACTTGGATTGTCCCCCCCAGAGCACTATTGGTATCAGTGTTCTATGCCTGGTTCACGGTTTTAATAGACAGTGTTTCGATTGATTGATTGAATATTAACGTCGCACTGTTCCTACACGAGGGCTTTTGGCGATGGACCACGTAATTTTGAACCATGGTCAAGTCGACACCTGAGCTTTTAACTACCACACCACACCAACGGGAGGACGTTTCAACTAGATTTAACGTGCATCGCTGCCCTACACGGCGGGTCTTTAGTGGTACTGGGCTCGAACCTGTGACAAAGCAAGCCACAGTCCGATACCCATACCACTCGGCTACCGCGGCCTAACCCGCTTTCGAAGTGGTCACCTTAAATCAATGAAATTTTCCGAAGGATCCAAGAGCTTTGAAATGTGTACCAACTGTTCTTCTTAGTCAGCCTCGCCTGCTCTCATCCTAGAATGCCTAGGGTTCACCAAGCAGGATTTAGCTGACGATCCCTTGCTGGCGTTGGATTTCTTGAGTGTACGACGTCATGGACCTGGTCTAGCACTGCTGGCCAATGGGGCGTGACGCAACAACAACATTTCTGATATTAAAAAAATGTCATTGTTTTAAAATATATCATTGTTTTCATTTACTGTGTTATATACAGCTTTGTCCAAATTTTTATTGTACTGTTTAGTACGATCAATTCAGTAATAAATGCGCATTTATAGATGGTCTACGTACATAGTAATAAAATAGAAATAAGAGAATAAAGTCGATTTTTTTTTATTTCCTCGGTTCAAAAAATATTATAGTCGGGAAATTTATATAAAAAGGGGGAGGTTTGCTTGCAAGACTGCAACTGAATTAGATTCTGAGGGAAGAGATGGTGTTTACTGATTTGTGTGTGAGTATATATATATATATTGGTGTTTCAAAAAAGTTAAATGGAAGTCGAATTAAAATACATTGCAAACCTATAAAAAAGTCCACTTTTTTTTCGAAAGTTTTGAAATTTTGTGCATAGTTAGATTTTTATGTATAAAATTATTTAAAATACAATGAAATTTTTGAAACATTCGTCATTTTCAAAAATTTTCATCTAAAAGGATATCAAACACGTCAGTAAAATGTTTCAAGTATCAAAAATAGAAAAAAATAGCGTTTTTTAAGACAAAAAGCGAACAAGGCATTTTTGTTTTCATTTGCCTCAAATTCAAATGAGGTGCCATTAAAATACCTTCAGTGGGCCACAGGTTAAAGACCCCTATTCTATGGGCATTTATCATTTCCATGCTGCGTATTATCACTACTCTGAATTTGTCGGTCGAATTTGGCAATACCCTGTAAACCTCGAAAACTGAACTTGGGCTTACTGATAGAAGTAAAATCCATTGAGTAGAATAGCATCATTTTAAGGGACTTAACTAAAAACAAAATCAAGCCTCTCAAACGAATTACTATTAATTCAAAAAGAGACATATTTCGAATTTTTATTGAAATTCAATATAAATTAGGATCAACAAATGAAATGGAAATTGGAACCAAAGTACGAGCAACAGACATCAAATAGAAACTCTGGGGTTCAAGAGGAAATGGTTGCTAAAGGGCCAGTAATCCTTGCAGGGGAGGTACGTGCGGAGAAATATATTAAGTGGGGGTAGATAAAACCATCGTCTCATGTATACTAATCACTAAATGGAGGAAGGATATTCAGATAACTCCTTTTTGAGTTCTGACGTCACGACTTCTATAGTAGACAAGAAATTTCGATTGAAAGCTTTGAGAAGGATTTTTCATTATGTATCCATATTGTTGTGAAATTAATTTTGGGTTGAGGTATTCAAATGTGTGTTATTCAATGTATGAGATTGTTATTAATTTTTTTAAATAAATTTCTGGCATATAATATAGCCGTTACCCACCCGTTTCGCTGAGTATTTAATGATGTTGTATTACTATATATTGTAAGTTATTGGAAACTTAAATCATAGCATTAAGTTTTCGGTTGTATTTAAGAACATTCTTACAGCCCTTGCCTCTTGATTTATAAAAGGCACGTCTTGAATTTCTAAATCGGAATTATATTTATATTTTACGCCCCCATAACCCCCTGTGAGAGTCAATTTTCGAAAAACCTGCTTTTGGAGGATCTCTATTCGACAAAAGAAACATTCCTGTCAAATTTGAAACATGTTAGTCTAATAGTTCAAAAACTGGAATTTTTTGTATTTGTCAGTTACGCTTCCATTACTAGTCACCCCCTTTTAGGGCATTCCGAAAGATTGCTTCGGAACATTTTGTATAGAATGAATTTGAGGTGTGACACAGAATGTCACTGAGAATTGTACCACATTCCATACGTTGCCGGTCCCTCGGTTCAGATCAGCGATATTCAACCTGCGGCCCACCAGGCCTTTTTAAGTGGCTCGGTCTGAGCCCATTGCTCTGAGAAATTAATTTATTTATGAAAATTTCATAATTCTTTGTGAGAAATACTTTGTTAAGAAATCAAACATATTAATTTTTCTTTTTGCTGTCGATGTCGTATGGGTTCTAATTAATATTTTTTTCCGATTAGTGATAACAGACAGCAGTGGAGTAGCGACCTTTTTATGAATGAAACTAATTTTTAACTGTCTTTCATATCTTACAAGCGAAAAATATTCGAAAAAAATAGGTTGTTTCAAAACGATAGAGACAAGTTGACTATTTTGTAGTCAAAAACAAGAATGGATCAGTAATTATTTGATTTGTCACGAAAGTGTTGTATTTAAAGAATACCAATAAACAGGAATTGTTCAATGACACTTTTTCCTCGAAGATCCCTTTCAAGAGGTGATAAAATGACTTTCTTGAATAATCTTTATAACAGCAAAAAAAGTGTTTTGTCAGTGGTAATGTCACAGCAGTAACAAAGGCACCCTATGAAATTGTTTATATTATTGGTAATTGTATGAAACCGTTTACTGATGCAGAAATTGTGAAGAAGCGATTCTTAAATGCTTCTAATGTAGAAAAATTCAGTGACAAAAATTATGCATATAAAAAAAAAATAATTTAAAAAAGCAAAATAGAGGAGTTTTAATATTTTGATCAATTTTCCACATTTTAAATTTTCTGTGTTATCTTGATCTTAAAGCATTTCTCCCTCCCCCCATCACCACCATTAATCCTCATGCTGCGGCCCGCGTGATATATCCATCATATGCGTGCGGCCCGCGTGATATATCCATCATATGTGTGCGGCCCGCGTGAAATATCCATCATATATATATATGCGGCCCGCGTGAAATATATATATATACATATATGTATATGCAGCCCAGTAGAAAAAAAGGTTGAGTACCCCTGGTTTAAATTATAGCTTGACCATGACAAAAAGAATTATGTGTGGTTCCGCCCGTACATCAAACAAATTTATTTCATTTTAAGGAGAAACGGAGAGAAAAGTAAGATATGAAAAACTTTTTAAAACTATTCTAACCACATTAATATCTATAAAAATTTTCCTTTGAAAATCAAAATTTCTTTGTTGTTATAATGAAAGATTATGTAAAGAAAGCAATTGAAATAAATAAACTTCTCATAATTCTCATGAGCCTAAAAATATATTTTGATGATTTATTGCATTTTTAAAAATAAACTAAAAGCATAAAATAGCTTTTCTAAATGTTAGAAACTGCTATATTAATAAATATGCATCTTATTTATTTTATTCAATTCCTACAATTAGTTCACTCTCTCTATATATATCTTGTTCAAATTTTCAGTCGGTAATAAAATTCTAAAATCGTTATATTCATCCATTCAAGTTCAAATACATTTTTTCAAACTTGTAGTGGAGGACACTTGATGGTAGAGTACAGTTTTTTCAAATATTAATTCATTAATTAAAAAAATTAATAAATAGTAACAAACAATAATAATAGTACAACAGCATATATAGAAAGGAAAGTTGTTCGTTGTGTCCCTGTAGCGCAATGGATTACGCGTTGGACTTTTAATCCAAGTGTCGTGGGTTCAAATCCTACCTGGGATGGCCTTATTTCTAAGAATGTGATTTATTTTTACTATACTATTTTATTAGAATAATTAAATGTAGCTAATGAATAAATAATAACAAGCAAACAAAATAGTCCAAAGCCCTATAAAGAAAGGAAAATCTGTTCCTATTTTGTCACTTAATATTGTGATTCTGTCATATGTATATGCATATTTATATCAATTGTAATTATTTAATAAAAAGTAACTAAAATAAAATTATTCTTTGTTAACCTAAGTAGGAATTGACTTAATTTTTTTTCATATTACTTGTGTTTTATTTTTTATGATAGTAAGTAATGGTATTTGAGAGATACACATTAATCTACTGAAAGCCAAATATTTCTTAAGTCACATGGTAAGTTTTTTTTAAATAAAATAGAATCAATTATACACACCACAAAAATTCAAGTAGCCCTTTCGAATACTCCCTGTAAACCATCACTGAAGAACACTCCTCAAAAATTTCATTCTCTACCAACTCAATACCTTCCATACTTACTCCTCCTCGCATCTCGTTTATTTCCTTTTTTACGAAAACCAAACTAATCGGATTCAAGCAGTCAAACACTGAATCTACCCCTCCTCCAAACTCCCCTATAAGAAAAACGGAGGAGGAAAAGAAGCCAAAATGTGTTTAAATAAAAAATTGTAAAGATTTATCTGAGCACGCTAATTCGATAAAAACGACGGGAGAGAAAAAAATGGAACGAAATTTAACTCCATTTTCACCAATGGCGAATTTTAAGAGTGGGAAGGTGCGGGGGGCAGGTCAAGAGACCAGGGAAAAGAAGACCAACCCCATTTCTTTTTAGACTTTTATAATCTTGTTTAAAATGACAAAATATATATACACACAGCAAAATGGAGAAGGTAAAAGAGAAAAAGAAAAAAGCAACAAATCTTCCTTTTAAAATTTTCAGAACTTTTTTTTTTTCATTTCCTGATGGTCATCATTCTTTCTCTATCTTTTTTTCCCCACGTCTTTTTATTTCCTTTTATTACGTTAGATTTTTCGTCACGTGGGCTTCATGTCCAGGTGGTCAAGAGAGTTGGTGTTAAGTGGACTGACCGGATTGGACGAAGTGAAAGAGTGATGAAATTGGATACTGTGTGAGAGTGTTCCTTATTGATTTTTTGAGGGGTGGGGGAAGGACTGCTTTGTGTTGCTCTTACGTTTTATGAAACTAGTTACAGTGTTGATGTAATATAGGAATGAAAGAGAAGGGAGAGGGTAGAGACTCTTTCTCTGGCGTCGATGAAAAGCGAATGTTATCTAAAAATGAAGTTTGGGAGATATATTTCACTTGTCTGATGCCACTAGATCTTAGTGTTCGTAAAATTGTTTTCATTTCTGTTATTGAGAGATTAGTTTGAGAGAGAGAGAGGTTGATTTTTTTTAAAAAGAAAATTTCCTTTTCTTTAATACTAAAACGTCCGTCAGTGTCAATTGGAAACCGGAACCTGTTTACTTTGTTCTCCTTTTCGCATTTTTGCAAGGAATCAGAAAATTTTTCGTAACTTTTAATGATTTTCTCTGGTAATTGCACAGTAAAAGTTTTGCTGTTCTAGGTTAATTAGGAGTGGTTTTACAACTAAATATACCTGGAACATCCGCTGGTGTCGTTTCGACACCAAGGCAATTTATCATTATAAATAGCCATCGTTCAACAAAAGATAGTCCACTAAGACAATTAGTAAAACAAACTTCCCTAAGTCTTATCACACATTTATTTAACCTTAAATACAGTATTACTGGGTTCACAGTGGAAATGAATCAATTATCCTAAAATTGTTGTATCTAAGTGTTTCGTTTCATAGTATTTGCTTATCTTAGAGAGATTTAATTGTTTGAAGAAAAAGAAATTTTATGTACCCTGCTTTGCCGTTTTTGATTCTACATATCAATATATGAACAATCATTTCCTCATATGAAAAATATTTCGAATCTGCAAGGAAGTTGTTTAACAAAACGTTCAGAATATCGTGTCAAACTGAAAGTCACAAATCATACGCCTGTTATTGCAATACGAAGTAGAGTGATGCACAAGTTCGCATTAAAATATTTAATTTTTTTTTAAGTATTTTGAAGGAATACTTATATTTTATGTTGTTTATTTCTAATTTTAAAATAAACATGATTAAAAGATACATAATATTTGTACAAATTTATTTATTTTGTTAGGATAGTTATATTTTATGTTGTTTATTCTTTATGTTAATATAAATACCTTTAAGTGATGTAAAATTAATATATAAAACTCTGTTTCCTAACTGTGTATTCGTTGCCACGGGAATTAAATTGCTTTAATATTTCCTACGGTGTGGCATACTGAATTATATAGATATGGTTTGACACACCACATCTACAAAGCTGCCGACCCTTGATCTAACCAAGGGGGTCGGCACCCTATGGCACGCGTGCCACATGTGGTACGCGGTACAATTCTCAGTGGCACTCTTCACTGCTCTACAAATGTGTAAAGTTTTGAGTGGATGGAAGTTGATAAATTTGTAATGGACTTTATTTGAAAAACGTCTTCAGAATTATGGACATTTACGGAGTTACAAAAAAATCTGAAATATAATTCTAAAGATAATTTACAGCTATTTTGTAAATTATTGAACTTCAATGCTGGAGGTATTTAATCGCGTTTGAAGAGAGAAAAGGGCATGTACTCTACTTTCCGCTTTTGGTTCTACGCATCGAAGTAAAAACTCTTTCCTGATTTGAAAAACATTTCGGGTGCACTAAGAAATTGTTTAACAACTGATTACTCAAAATCGTCTCAAATTGAAAGTCACAAATTATACCCTTGATTTTGCGATATGAATGAAGCACTAGATTCGCATTAAAATTTTTATTTATCTTTTAATTTAACTATAATGAAGAGAAATACTTACATTTTTTATGTTGTCTATCTTATTTTAATAAATATGTTTAAGAATACGCAATATATGTACAATTTTATTAGTATTATTTTTTTTATTTTTGTGGAAGAAATAGTTATAGTTTACGCTGTTTATTTCTCTGTTCAGAAACATCTTTAAATGATACAAAATTAATATATGATAAAACTGTAAATCTTTTTATTGACCTCTATTCTCTAAGTCTACATGCATTATCGCGGGAATCGAATTGTTTAAAAAAGGTCGTACTGTGTTGCACGCCGAATCCTATTGGTAGATTGGCTTGGCACACGACAGCTAAAAGGTTGCCGACCCCTGATCTAACCTTTATTCGAAGACTGAGGTAGACTAATAGTTAATTAAGATCATTAGGTAACCATTGTTACGTGAATAGAATTCCGATTCTATTAAAGAGTATCATATAGAATTATGGAGCTTGCAGCATATTAAATGGATCTGGTCCTCTTAATTCCTTCGTGGGGGTGTAGCAGTTAGTAGAATCAAGTACCAGATGAGGCGATGCCCTCACTGTAATTCAAAATAACGAGTTTCATCACTCAGCTCTAGACCAAAGGTAATTTAACCAACTGACCTTGCTTTTAAACAGCAGTATCCATTGCATAAATTTACTTTAGTGCAACTTTAATCCCACTAAAAGAGACTCACTTCCTAGATTAAAAAACTTCGATCGCCATATTAGATTGAATATTGCAATTCAAAAGTATCGATTGCACACCACCTTTCGATTAAAACCTTAATCGCGTTTCTGCGAGACATTGGAAACCCTTTTGCTGAACGCAATCCTTCTCACGTGTGGTCGAGTGGAGGACGATTTGTCTTCTTTCGCACATTGGAGCGTGACAAATTGAAACCACACCCACCAGAAATAGTTGTCGGTCCATCCATCATCCAACGATTACGTCGCTGGTGTCGTTGCACTGCTCGCACCCCCTCCCGCGATATGGAGAAAAAAATTATTCCTTTCTTGGAGCATAAGTTGTGGATTTCTTGGCCGTTGTGAATGTTTAATATGTCCCACCGCATGATTCTGAGGGTAGAGACCTTTTGCTCTGACGATATTCCACGAAAATTCTTTTGTGGTTCCCTTCTGTCTCGTCTATTGAATCTCGAACTGAGTCATTAGATATTGATTCATGAAAAAAGAACGCCGCAACGTCTTTGTAGTGGTTTTGAATTATTTATCGCTTGGAAATTTGGTGTTGAGAAATTTTTGAAAAGTTTTCGTTTCAATTTTTTAAAACTAACTATTGTAACATGGCTTTTGAGTTGGATGGAGGGAATGGTCAAATGGATTTGTAATTTTTTGCCCTGGTCAGTGGCGCACACAAGGGGGAGGGGTCCTGGGGATCCGGACCCCCCCAAAGCCTTTGATTTTTTGCCGATTGATTATAATTCTAAGTACATAGTACGTAAAATTTAATTAAGTATTTGTTATTAATGATTAATTTTATTAATTAATGCTAAGTATTTATTCAATAATTAGTTTTTTATTGTGTTTTGTTCCCTAACATCGACAAAATCAAAAGGAGCATGATACAAGAATGGTGAACTTTCGACCCCGGAGCCCCCCCTTGGAAAATTCCTGTGTGCGCGCTACTAGTCCTGATCATATTAGGAGGGTGATTATTATTATATGCTGGTACTTGACTCACCTGATTTCCTCACCATTTTTAGGCGCAATAACGTTTAATATTCAATAGTCTTTATTACACATAACCTTCGGCTAGGTTTTTGTTGAAACCAATATCTCAACCCTGCTTGATTTTAACATAGACATAAAGAAGCTCGTATCTTAAATAATCGAGCTTTTGTATTAAAAAACGTAATTCATCAAAAAAGAAATCATGCACATACAGGTTTAGCTTGAACGCCCGCCGTTCGAAATTTATCTCTCTCTGTATTAGAAAAGTTTTTCGTGGTGCTGTTATAAATTTTTGATGTAGTTGAGATTAGCCGCAACAGTTGGCGCCAGGATATATTTTGAATAAATTTATTCTTGGCTACGAATACGTTAGAACTACGTAATATATGTAAATTAAAGTTTTGCAATCTAAGCAAATTGAGTATGAACAGTTGAATAATTTGTAAAATGGAGGTTGATCGCCGTTAAGCGAACAGGGAGTACCCCCACCCAGTTATAAATAATTAAAATATGTGGACAATTCTCGAGATAAAAATATTTTGGGAAAGTTGAATTTTTTTTCAATGTATGACACGATACAAGGGTTTCCCAAAAGAAAAGTGGACACATGCGATTGCGTCAAAATGAGTCCAGCTATAGTAGAGCCACCAAACACGGACATGAAGGACCGTAGCAAGTGTACACCGCATACGATGTTTGACATTGAAACCTGTTAGTGGTAAAAGAAATTAACCGTAAGTAAAGTCATGCCATATATAAAAATGCGTCCTCATCGGAACAACTTGCGGTAGGACGGTTTCCGATTACTGGAAGTGAGTTCTCAATGCGGGTATCTCTCCATGAATAGTGGCAGTCTATGGAGAGCATTGTTTAGGTAAAATGTCTGGGAACAGTAAGTGTAAAAGTTTTCGCGAACGGCAACAAACACGATATCGGATTTCCATGACAATGTCCGCCCACACGTCTCTCACAAAACCAAAGCAAGTTAAGAAAATCCGTTGGGAAATGTTATAACACCCACCATACTGTCCGAATTTGTTACCTTGTGACTTCTAGGCCTTAAGGCCACATAAGACAATGCTACGTTTCTATTTGGACGAAGAAGTGTAGGAAGCTGGGCAGGACTTCCTCAAGAATCAACCACATGCTTTCTACAGCGAAGACATAGACCTGCTGCTGAAACGATGGGACCTGTGTTACAACCCACAGAGCGATTTCTTTTGAATTCCAATAAAATCATTCTTTTTATTGAACTTGTCCACTTTTCATTTGGGCAACTTCTGTAGATATGAGTATCACATGTGTGCAAATGTGACAACTTTTAATGTTTAGTCAACCTTGAGTCTAAGTCTCTAATTTTACAGCCGTGTGAGATAAAGCTGATGCACGGGTGAATTTAATAAGTAATTTGATTATTCCTTTTAGCGATTTCTGTCTCGAATGCACTTTTGTGACTGTGGTAGCGTATTGACCATGGTCACGAGCTCGTGGCAGGTGTGTCACCAGTTCCATCCTTAGCATTACTGAATACCCACCGTGTAAAGGGGCTAACGCACGCTAAATTGAGCGTTGCTCAACATCCTTCCGTTGACGTAGTGTGGAAGTTTGAAGAGGAGGGTGACCAGCTCATGTATCTTCTTCGTCACTTGACCGTGGTTCAAAATTGCAAGGTCCATCGTCAATAATCCTCCTGTGGTTTTATACTGCGATGTTAATAAACACTCACTCAGACTACCTGTCTTTTTGAATTCGTGGATGTAATGAGTGAGTGAGTGAAAATTAACTTTGCACTATTCAGTTACTCGAGGGCTTTTGGTGACGGACCTCATAATTTTGAACCATGGTCAATTGATGAAGACGACACTTGAGCTGGCATTCCCCTCTTCTAACTTCCACGCCATACCAACGGGAGGACTTTGAACTTCGATAGATTTAACGTTCATCGCCAACTACACGGCGGGTCTGCGTGGTTGTAATATTAATCCTATATAAATTTTACTGTTCCTTTCAAACCTTGATTATTGCATCGATTTGAATGCAATAAAATGCATCCAAATGAGCAAAAAAAAAAATGATGATTTTTCTAAAACTGTACATTTTTATCCAATTTCTGAATATATCATGTCTGTTTTAATTATTCATTTGTGGGTTTTCAGATCCCTAAGAAATATATAGAAATATTTCCAGTAATCGCAGAGGAAAATTGTAATTCTAGAGAAAACCCTTCATTATTTTACTTACTGCTCTTTCACACACAAGTGAACTTTATGACATTCAAATCAATACATTAATCTAGGTTTCGGGAGAAAAGTAGAATTTCAACAGAATTAATTTCGTCCATGAATTCTAAATGGCCGGAGTGTGAGACGCGTCTTTTTCTTCCTGTTCGATGTGAATCTAACATAGTTCTTCATGAAACAAATACTATTGTTTCTTTAGAAAAGAATTTCCCGTGTAATGAAAAAAGAAATGTCGAAGGAATTGGATTATAAGAACTAAAAATACTCGATATTTTTATGTTTTTCTTTCTCGTTCTGTGTCAAGGAGATAAAGAGCGAAAGTTATCAAAAGAAATTCCTTTCCACATATTATTTCGAAATGCTTTTGTTCAATATTGCGCTATATTAGTATAATAAACTATATTTCGTCAGATATTTTTACAAGACATTTATGTCGTTAATATTCTTTCTGCAGAGTATCTAGTGGTCAAGGTAGCTCATGGTCAGAATCGCGAACTCGTGGACGTGTTATCGAATTGTAGATTCGTAAAATTTGCCAAGACTGAAAGTTCTCACACTCTGGCGAGGTGTGGAAGTTTGGAGAGAGGGTTACTCCTTCACTTGGATTGTGGTTTAGAATTACAAGATCTTCGCCAATACTCTTTGTGCACTTTAAAAGTGTGACAAAATCAAATCAGAGTGAGTGTTTCTTAACTTCGCATTTCGAAGTAACACAATACTTTTACGATGGACCTCGTAACTTTGATTTATGATCAAGTGGCAACAGCTGAGCTGGAACTCTTTTCCTCTTTCTTCGAACTCCCACACCACACCAACTTGAGGAATTTGAGCCTCGACGGATTTAACGTGCATCAGCCGTTCTATACAAGGGATTTTCCGTGACACTAAGACTTGACCACATGATATGCCAGCCACGAGTCCTTGACCATTACCACAAGGCTACCACGATCCCAGTCCATTCAGGGAGAATCTGTTATTTTGAAAAATCCAAATCTTAGAAATCATTTAGATTCTTGAAATTATAGTCTTTAATGAATGAAGAAATTTACCGGAAAATATTCAATAGATTCGCCATTTTGTTTTCGTGTTTAAAAGATAAAAATATAAAACAAGATTTTTAATATAGAATGTCAATCAATATTGTTACAAATTTGAAAAAAGGTATGCATCATAAATTAGAACAAATCTTTTCCTAAGAAATGTTTTCTCAAATTGTGTTCCTGTTTTTCTATTAGTTTTATGTAATAAATGAAATGTCATTTTGCTCTTCGAAAAATATATTTGTTATTCCAAAGGAGGTCTCTGGTTCAAATCGTTTGTACATTTTAAGTAATACAGTTGACAAATAGTCGTCTGGTATTCTTCAAAGCGAACAGAGAACTAGAACAAAAAAAGTAAAAAGAACGTCTGATTTCTTTTTCTTCAAAAAGAAAAGGAGCAAAGGAATTTATTTTCCCATTAGAAAATATTGACCAAAAAACTTTCATGCAAAGAAAGCGCGATTTCAAACGAAATATTTTTTGGAAAAAAAAAAGTTTTTGCTTTCTAAAGGTCTTTTATTTCCTCTTACAAAAGTATGAAAAACAGTTTTTCCCACACGCATGCAAATTTCCCCGCTTTTTGTGGTTTCTTCGCATTGAAAATACTTTTAAAACCTCGAACCATTTTGTTGTGTTACATTCCTGGACCAGCGTATTAATTCTTCGCTTTTCAGTGTGGGAGGGGAACACCATTTTCTCTTTCCCCCTCATCCATGCTATTTTACAGTCTTGAACTGGGAAAAATTTCCTACATTTTCCCTTCAATGAAAATGTAACTAGATTCCAAAATGAAACGGCAAGGAAAATATTCGAATCTAAATATTCAGAAAGACCATTTAAAATTTTCTTATATCTCGTGTGCTCCATGACAATGAAAATAGATAGAAGACTTGCGATAAGGAGAATTCTTACATAGGAAAAAAATAGAAGCCATTTGCGGCTGCATTATTTTATCCTTTAGTTTTGGAAGCTTTGAAATACATTTTTACATGGGAATACGGTGCTAAATCGATAATAGAGTTTCTGGGGACTTAAGAAAATATATAAAACACATAATAACGTGGGAAGTTTTTGTATGAAATGAACACCTTTCAGAATAAAGTTGTTCCCTTCTGTTATACATATTTCGAATTTTTCGCGAGCAATAGTAACTATTATTTTTTTAACTTCTATCATTTCTTTAAAAAAAACATGATGTAAAAGTGATAGGAAATGTTATATTTTAACTGATTGATTGATTTTAAATTAGTTATTTATTTTTTAAAAAATATATATTATTTAAATTTTGTATTTAAATTACTATGCATTAATTATTTTATTTTAAAATAATACAATTTAGATTTTATTCTGAAATGAACAAAAAAAAAGTATTCGAAATTTTGTGTGAATTCAGAGTTAATAATCAAGCAACGTAGTAACTCTTAATAAAATATCGTTTGATGGATTAACTTTATATTTTTTATTGGACAAAAATTGATAATTTTAAATTTTTATTTTTATTATTTAATTATTATTAAACTTTATTGTTTAAGTATTATTGTCAATTTTCATTATTTTATTCTTGTTTTTTTAATTACATTATTAGATTTGTTTGAGTATATAAATCGTTTACTCTAATTTTTAATTTTCTGTCACTGATTAAAAATAGAATTTTTGTGAAAATTCTCCGGTTCGAATTAATATGCTTAGAGTTTGTACTATGGTTGTGTGATATGAACTTAGTTATACAGATCATTGTTTGTAGAATAAAAGTGAAATGTTAAGTAAATTATAGTTTAAAAAAAAACTAAAAAACATACTTTTATAGTGAACCGAACTAAAAAGTTAAAAAATAATATAAGAATAAAATGATTAACGAGAAAATTAATGCCATTGGGGTTAAAGCGCGGAGAGTGCTTTGCACTACATTTTTACAATAAATCTGCATTTTGGAATAGAACTAGTAAGAATTATAACAATTAATATCGAGCACTCCACGCTTTTACCCCAATGACAATTAATTTTCTCGTTAATCATTTTATTCTTATACTAGCCGTTACCCACCCGCTTCACTGGGTATTTCATGATGTTGTACAAAAGTATACTGTTTACATATAGTATATGAATTATTGAAATTCTTTAAGAATTCGATTGTTTTGAAAAATATATTTATAGCTGTAACTCTCGTCTCTTGATATAAAAAGGACATAAATTAAAATATCTAATTTCTATTTATAACTAAAATAGAAGTAGAAAGATTTTTTGCGCTCACTTAACCTAATAATCAAGTTGATTTCCACCAAAGCAACTTTCAGTGGATCTCTACTCCATAAAATAAACATGCGTGCTAAATTTCAAGTCTAAATCTAACAGAGCAAAAACGGAATTTTTATCTTTAATACCTCGTTGAGAGCATTCTTAGCGGATTCCGATTCAACAAAAGAAGCATGCAAACCAAATTTTATTATTATAGTCTTAGCAGTTCGAAAACGGGAATTTTGTCTATCAATACGCCCCAATAACTCTCCCCGCTTCCCCCTGGAGTTGATTTCCGTAAAATCCATTCTTAGTGGAACTCTATTCAATTAAAGAAACGTGCTCAACAAATTTCAAGTAAATGGGTTAAATTCAAAAACAGGAATTTTTCTATAACACGCCTTAATCCCTTGCAACCCCACTCCTTCGGGGGTCCACTTTCGAAAAACTCTTTGTAAAGGGAACTATATTCCATGAACGGAACATACCTTCTAATTTTCAAGCAAGTGGGTCTATTAGTTGAAAAGCGGCAATATTTATCTATTACGCCCCTTAATCCCCCCTCAGTGACCCTTGGGGATCAATTTTCCCCAAAACTATTTGGTAGCGGATCTCTACACCATGAAAGGAATCTGCTTATACCAAATTTCAAGACTGTACGTCTAATAGTTTAAAAATGGAAATAATTACCTATAATGCCCCTTAAGCCCCTGCAACGTCACTTAGGAAGCAATTTTCCCAAAACCCATCTTATAGTGGATCTCTACTTAATGAATGGAATCAGCTTACTCAATTTCAAGATTTTACGTCTAATAGTTTAAAAAAGGAGTTAATTGCCTATAACGCCCCTTAATTCTTTACAACGCCACTTGGGAGTCAATTTGGACAAAACTCATTTTGTAGTGAATCTCTACTCTATGAAAGGAATCCGCTTACCAAATTTCAAGACTGTACGTCTAATAGTTTAAAAATGGAAATAATTAAGCATAACGCCCCTTAAGCGACTTCAACGCCCCTTGGAGATCGATTTTCATAAAAATCATTATATAGGGAATCTCTACTTGATGAAAGACACGACTTTACATCTAATAGTTTAATAATGGAAATAATTATCTATAACGCCCCTTAAACCCCCGTAACGCCCCTTGGGGTTCGATCTTTGCAAAATCCGTTCTTAGCTGACGTCTACTCCATGAAGGGAACCTACCTACTAAATTTCAAATCTATAGGTTTAATAGTTCCGGAGATATCGTGATTAGTCAGTGAGTCAGTCAGTGAGTGAGTCGCTTTTCTCCTTTATATATACACACACACAGTCCAGTCACATTAATGTGACCACCACGTACTTTCCACGTCAGAGTTAAATAACCAGTCACAGAAGGCAGGTGGCAACACAGTGCAGTTGAGCGTATATAAAGGGTGTCTGAGGGCTTCGGAAAACATTTCAATCATTGGCGAAATGCAGAAACGAAGCGATTTATCCGACGTCCAAAAGGGCAGGATCATTGGCTTTCGGGCCAAGGGTGGAAGCATTTCCGAAACGGCTGAGTTTGTGAACTGTTCGCATGCTGCCGTGGTAAAAGTGTACCGTGCATGGCAAAATGGTACTGTTCAAAATCAGGGACGTGGCAAATGTGGTGCACCACGAGCCATAGATGACAGAGGCGAACGACGGTTGCGGAGATGCGTTCGGGCAGATAGACGGGCTACCGTTGAGCAACTGACCACCAAAATGAACCAAGGGGCTACTAAAAGTGTCTCCCAAACTACTATTCAGCGAACATTGCTGCGTCTGGGCCTCCGAAGCAGACGCCTGGTTCGTGCATCTATGCTGACTACTGTTCATCGACGACGAAGGCTAGAATTTGCACGCCAGTACAGCAACTGGACGTCCACTGAGTGGCGACAGGTAGCGTTTTCAGATGAATCGCGTTTTATGCTCCATCGGACAGATGGACGTTGGCGTATAAGGCGTGAAACCTCTGAAAGGAACCACCCTGCAACCATTGCCGGAACGGTCCAAGCTGGAGGCGGGAGCATTATGGTCTGGGGAATGTTTTCCTGGCATTCTCTGGGTTCACTGATCATTGTGGAAGACACGATGGATCAATACAAGTACGCATCTGTCCTTGCGGACCATGTCCACCCCTACATGCGCATTGTTTTTCCTCAGGATGATGGCATCTTCCAGCAGGACAATGCGAGGTGCCATACAGCTGCCAGTGTACGTGCGTGGTTCGAAGAGCACCAGGATGAGTTTCCCGTCCTCCCCTGGCCAGCAAACTCACCTGACTTAAACCTAATCGAGCATCTGTGAGACCATCTCGATCGAGTTGTTCGCGCCATGGATCCTCAACCGCGTAATCTAGCGCAGCTGGCCACGGCATTAGAGTCGGCATGGCTCAACATCCCAGAGAACACCTTCAGGGACCTAAGTGACTCTCTTCCTGCACGTCTCGCAGCAGTCCGCTCTGCGAAAGGTGGTTATTCTGGCTTTTGTGACAGATGTTCACATTAATGTGACTGGACTGTGTATATAGATTATAAATTATTTTTTAACTTTTTAGTTCGGTTCACTGTAAAAGCGTGTTTTTTATTTTTTATATATATATACTATAATTTATTTATCATTTTTTAGTTCAATCTACAATAACAGAGTGTTTTTTTAGTTTTTTAAACTATAATTTATTCATTGATGAATTTATCCTTGGCTTTGATATTTGGAGCCGCAATATTGTGGCTGCTGGAATTAGACTTGCTCTTCAAATTAGCGTACGCGAAGTGAATAGAGGTGAACTTAGCGAAACACGAAGTTTTCCATGGAATTTTAAATTCTTTTTAAGTTAATGCTTTCAAACTTCACACATCGATAGCAAACAAAGGTAATTTTTAAACAAAAATTGTAAGAAAAGAATTGTATAAAATTATTCCACGAAAAAAAGTTTATTAGACGGAAAAAACAAAAAAACTTTTTTAAATTCTGTAATTTTTAAGCAACTTTTTCAATCTTTAGAGAGATTACGAATGCTGAGGTTTGACACCCGGAAAAAAGTTTCGTGTGATTTTTTTTAATGACGAATTTATTAAATGTTTAATCAAAATCTTGTGTAATTTTTGAAAAATTGTAAAAAAAAAAATGTTTTGGGTATTTTAACATGAAATCACTGATTCTAAAAGAGAAAAGTATTAAATTTTTAGTACAGAATTTTAAATCATTACAATGATAAGAAATTTATTCAAAACTATTGAAAAATTATTTTCATAAAAACACATCAATATTGACTCATTTTAGAAAAAAATCGAAAAAATGTAAAATACCGTTACTTTGTAAAAAAAATTATACCGTATCGTGGCGAAATAAACGATCTTTCCGATTCAGGAATTTTTTGTCTCATTTTGATACGGAAAATAAAATTGTAGTTTTAAAAAGGACGAAAATAGTTTTAAAAACGACGAAAATGTAGAAAATTTTCCCCGTGGAGTTTTTCGGTGTATTTGCGGAATAAACTGCATACAGAGGGGCAAACTATTCGCACATTTTAACGTTTTTAATTAATATATTTTTAACTAAATGCTATATCGGAACAAACTTTTTAAATTATTGTATTGTCATCGGTCCTTGACAAGTGTGCAAAATTTTGAATTAATCTGACCTTTTAAAGTAGATAAAAATCGAGTTGCAAGATTCCACCCGAACAATTTACATAGCAAGTTAAATAAAAGCTTGTAAAATTATAAAGTTAAGGTGTTGGAACTTTATATGACGAAAAGAAGTTCGTGAAATATTGAGAACATTTCACTATATGTGCAACATATTCTATTCAAACGTTTTAACTTAATTTATTTCAATTAGGTCTGTTATCTATTATGTTTATACTAAGTAAATTCGAGCTAAATTCATCCTCTCCTGGCAATTATTATTCATTTTTAATCATGGCAAGATAACCTGATGAACAATGATATGGTAATAAGCTTTGATTGATGATGGACTTCGATTGATGATTTGCATTGAACAGGCCCATTAGTGTAAGATATTAAATCCGTTCATCTTCCGTTTTAATGCAAGTTCAGCTGGACGTTCAATGTATCACGACGAAATGGTGCGGATATGCATGCACATGTGTGAATGGTAATATGGGATTTGCATTTCATCTGACGTTACTGAGTAAGGAATACGTCAACAGTTGATTAATGTTGCCAGAATTCAGCAAATAAAGAGGAAAAAATGCAAAACTATGAATTGATATGGGTTCAAATCTTACTTCCACCATCAAAATTGTTCTCAATAATTCTATGAATTTTGGATCAAATAAAGCGACAAAAGATGAATTTTACTCTAT
This sequence comes from Trichonephila clavipes, assembly GCA_019973935.1. Lineage (NCBI taxonomy): Eukaryota > Metazoa > Arthropoda > Arachnida > Araneae > Nephilidae > Trichonephila > Trichonephila clavipes. Next base: position 344,990 of record BMAU01021221.1, on the reverse strand, counting down.
TAACAGTTCTACAAAAAGCCAGAATGCAAATCACATAATCATACTATAGATTCCAAGTACAAAAAGTTCGAATTATTGGAATTTTTTTTTCTTTTTAAACAGTCACAGAAACAGTTATCAGTTAAACATTAGAGCAAACGGCTTATACACATTCGAATAAATCTAATATAATAAAAAAGTAATTATAACTGCTAAGAATAGTGACCTACGGTCACGTGACTTTTATTTAATTTAATCAATTCTTTAAACCATCTCATTTTAATTTTATTTGTTTATCTATATAAAATCGTTTTGGCTACGATATCATGCTTTGTTTTTTCGAAAAATATTTGATTTAAAGTTCTGTTGTAAAAAAGAACTTTGAAATGAGATGTTATAAAAATATTATTCTAATAGCAGAGAGGTGCATATTTTGTAGGAATAATTCTTAAAAATTGTTTAAGTGAATTCAATAACTACCAAACGAATTTTATAAGAAAATATAAAATAAATTTGCCAAATGATGTTTTAACAGGATTTTTCTTTTGCATGGTAAAATCTTCAGAATACGAAAACATCTAGAATTTATTCAAATTTCGAGGTAAAAAATGGAGGATTTGTGTATCAGAATATAGTTTGTGGTAAAAAAAAAGGGCAATACGTGTATGGCAAGCATAATTTCTTTTTTTTACCACAATTTCAAAAAAATCAGTTCAAATAGTGAAACGATTTGCAAAACTTTCATAAAAAATATATCTCAGTCATCTCTCTTCATTCATGGCTTTTACTACTAAATTTAATGAGTTTAAATTGTGTCATTTCCTGTTACCATGCGGAGCGTTAAAAATTCCTTTTTTTAATTTGCATTTTTTAAAATTTAATGCAGAGTAAAAAGAAAATGTTCTATAATTTTTGCCGTATGAAAAATTAACTTTCCACGACATTTGAACAGTTTTTGATCAATATTATTCCTACCCTCATTATGATTCATAACATTTACTATTTTTCAGTTTGCTTTATACAAACTGCATTCAGATGTGAGATATTAATGATGTTTCGTAAATAATTTTTTGAGCTTTAAGCAAATTTTTGAGGTAACCTGTACTTAAATGAAAGTTAATCTTTACAATCTTTGACGAAACCACCTCAAAAAAATTGCGTGATTCCTAATCGCCAAATAAATTTTCCGCTTTGCTAAATATGTTTTGCATAATCTCTCTCTCTGTGCAACTATAAAATAAAATTTCAAATATTATGTATTCAAAATTATTAAAAGTGCTGTTTTTAAAACTAAAACTAAATTAATATTGTTACGAACTGAATAACTCTTACAAATTATTACCAATAACCCATTATTGTTATTTATTTTTAATAATAATATCCCTGGTATTATTTATTATTAACTGTTATAGCTTATATATTAATAGTTAAAATTTTAATGAAGTATTATTTTGAATTAAATAAAAATATAGGAGCTATGAATTTTTAAATTATATATTCTAGTTTAAGAATTTCTTGTTGGTCATATTATTATGAGTTATTTGGAAATACTGTAGCTACTTATATATAGAAGCTACTTTTTTTTACCGTAAAATGTCTTTTACGGTCTGTTTTTTTACCGTTTTATACCGTAATTGTTGTCTGTGTTACTATGACAACAATTTAATATAAGATTGGCGATCCACCTTTTTTTATATAAATAGTTTCCATGCCAAATCCAATTTAATAGGTAAAGGAGAAAAACATATATCTTTGTGAAGTCTTATTTTAATATTAAATTAAATCTTATAATTACCTGGAAAAAATATGAGATAATTATTTTTAATGATATGATATATACCTGTCAAATGTCCTGATTTTTCAGAAGTTCATCGGCCAGAACAAATTAAACAAGGATAAGAATTATAACCCCTAAAAATGAAATTCAGACCAATTGCATCCTTGAAACGTATATAAAAAAAAGTGTTGCATATAAAGTACTCTCTCATGTACTGTCTTTCCACATTATGTGTGGATACATAACGGAAAAAGCATTTGATTTATCAATTTTCGATAAAATTCAAATCGTTTTAGCTTGGCACCTGGAAGTATCGATTTTAGAAACGGAACGTTTCATAGATTGTTCACGTGCAGTTGTCGTGATTACTTATGGAAAGTAATGTATGGATGCTGAAACGACAACAGCGGTTTGTCGTCCACAATGCATTGATTCCACAAAGATTGGGGGACTGTTAAGCATTGTTCGCAGAAGGCTACATCGGCCGATATACCCAGCCGCTACAGAACACAGATGGTTCTTCTCAAAGTACAAGATACACTTCTAAGGGGCACCCGAATCACTACCCTGCAGTGACGGCACATCATCATCAACAGCACCGACAAAAAGTCCATAGAACATCAGCATTGGATTTCAGAAGAATTGAAGAAAGTCACCTGGTTCGACAAATTACATTTACTGGTCAATCACAATGGTGGACAAAAGTGGATTATGTCAATTCCGAACGAAAACCTGGCCCGTAGGTGCACAAGTGGCTGGATATAAGATGGGGGTGGTAGTATTATGGTGTGAGTGAAGTTTGATGAGGTCCATTAAGACCCAAGATCGCCATCGGAAAATCACTGGTGTCTCTGAGCTATGTGAACATTTTTGCAGACTTGGTGCGTCCCTTTATTGTAACAGTATTCCCGGCGGGTGATGACAAGATTATGCTCCATGTCATAAGGGTCGAATAATCAGAAAGGGATTCGAGGAGCATTCAAGTCATGTTTTGGAGTCTCCAAATTCACTTGACAGGAATCCAATCGTATTCGTTTCCACCTTGAAAACCTAATTCGTGCTGCGAGCTATCAACTCGCAATGCACGTGAATTTCAAAACTGGTTGTGCAGTGTTTGATACCAGATGCCTCAGACGACTTATTAGCACCTGGTCGAAAATACCTCATTAGGTGTTGGCGGTTTTGAGAGCGAAAAGGGGTCCTGCTGTATGTCAAACAGGTGGTCGTAGGCTTTTCAGCGTATATTTATAGTTAGTTAATGATAAAGTAAGGGGAACCTTGTTTGTTTGTTTTTTTGTCTGCAATGTGTGATGTTTAAAAAAAAGAAGTTAAGTAGTCATTGGATTAAACTACTGCCAGTCCTCTATTTAACGAAGTCGCTAAATCCCGAAAAAAAGTTCATTATGTCGAAAATTCGTTAAACAGAGATTCATCTTTTAATATACTTTAGAAACCACAGAAAATAATATTTTAAATTCATAAACACTATATATTATTTTAAAAAATTAATTATTGACACATTTTTGTGAATGAATTTCTGATTATTTTATTTATCTTACTCATCAAAAATAAATCTGAAAGGAGGAAAAAACATTGTCCAGGAATAGACTGCATTTTCAACTCAAAAAATAATTTTATATTAAACTTAATGAACCTTTTAACGACATTTTCTAGTTTTAAGCCTACAAGTAATTTTAAACATACATTATCTTATAACCAGTAATTTTCAGAATACACTATTACATGCATCCTTAAGCTTAATTACTGATATACCCTCAGGAACATTCAAAATAGCGACCCAAGAAGAAAGCCTCGGATTGAAATGAAATTTAATACACATAATGACACGGATGAGAGATTCACTTCATCTCAAAAACAAGACAATTAAACGAATACAGGGTGTGCAACGACACAAATACTGGGCAACTTCAATAGCGCGTTGGACCACCTCCAGCTGCAATACATGCCGCCACACGGTCCGGCATTGAGTTGATTAGACACCTTATGTTGTCCTGAGGCAGATGAGCCCACAAATCTTGAACAGCCAACTCTAAATCATGTACAGAGTGACACGATGGCATCTGCCGTTTTAGCTGTTCCCACACGTGCTCTACAGGGGACAAATCGGGGGAGCGGGTCGTCCATGGAAGAGTCTGAAAATGACGTAGGAAGTCTTGAGCAACTCTTGCTGTATGCGGACGAGCATTATCTTGCTGGAAAATTGCCCCTGGGAGACCATTTAGGAAAGGTCCTACATGGGGTCGAAGAATATCATCAACGTAACGTTGGCCCGTTAAGGTTCCACGCATCACAATTGAAGTGGACCGGCTATCATAGGCTATGGTCCCCCAGACCATTATACCAGCTGTGCGGGCAGTGTGACGTAGAACAGTGAGGGGGGAATTGTACAGCTAACCAGGGTGCCTCCACACCCGTACACGGTTATCATCTGTCCCCAAAACAAACCGGGATTCATCACTAAATACAACCTTTTGCCAATCTGTGACATTCCACATTGATATGGCTTGGCACCACTGTAGACGCAGTTGCCGATGTTCCGGTGTTAAAGGGAGTGCACGGAAAGTGCGCTTGGATTTAAGATTTGCTTCTGCAAGGTGGCTGGAAATTGTTTGTGGAACAATTGCTACACCTACGTCTGCTCGTATTGTTGAACGAGTCACTGTGGGGTTCACAAGGGCTTGCCGCACGAGCCTTCGATCATCTCTCCTCGTGGTCTTCCTGGTTGCTCCAGACCCAGTTTTCCGCACGTGGGTACCTTCTCGTGTCCACTGCTCCCAATAATTTCTAACGGCACACTCCGAACGATCCATCTGGCCAGCAACACGGCGCGTCGACCAGCCTGCAGTTTTCATCCCGATTATCAAGCCTCTCTCAAACTCGCTTAACTGTGGGAAATGTCTTCTAGCACGTTTACCTGGCATGTTTCGCTTACCAAAGTCTTCCTACAATCGGCGGGTAATCGTCACGTTTATGAATCTTCGAATTTGCGCTGGCTTATATAGCACCCTCTTCCTGATTGTAGCGCCACCTCGGCGTGTATGAGCATGCGTATTGGCACAAAACTTGGATCATTTGCATATCACATTACACTGTACTTATTTGCAAAGTTTCGCGATTGTACTTAGCTTCCTTCTTGGGTCGCTATTTTCAATGTTCCTGAGTGTACTTATACTTAATTTTATTTGAGTTTTTGAAAAATTACGGCATTTTTATTGCTGTATGTGAGTTAAGCACCTGGTAAACCCAGTTCAAGGCCATTGATTGCCAAAAAATGTGCTAAAAAAGAGAATAATTCGAAAAATTTCCTGAAATATTTTTAAAATAAGGAGCAGAAAAAAAGAATCCAAAGAGAAAATGTTCGTTAAATAGAAAATACTCTTCGCTATTTGGAGGTTATTTTACGAAGAATATAGTAAAAAGTTCTTGGTTCCAGAAAAACAGTTCGCAAAAAAGAGATTTGTTATATGGAGGTCCGACTGTATTAAGATTTTTTTTTTCTTCGTTTGGGTAATTTTTAGCCATGTTGCTGTTTTATTATCTGTCAACCAGTATCATTTTCAGGGGAATTTTTCAGACCTTTTGGTGTATATAAATGTTTCAATTAACTAAAACTCGCTACCTCTATTGGTGTTTTAACACCCCACCAAATATATTTAGATTTTCTATCACCCTATTAACTGCCACAATTCCCTCCATAAGGTAATGCGAATGCTGTCAACATTGGAAAAATTCATGAAACAAACCGGAACAAAACAAAATTATGCAACAACTGATAAATATCTATTGAAACCGTCTCTAGTTTCTTCCTAATTCGTATCTATTGAATAAATACATCTATCTAGGCGATGAAAAATCGTCGAATTAAAAAACAACGCTTGTATACTCATCTCTACACACACTCATGATAACTTTCTGATACACACATTTATTGAACTCTTTCATTAATTTACCACGCTCTCACTGATTTTTATCAGTCTCCCGATTCAGCGAGCAAGCTTATTATTAAATTTCCACTCGCTTTATGGGGGAATCTCTCCCATTACCTTTAAAATACATTTATGAATATGATTTTAACCACGCGAAACCATCTGCTTCTGAAAGCAACGCGCTGGGGATCATTCCTTTTCACCTGGCCCTTAATTAACGAGTTCGTTCGCAGGTGATATCGGGGGCTCTGATGAATATATATATATATCGAATCCTGAGAGGCTTTAAAACTAATCCTGAACCATTCATTAATGGGATTCTAAATGTTTGAGTAAATTGGGAATGGAAATCGTTTGTGCTGCTTTAAAAGCAATTTTTGATTCTGTGCAGTGTTTGTTTTTAAAGTTAACTGTAATTCAAGGTTGTATAATTGTGTTTGGTTCTTCCGATGTGAAATTTTTAATGGAAAAGATTTGTTGGGAATGTTTCCTCTATTTTGTGAAATTTAAAGTGTGTGGATTACGAACTAGAATTTTTTTCACGCTTTAAAGTTTAGATTGGTAAATGGAAGGAAATTTTCCAAGTTATAGAAAAGATTTTGTTTAAGGCAGATGGGGGGGATTTAATATTACTTTTTTTATAAATGTCAAGTACTATTTATTTGCATTAACTTCTTTTTAAAAAAATAAGTTTAATATAAGTGTACCTGTGGATATACTCGAAAGAGTAAAATGCCAAAAATTGAACTCTTCATTTATGGGACATACAGTGGACCACAAAAGTGTTCGTACACTTGCTGTTTCCTATAAGATTTAATGTTTTCACCTATAATAAAAATTAATATTTCGGAATTGTAATTTTTTATGGTATCCGCAACTTGTTCTTAATAGAATGACATAATTATTTTTTTAAAAAATAGTGTAACTATTATTTTTAAAAATCAATAATCAAAAAGCTACTAAAAAATTACGCCACAAAAGTCTTTGTACACTTAACAAAAATCTCAACATCGCTTTACTTAGTACTAAAGAGGATATCTTTTAGTGTCCACAACAACTTTTAAGCGCCTTGGTATAGATTTAATGAGTTTTTTTGTAATTTCTGCATCGATTTTCCTCCATGCTTCTGTGATTATTGTTATTACTTCACATTATACGTTTATATGTCATGCTTCCTTATTTTTTTAATCATATTCTCACCAAATATGTTCTACAGGGCTAAAAAAAGTGATTGAGGAGATGTTTTCAGAATTTGGGGACAGTTATAGAAACACCAGCGGCCTACATTGAGAGCAGTGCGCTTGACGTCATTATCCTGTTAAAAAATGAAGCCGTCTCCAATATCCAAATTTTGGGCGGATAATTTCAAATTTCTCTTTAAAATATTTAAATAGACCTCATGATTCATAATATTCTCAAAAAATACCAAATTACCTCGTCCTGAAGCCGATTTACACCCGCACGTAAGAACACTTCCACCTCCATGGTTTACTGATCCAACTAGATTCTAGGGATTAAGTTTCAGAAAATTCAACACTGACAGCAAATTGATTGGGATGACAGAATATTCGACATTTTTGGTTCCTTATCGGCGTATAATAGTTTGTAAATGAAAAAATGAGAAATTTAATATCGTGAATTGTTGTGGAACAAGAACCCCTCCGCCTCCATACTTCAGCATGAAGATCATTCAGAAAATCGGACTACTAATAGTTGGGGTTTTTTTGTTTTTTTAAGAGCAGGCATAAAATTGATTGTATTAACTTTCACTTAAGATTGGAAATAATAATAAATATCAATAAAATGTATCTCATTTTAGTTCGCATATTGCTAAAAATTGGTATGGAAGTATTTGACGTGCTATATATATATATAGCCAGTCATTTTGTAATTAAAGTAATTAACTTTAATGTTTGTATGGCAGAACTTTTTTGGATTCATATTAATTCAATGTAAAATAAGTTTTTTTCCCCTAAAAATGAAGTACCAATCATCTTTACCAATGTACCTTATTCCAACATATTATAATATTAATTTGTTGAATCACATGTTTGAAAAATGTATTTAACATATAATTAGTTCCAGATGCACTAATCTAACTCTAAAAACATGACACTGGAATAATTATAAGACATTTAATTTCATAACCAATGAATATTTTTTTATTTAAAACTTAAGAAATATTTTCCACACACAGCAACCTGCGGTGGCCGTGATCGCAAGCTCGTGACTGGCATTCTCGAGTAACGGTTTCTAAACCTAATGACGCTGAAAATCCGCCTTGTAGAGGAACTTATGCACCTTAAATCTTTCGAGGTTCAAAGTTCTTCCGTTGGCATAGTGTGAAAGTTTGGAAAGGTCGTTGCTAATTCAGATGCTGTCCTCGTTATTTGACAAGGTCAACCGCAAAAAGCACATGTGAAGCTTCACAATGTGACATAGATTAAAAATCATTTTAAATCAGTAACTTACGATATTAAGCCCTGAATCACGCCTCATAATAAATGACAAACACCATAGAGCAGCGTTCCTCAAACTGATAGGAACGCCCCCTAGGGGACTTGATAATCCTACTTGGGGGCGCGAGCACATTGAAAAGTCAAAAATAAAAGATTCAAAAAAAATATTAATTTACTGAATGGAATCAAAACAAAATACATTCCGAGATAATAAAGAATACACATATACAATGATATAATATACTTATAAATGTTTCAGTACTGCATAATGTATTTGATCATTAATTCATCAATACTAATTTAAGAACAAGTTTAGTAATCACCCCATAGGTTTGTGAAATACAAAATTATATGCAAAATTGAATACTTATCTTGATAATTTATATGGTTTATAATTAGAGTCGTATTGTAGAGCTTTAGCGTCTAAGTGTACATTATTAATGAATTCAATGCATTATTATAGTATGAGGGGGCGCCATGAAAATAATGATTGAAAATTGGGTCACAAACATTGAAAGTTTGAGAAACACTACCATAGAGATATATAAAACTTCAACTGTTATGATTAATTACAACAGGTATTTATTGGCACAGAAGTACTAATAAAGTATCAAATCTTGAATTAATAATTAAATATCAAGCATTTTATTAATAATAATTAAGTATCAAGCAATTTATTAATAATGTGTAAGTATCAAGCATTTTTGCTAACGCCAATATATAAGATTGTTTTATATAAGATATATAGATAATTGTTAAGAAATCATTCTTTTACAAATAAAAAAAAATTAGCAGGGTAACATCTCCAAGTATCTTAGATAAGTCGATGCTTAGATAATAAGTACAATTCACAGAGAGCTTGAATTTCTAAGTGAGAAAATACTTAATACCTGACATCACTAATGCCTGTACTCATTCAGTATTTAATCCCATAATAGGGAGGGTCGTGATAAAATGGCTCTAAACGTAACTTATATCTTCCGAAATCTTGAATCCTAATTTTATGATCCTTTACAATGACACATAATTTAAATGCTATCCGAGTCGTTTTAAACACCCCATGGAGTAAATAAAACCCAATCAGAAGCTCGCACAATGAGAAAGATCTAGTCTACTGCAAACAATATGCTTCGTTAATTTCAGGGTTATTTGAACACTGTATCCTCTGAATCCAATTTATTGTCTGTAAACGCGGCATTAGGGACGAATGAGCGACAAAACATACATACGAGCTCTGAAATGAGCAGAGGAGGGGGGGGGGGAAGATTAGTCAAAAGAATAAATGTGGATTTCTAACTTAATGAGCTGTAAACGTATCTTTCCCATTGTTTAGAAGATAATACCATGTGTGTGTGTATAGACGTCGTGTTCAAGGACTTTAAGTGGCATGTTTTGTTTCAAGAAATTATTTCTTTTAAACAGACACACTGCAGTGAAATTTCGTGTTAAATTAACTTGTTTCTGTCCGTTGTTAAGTGTATCTGGAAAATATCGTACAGTACTGTTTGTAAAAATTGCAACACAAAATGAAGAGGAATCGTCAAATTAAGCGAACATGCAGGAAATGCAAAACAGATTAGGCAAGGAAAATAATTAAAAGCTATAAAAGGGATGACGCATATAGGGGTCGATCTGATTCGACTACAATTTAAGTCGCCCTGTGAAGAAAAACGGGGTCTTTTGGTGACAGATTTCGTAACTTCGAACATCGGTCAAGTTATGAGGACAACATCTTAGTTGGCACCTCATCCTCCTAACTTTCATACCGCACCAATGTGAGGACTTTGAACACAACAGATTTAAGGTTCAATAAAAGAGAAGTTTGTCAGTTCTCTCCCAAGTAGTCACACACACACACACGTTTTGAAGCTGCATCCGTCCTTTGCCGAAGGGTTTTCTCAGAAAAATCAGAATGAAGGCATTAGCAGCATGCAAACAATTTAACCAACTTCTCATCTACTACTATTCCCTATCTCCACTACTGACTCGCCATCGTTCAAGTATGGAATTGGGAACCTAAATGCCCCCAGATGTCATCGCACACACTCGCATTCAAGTTTAAAGTGCTTCAGCCTTTGTACATAGCAGTTCTTCATTAGCACTAGGTTTTCAGTTCATGACTCGGCAGCGTCAGCTAAGAGCTCGTGACCATGATCATTCGGTTACCGCGTTTTATGGGTTGAAAAACACTCACTAATTTTCCAAATGAGGTACGTATAAAAATCATTCTAAAGGTGAGTTGAAATAAGTGTGTTGTCATTTGAATGCTAATAGTGATTTATTAGAAATCAGTAGGTTTAACAAAAAAGGCAAACTAGCAACCGAGTTAAACCGTGTCGCGTGATTGGTCTCCAAGAAGGTGGATTTTTGAAAATCGTCCATCGAACAACATGTGACAAGTGATGTATTATTGTTTATGTATTATTATTGACCGATTGTCCAGGTCATGAACCCGCGGCCAATAATTTTTTTAGTCGATTTATAAGATCAATTCATGATTTCGCAACTGTCTCCCCTTGTTAAAATCTCATCGACCCGCGTTAAATCTGTTGAGACTCAGTCCTCATATTGACGTGATATGGAAGTTGCAAAAGTGGAATTCCAACTCAGGTGTCGTCTTTTTCAATTGGTAATGGTTCAAAATCAAGTCCGTCGCAAAAAGCCCTCCCATTGCTTCAGAGTCGTACGATAATAAACAATGAAACCTGCTACCTTCTTGATCTATTAAAGCACCTTGTTTGATAAAATAAAAGCGTTTTAGTAAATATGATACGTAATGAGTATATAATGTAATCAGAAAGGGAAATGAAAACTTTTTTCTCGCACAAGAACACTGCTGACATTGATCCTTCGAGTACTAATACAGTGATCGCGTAGTATATAATTTGTATTAAATAACTTGTGATACACTGAGGGTGAGAGGGATATCACAAATATTATTTTAAGAACATATTCTGTTTAACCCTTTATCTACCGCATTATGATTTTTTTCTGCAGTTTTTTCATCCAACTTTTTTCTTTGAATTACTTCATTGAAAATTAAGGCATATACTTAAACAATATACTCAACTTTGGGAATTAATAAGTTAGAGCTAATTAATTAATTAAAGATATTCAACTGTTCAGTTAATTACACACACTGTTCACTTAAAATAAATCGCCAAATCGTTTTCTTAGGTCTTCCTTAACATACAAAAAAATAATAAGACACCTTTTGACATTAACTATTTTTTCGGAACAAAAATGACAATCTTCTCAATGGCTGAAAACGCCGTCAGCTGGAACGCAATTTCTGTTATAAAACTATTCACCTTCCCCGCTAAAATACTCATCATAGAATCCGTGCTGCCATATATCCTGGAAAAGTGGATTTAAAAGAATATTCCTGCTAAGTATCGTCAGAGTATTCGTAAAAATGGTGTTATTCTATATAATTTTAAAATGACTGGTACTTATATGTACCGTCAGTAGATAAAAGGTTAAAGTCATAAATAGAACAGTGACAAAATTCGCGAGAATATTTTATATGCTGGGAACTCTCAATAGATGCTATATTTTTAAAATTAGTATTTAACTTTTTTTTAGGTGTTTCCATTTGAATCGAAAATAAACTTATATTTGAATGTTTTTGTAAAGTTATTGAGGGGAAAAAATAAAAAAATAAGGAAATAAAAACTTATTAATAATCATAATTACACACATCTCTAACAATCAGAACTATATATTTTAAAGTTCGTTCTAATGATTTTTTTCGAGAAATATCTTTTTCTGTCTAGTACAGAAAACTAAACTTTGCTCTTAAATTGCATTATCATCAAATGTGCACGCTATTCGTGATTCTGCGGTAAGACCCGAATTCATCTGTTTAACCAGACATTTCTATTGCAATGAGCCCCGCTTGCGTATTCACGAAAACATGATTGTAATTAGTATAAAAACTATTCCATTATTAATTCCAAATTTTTACTTAAATAAAAAATTATTAAGTATTGTTAAATTTCTTCGATGATTTTTATTTTTATTAGTTGATTTTTTGGTAAGAAGGAATGAGTATAAATTTCTAATTAAAGCTATAACTTCTGAATTTTATATTTTAAGCTGGAAACAAAGTTATACTGAAAAAATTCAACTCCAACGAAACGCAAGTTATTTTAGTAAGTATTAGTGCAAACGTGGATATTCCACAACAATTCTGTCTAAACTTCTATCTTGCATAGAAATTTAATCGTTTCACGGCACATTTTTTTAATCGTTACCTCAGATCTTTGAAGTATGCTACGTGGTTCAGAGTTGCTTCAGTGACCTCATGCTCTGTTGACTCTTCCTGATGTAATTGATACGTCTCGCTGTGTATGTGTGTGCATTGTCGTGAATTTTCCAAGGCCACGGAAATTGTCAAGGTCTTTTCTCGGTAATTAAGTTTCTGTCTTGATTACTCAATAGTTAAGTTGTAAAAAAATCACCCGTGTTAAATTTTAAATAGACAATTGCTTTGATTTAGAAATGCCTGAATCGAGTAAATGAGTAATAAACTAATTTAAGTTTATGTTCTGTCTCAGCAAACGATAAAAAAGAAATTTTTTTGTGTGAGTGTTAATTTCTCAGTAAAAAAAGGAATTCAAAACTAATTGTTTCAATGGCATTGTTATTATTCGGATAATAACGGAATTAAAAATGGATTGTTGCAAAAAATTAACATTGTTGTTTTTCGATTTAAAAAAATTTCGAAATAATTTTTCGCTAATTGGTATTGTTATTTTTTAGTTAATAAAAATAATTCAGAATTAATTGTTCCATAAACAAACATTGTTATATTTGAATAACAAACGAATTGGAAATTAATTACACTAAAAATTGGTATTGTTCTTCGGTTAACAAAGAAATTCAAAATTAATTGTTACAAAAATTTCTTAATATTCGTTTTATCTTTAAAAATGCTGCTTTCATGAAAAGAATGATAATGTTTTTTCTAGATGAATGTTACTATGTAATATTCGATTCGAAATTTGATAGTTGAATTCACCTGAGAATCGAATTTAAATATGAATAGGCATAATGGAGGACTTCTTTGCAGTTTCTTTAAAATTTATAAGGAAAATAATTAATTTTATAAAAACCAGATCAAAATACATAAACCATCTGTTTTAATATTTTTAATGGAACCCACTGTTCAATCCAGTATAACTAACATTTTCCTAGTTAATTCTAAATCCCCCCCTGCCACTTTGTTTCTACAACTGGTAAAAAAACAAAACCTTTGTCAATAGAATATGTTATTTCGAATTCTTTGAATATTTAAATTAAGTACATAACAAGTAAAAAAAATAGAATTTTTCTTTGTGTTTTACTGAACTGGATAAATCTATTAACTATTGAAAGGGATATTCTTCATCCAGATTCAGAGGTATCCATTTAAAAAAGATTTGCCTGTATGTATAAATATAAATTGACTTATAATCTATTTTTATATTCACTTTCTATAAATACTAAGCTACTCTTTTCCTCTTTATTTCCGCTGATAACAGACATTTATGTTTAATCGTATCGCAAGTATTAAGCCTTCAAATGAACTTCAGATTATTTTAACATAAATTTTCCGTTGTCGAATTCAACTTAATAATAGAACTAAATAAATATAATATTCTAAACTAAGCACCATTTTATTTGTTGCCATTTTACGAAAAAAAAATTTAATTAAAATAATGTTATGATATTTTTATTTGTCGATTAGAACATATTAAAAAAAAATAAATATAATTTTCTAAACCAACAATTTCTTGTTTTTTGTTGCCATTTTATAAAAAGAAGTTTTTAATTAAAGCAGTACTGTAATATTACTTTTTTAAAATATCGTCTACATTAGACATAAATTACTACACATATGAAAATCAATCTCAAAATATATGTATATTAGGTTGGGGAAAAAGAAATCCATTATTTTTGCATGAATTCAAGACTTTATTTAACATGTTTTGTATTATCCGATTTGGGTCAAATATGCACCGTTTTGTTGTATAATTTGTTGCCATTTTAAAAGTAGCTTCATAATGCCTCTCTCATAGAAGTCTTGGTCCTTATTGGCGAAAAACTCTAGCAATCGATTTTCACAATCTTCTCTTGATCCCAATTTCTTATTACTCGGGAAGTTTTGCAATGCGATAAAAAGGTGGTTGGTGCTAGGCTCGGACTACATGGTGGAAGCATTAAAACTTCCTAACCAAGCTCCCAGAGTTTCTGGTGAGTCACTACAGATGTGTGTGGCCTGACGTTGTCCGGATGGAGCACAACTCTTCTGTTGGCCAATTCTGGCCGTTTCTGGTCAATCGTCAGCTTCAAACGGCCCAGTAGTAGACAGTAGAGATCTGAATTTATTGTTTGGTCATACGGAAGCAACTCATAATAAATTATTCCTTTAAGGTCCCACCAAATACACAGTAGAACCTTCCTGGCCGTTAGTCCTGGTTTGGCCACTGTTTGAGCTGCTTCACCTCGCATTGACCACGATGGTTTTCCCTCAATATTGTCGTATGTGACCCATTTCTCATCCCGAGTCACCATCCGTTTAAGAAATGAGTTGATTTCATTCTGTTTGGCCAAGGCTTTGTTGATTGAAATTCGATCCATCACGTTTTTTGGTGTTAATTGGTGTGGCACCCAAACATCGAGTTTCTTTTTGAATCCAACTTTGCACGAATGGTTTAAAACTGTTTTATGGTCGATCTTTAGCTCCTGGACGATGCTACGACTACTATCATGCCGGTCAAATTCGATTATTTCTGTGATTTTATCGCCATTTTCGACGACGGGCCTGCCTGTGCGAGGTGCATCTTTAACATCAAAAATGCTTGAATGGAATCGACGAAACCAAAATTGCACGAATTAGCGGTTACAGTATCGGCACCATGAACACCATTCACAATTTCAGCCACCTGGCTTGCATTTTCGCCTTTATCAAAGAAAAACTGTAAAATGTACCGAATTTTCTCTTTGTTGACTTCCATCTTTAACATCCTGTAACTCACAACTGAATGGACTAAACAAAAAACAGCAAAAGAATTTTTTTGGTGTGAAATGTCACCTTGACAACGAGCATATATTTGTAATTGTTTGATAGATACTTCACGAGATATCGACACTACAGCCATCTACCGAAAAAATAACGTATTTCTTTTTCCCCAACCAAATATATGTATATATATACCATATAGTCTTGTTTCATAAAAAATGGTATATCTCCAAATATTAATTTCTTCTCAAAACCATGAATGCTTTTGAACTCGCGTGGGCGAAGAAAATGACATATTCCAAAATAGCTTCAGTGAACACGTTGTCATGATAAAGACAGTTTCGGTGCACCTGTTTTAAGGAAACATACTGCAATTCATCCTGCAGCTGTTATATGAAACAATATTTTGTTTTTCATCAAGAAAATTCTCAGTATATTTAAGATACTATAAATATTAAACCAATGCAGTGAATGAAAGTGATTTAAGCCAGGAGAATATTTGAACTAATGCGAATAATGGTTGACAAAACTAAAAATAGTCTCACCAAATACTATCATTCATCAGTTTCATAACTCATTCCATTCGTGCTCTTTTTTAACAAATTACATTTATTGAAGCAATTATTATTAAGTAGCAAATGATTTTTTTTCGAACACAAGTATAATTAGTAGCAATTTTATGAAATAAATCTACCAAACAATATTTACAGAAATCAATAGTTAGACGGAATTTCGTACCCGTTTATATCATCAAAAAACCAAAATTCTACATTAGATTTATTATTAAGGGACATATATGTGTTAACTGTAACTGAGCTTTATATATTTACTAGCTGCATGGCCCGGCGTTGCTCGGGTTTTCTCTTCTTTTATAAAAATGTTCCCTTTCCTTCATAAAATCAGCACTTCTAATACTCTTTTTCAAAATGACTTTCACCCCACCCCCTTCCTCCGCTTAGCCAGGCGTTGTTCGGCCCTTTTCCGAGTGTATAACTTAAAATTCGCTGTTTCGAAATTTTTTTGCTTCTTTTCTGTCAGACAGGTTTATTTCCCCTCGGCGTTGCTTGAACATTTTTAAACGCATAACACATTGTCATGGAAATTCCCCTTCCCCTCTCGCTATATCTCTTAAGTAAGTAAACAGTGGGGACCTTAATATTCACTCACTCACTTTGCAACTTTTTCGGACCCGAAAACGAAAATGTACCTTTTTAAAAATAGTTGTATGTTCAGAAAAGGAGAAATTTTTATAATTACAAAATTTCACAACTGTATTAAATGTTGAATTAAAATTGTGAGCATTTTTTGAAATGTTCGATAAACGGAAGAAAAGTTTCATGCGATTATTTTTATAAATGAAGAAGTTATAAAAACTTTGAATTTGATAAGTAGTTATTAAATATTTAAAATTTGAGTATATTTTAACTGATGCAACATATTTAAAAAATAAAATACTATAAAGAATTAAAATTTATTTAAGAAATTCTCAGTTGAACAAAAATGTTATTTTGTCTTCTATTTTTTTTTTAAATATTAAAACTACCTTTTTAACTAATTATTATAATACTTATTATTACACTTTCTTGAAAGGTTTAGAATTATGCATTGACGGACCTTAAAAACCTTTGATATACATCCAGTATCAATTTTACTGTAGTTTTGTTATAGGTTTATAATATTCCTAACTGTCCACCATTTTTCAAGTTTAGTGAAATGGGTCTCCTACACTTGGCCTTTTTCAACTAAGTTTGTTTTGTATTTCGATATTATCTTTTGAACTGTAAATTTTTGTTTTAATATTTTTTATCCACTATAAATAGTATTTAAATTTTAAATTATCGTCTTATACTTAATGTAAACTATTATTACAACTTTGCATTCAAACGGGAGAATCGATCTTACGTTGAATTTAAAAGACATTTATTGAGTGTGAGGACCTCTTTCCTTCTGTTAATATATTTAACTTACAAAATAATTTCACTAACGTCATTCAAACTATCAAATATCGTTTTTTCTCACGTTGTGCAAATCGAAAAGTACACCGAATCTTCGAATTCTGTGTAAGCGACCTTAAATTACCATAACTGAAAACTAGATAGCACGATTTAAAAAACAGTGAAAAGCTTTCTCTGAAAAACGGCGTAAATCAATCTTGGTTCAAAATGCATTCTTTTTCAGGTTGACTGATTCGAGACGTATTCGTTTTTTCAAGGATTTTTATAGAATAATTGTCTGTGTTTTTTTTTTTTTTTTTTGTCTTTAAAATTTCAGCGAATTTTTACTTTAATTAATGTTGCCCGGTCCGTAAATATTAAGATTTAAAAATTAGTGAACGTAACATACTCGAACTTTTCTAAAATCATAAGCAAATCAACAATGTTATTTTTTCGATTAAAATAGTATAAATAATTTATATCTGGAAGTGTAATACGTTAATATTACTTTTTGTGTTGTATTTTTTTTATGTTAAAATTGTAATCAGCCTCACACTCTGCCTGTTCAAACTTTCGCAGTTCCTGGCGCTTGGCGTAGACAAAACAAAATGCAAAGGTTAGCTTCACACATGAAAGATAGATATTTGCTGTCGCGGGCTTTTTTGCAGATGGCAGAATTTTTTCGTACTTGACAATTATTGTTATATTTTGGACACTTCACACAATATCTATAAATTATAGCCTATGAGTTATTCTGATGCATAAGCTATACTATTGTAAAGTTTCATTAAAATCCATTTAGTTGTTTTTGCGTGAAAGACTCCCAAACATCCTCACAAATTTTCACGTTTATAATATATATTAGGATATATGCCACATACATAGTGGCTACTTGAAGAAAGAGTTTTTGAAAATTCTAATTGATTACAAAATCATAATATTTGTTCGATTAATAATTTAACTGGAATACATTTAAATTCTTACTAGTTTATTAATGTTGCAAATTTGCTTATAAAAAAGAGTTTTTCATCTTTTGTAAATCAACCATCATACTAATACGATCAAATGTGGTGCAAATTTCTATCAATTTTGTTTTGGCCTTCTAAGAGATTTCGTGGTCTTGAAATTCAACAGAAGTGGACATTGACTTTTCGTTGTATTACATGAACTTGATGGATAAGGTTAAAATAACTTAGATCGTTGGTTCTGTGGCATTTCTTCTGCGTGTGGGCTAACGTGTGTGACCTCACAAACAAAATCTCGTCGCCCCAGTTCGAGGTAGAAATGGGGACGAAATTAGAATTGTATATATTCTAAACGAGAGAGAATTATTTTAACTCTTGGTAAGTTTAATTGATGACATGATTTTAAAAAAGATTATTCGAAGCAGTAATAACTAATGCTGAGATATAATTTATAGAGCTTTCTTTATTTTATAGTGGATTTATTATTTGTATAAATATTGTATTAGTTTTTTTTAGTGTCTTTTTTGTGGACTATGACATCGTTTTCAAAAATTGAAAATTTTTACTGCTTTGTGGAAGAAATTCATGCTTTTATTTTTATCTGTGTCATTTTTTTGTGAAGTTGTGATGTATGTTATTATTTATTATTTTATTTATTTATTTTATTTTTGTTCTTTTACAGGCTTGGCATCGTTAATGAAACATGGTGTCCGCCATGCAATTGGAGACGGTATCGGGAGAAATGGAAGAGTTGGAGTTGGAAGCGCATCACATTTTACTGAACGATGTAAGTACTTTCACAAATGTATTCCAAATTTAAATTGGATGTACACTTAAACTTCAGGGTAGTTATTTCGTTAGAATTCCTAAATTATTATTATCTAGGGGAAAATACACTTTTGAGATCATGGATTTAAAATTCACTTATAGTAGTGGTAACGGTACAAAGCAGCATAAAATCCCTTAAATAACTTGTTAGGATTTTTTATTTTGGAAATTGTAAATTCAATGAAAAAAATATACATTGCTTGGAGATGAGAAATGCCGTGCGTGTGAAACTTCGTAAATTAAATCAAGTATGTTTGCCTATATTTTTTTATTGTAATAATAATAGTTAATCCCTCTCTATATATACGGAATCAAATCAACTCATACTTTCACTCACTCTTCACGAGATCTTCGGAACTATTAGATATTACAGACTTTATTTTTCAAGTATGTTTTTTTTTTTTTTTTTGTTAAATAGAGATGCACTAAGAACAGCTTTATTGGAATTTTACTCTCAATGGGGGTTTTCAAGGACGTAATATATAAAAATTCATTTTTTTTTTTTTAATTACTAGATCAACAGGCTTGAAATTTGACAGGCTTGGTGTTTTATTCTTCTTGATTGCAAGATCTGCTATGAGAGGATTTTGTTGAAATCGACTCTCATGGGGTAGGAGTGAGCTACGTAGGTGTAAAAAATAAATATGCTTCCATTTTAGAAATTCAGGCTCTGTCCTTTTTAAATCAAGAATCCAAAATCTATGAGAATATTTGGTACTTTTCCGTTTCGCCGGTTCAAATCTCGCCTAAGAAGGCTTTATTAGCGATCACACACAGTATACATATTAAAAAAAAGTTAATAAATGTTAGTTCTCATTGGTTTTTCATCTATTTTTGATGAATTATGAAAAACACGTTACTAATAAGAAAAGACCGTGACTTGTTTTGAAAATGTAGTCGTAAAAGGTTACCGGCTGGAATATTCCGTTTGGCTTCGGTTGTGTCATTTTTGACGTCCTTATCGCCTACGCTGGCGAAACAGAAAAGCACCAAATATTTTTTAATACAATAGAAAGCTTAATGCTAAGATTTAGATATCAATAACTTTAAAAAAAATGTGTCATACATTATCATGAAGCGAATATCCGTGTTTGTTGAAATATCAGATAATATTTTAAGATGTAAAAGTAATGTATCACTAATGAATTAACATAAATATTAGGGGTCATGGGTAGCCTAGTGGTTAGAGCATCGGACTCCAGACCGGAAGGCCTGGGTTCGATGCCCGATGCCACCAACTTCCCTCCGAGTACACACGGAGTATGTGCTCGTTAAATCAGTGGGTCCGAAAGCCTTGTAGTCGCAGCTGAACCACAAGTTCTGGGGGCTGGACAATATTTCCTTCCCTCCCTCCCCTCCAGTCCCATGCCTAAATTGTGGAGGTGGAGATCGGTGGTGTCACCATCTACCGCAAATTTGTCCAACCTGTCTCACAGGCTCTGGCAACATTCATTCCTTCCTTTTGGGAATTTCACCGAGCTAAATCGTACTGTTACCTGTATGATGCTGAAGGCTAAGGCCAACGACAGGCGTACCTCTAGACAATTGCCACGATGAATTTCGTGGGCGTCGATCTGACATTATCAGACAGGTGGCATTAGCAACAATATAAATATTATCAGTGAATATATTTTGATTTTAAGAAAATTAAGTATAGCGATTATAGAGACAAATAACCTATAGCTTTAGTACTAATGGATTAAATTTATGTGGCATCATAGTCACACGATAAAAGCAATTATGTGTTTCAAGCTAATTAATTCATATGCTACGTTGTTGGCAACTTTGCTCTTTGTAGAAACTTTCTCTTAGAAAGTACACATTTGTCTACGATAATAACGCATATAGGAATGAAAAATGTGTTTTGTTTTTTAATACATGTATAAAATAAGATTTCTTTTTTTAAATTTTAAAATACTTTTGAAAAAAAAAATTTCATTTAAACAACTTTATCCAATTATGAAATTTGAAATTTTATTTAAGTCTTGCAAAAAAATAGAACAAGTACAATTAGTTAAATGTCTGTTTTGAATTCATTGGAGAACACATGTTTATCTTTATCATGCGACTGCCATAAATTAAGCCCATTGATTGATCAAGCAAAATATTTTTGTCTATATAAGACAGTATTTGATATCGAATGTACAAACAAAGGCTTTTCTGTTTAAAAAAAAAAGAAAAGATCAAATATAATCGAAATTCTTTTGGGAATAAAAACCTCTAAGCGATATAAAATATTCGTTGGGTATAATCATTTCTCTGCAAAAAGCCATTAAGAGTAACCAAATTGCTGATCTGTAGTGCCTTTCAGTCATTATGATCATGTTTGAAATTTCTCTATCACAGAAAAGAAATTTGCTCGAGTTGATTAATATCTTATTCGATATTCCACTAAAATATTCAATGCATTCGAAAGAGAGAAAAAAGCATATTGAATATTTTATTTTGAGACACTTTAATAAAGGAATAAGAAGGTAAGAATTAATTCTAATATTCTCTAAGATGAAAAAAAATTAATAAATGATAAATCATCCTCATTTATTTTTTGCGATGTATTAAGAAATTCTTAATTAGATTAAGATCGGAAAAGAGCAAACGATTACATATTTTTCGAAAAATAAAAAAACGAACTGTTTTTAGAATATTCATTTCACGCAATTTTTAGAACTTTTTTTTATTTATTTTAAGACTTCTGTTTATATATATATTACTTTCTTTATTTTGTCTAGAAAAACAAAACTGCATCGCTATTGATAGCTACGTTTTTGTTTGTATAAATATAGCTCTTTTTAGAGTCGTTTTTAAAAAGAAGTCAAATTCACACATAACTGTTATAAATTAAAATTGATATTTTCCATGACAGAAATGAAAGTTATAGTTAATGTTTTATACCTGAATTGAGATTTTCGATTTAACTCAAAACCACCGAACAATTGTTTCACTTCGCTTGCAATATTCAATGCATTCTTTTGTAAAGTATTATAATAAATGTTTGAATTTAATGAAATGGCTTATTCTTTTTTTTAGATGGGTCTCATAATCCGTTGTCCATAAAACATAAAACCGAACTTAAGAAAAATAAAATTCTTTTCTCGGGATAAACAATGTGCATAACATCTACTTTAACTGATCTCGGCCGCGTTTCTGAATTTAATTCTTTCTAGAAAACACATGATCTTATTCAAAGTTGTTGTTTTCATCGCCTTATTGTGTCTCTGGGGAAATACATTTGATAGTTTCTTGTCTCTTTTCGACAAAATGGGAAAATTTTATCCCTTCCACCGGCAGCGAAACTCATTTTACGAAATAGCTTTTCTCAATCTCTTTGTAACCGTGACGGTGGTGCATAATTACTAAGTTTTCACAATGGATTATTAAGATAACTGGGGTTATGCGTTAGGGTTAAAATTCACCTTACCTTATTAAACCTATTTTTTTAGTTCTCTTAAACGAATAAGAGATTTTTGTTTTGTTGAAAATTGAAATATATAATAATTTCCAAATGAAATTAAAAGATATATATTGATTATTTGCTTAAAATTTGTTTAAAAAAGCTATTTAATACTTTTTGAACTATAACGTAAACAAATCAGTATTTGACAAAATAATTTTTCAAATTTTTTATCAGAATATTAAACTAAACCACGTCGATTCCTTTTAAAAATATTTAAAAATTAACTGCATTTGTTGGATTACATGAAGTCGGTACATGTATATATTGACATATATTCAAAGTCAGCAAATTTCTGATAATTTTGTGTTTTTATTTCAACGTTCAACGGTAAAATATTTTGAAAAATGATTTTTTTTCAATTTTATATATGTGTGTAACCTCTTTTGACATAATAACTGTAACTGATTGCTCCAAGCACCAGAAACGCCCTCTACCTACCACTAACATCAGTAGAGGCCAGGTGAGAACAGAATGTGGTCGCTATGGCAAAACCGTCCATGTTTTGTGTCCTTAATGTTTGTTTGTTATTGATATGCGTTATTTTTGTACAACATATAATTTAAATTAATAAATAGCTGCAACTCTAAAGGAAACTTCGTTGAGCCAAACCACAATTTTAACACTTTGTTTAATCTTTAACGCCCAACACTCTACAGTTAGCGTCAAACACGTAAAAAATTCTTAATTTTGTTTAAATGGTATACATGTATATTTTTAGATCCATTTGATCAATATCTTTCCCTATTCCTGTACTTTAAAAATATTTTGAATTTGTGTTCCAAGTTTCATAAATACTACTACATTGTATTAAGAGATTCTATCATATTTGGGGGGTCTGAAAACAATACCGAACACATAAGAATGAACTTCTACAAACGTTACAATAGTATCCGCATTTTATTTATTTATTGAAAGATGCATTTGTTGTTACATTAAAAGCAATTAGGATTGCCAAAAAAGATTTTAAATTTGTAAAAGAAAATATGAGGAACATTTCGTCGCTAATTTAAAAATTTTATTGAATTGCTAGAAAAAATATGGTTTAATGTATATCATGAGGAAATCATATCATTGTTAGTTTAGTAAGTAGAAAAATAATTGAACTTTATTAAGAGTAATTAAAATAAATAAATTCTACTGGAGTAATTATATTCTTCCAATAAACCTGAATTATATTTTTATTTTTATATCAAACTACGCAACATTTTTATTCGATGAAAAAAATGTTATTCTGCAAAAAAAATTACAAATGCATCATTTCATAGGAATACGACACACGAGTCAATCAACAGAGTAAATCAATCGAAATTTTAGCAAAATCATCCAATCATTCACATAAAGTTATATGCGACAAAAATGAATTATATTATATACTAATCTAAACTCAGTGGCGCAACAGCCCATGAGGGCCAAGGCCCACTAAGCCCATCTCGGTATACGTGACCTTTGGGCGCTGAAGTGCATGAGCGGATGTCCCGATCAGGTGGTCAATCTGAAGCAAAATCCCAATGTTTTTGTTCCCAAGCAAGCTTGGTACTCATTTATCGACCCACTAAAGGGATGAAAGGTTGAGTCGGCCTTGCCCAGCCTGAGGATAGAACCCCGAGCCTGTGGAGGGGAAGCGCAATACGCTACCACTCGGCTATTGGGCCTCTCGCTCTCTCTCTTTATATATATATACACTTTATACTAAGGGCCTCCTTCCTACTTTTAGTTATCTTAGGTATATAACTATATGTCTATTTTTATATTTTTGCTTATGTATTTGTGTATATGTATATATATGTATAAATTTATATATATGTGTATGTATATGTATATGATTATATATTGAAAAAATTCTTTTATATTGGATTATATATATATATATTATATACTACCAAAAACAAATAAATGACAATGTGCCAAAAGAGTTTTGCAAAATATAAGTATTTTATTGCTTATTACATTCAAAATAATCCAAAACATAAATAATTAAGTAACATGAATTCAATTAATCTAATGATAACTGTTCCTCAATTTTTTTAAAGGTGATTTTTGAAAACTATAATTTTTGCTCACGTAGTTTTATGAGTCATAATGAGTTAGTATCGAGTGGAGCTTCTGTGATTGGCTGAGCAGAGAGGTCAGCTGTTTTAGTATTTAATTTTAGGTAAGAAGCTTGGCTCGAACAATCATTGAATAATTACTAGAACTTCAAAAATGGAAAGCTTGTAATTATTGTACATTCTTTTTTGAAGGATATTCTTAGAGTTATAATTTAATGAGATATTTTTAAAAACTTCTACCTTTCGAATACCAAATAAGGTCAAATTTGCACTCATTCTGACCAGTGTTCCTTTTTTACAGTCTTTTGAAAGTGGAACTTTAATTATGATCACCCTACATTTATCTGAAAATGGCTGTTTTTATCTATCCTTGTATTTATCTCTATTCACTTTCTTACAGTTTTAGAATGATTTAAGTCAGTTATATATACAAGCTTGGAATTCATTCAATGATATTTTATCTTATTATTAAGACTATTGTAAACTTGATACGAATGAGAAACTTTTCGAATATTGATTAAAATTATCCCAAAATTTTCAAAAAAGTATATAGTGCTTTTTATCTGGCTTCTCTCTCAATTCTTTATTATGAATTCGAAATTTTTTTTTCGATTTAATATTTTGAAAGCAACGAGAATGGATTTATTTCAATATAAGCTGTAATACATAACATATCATTTTGAAATTAATGATTTAATTACATTGCGCTTTGCATTGGTAACACATAGAATTAAAAGCTGCAGTACTACATTAAAGAACATTCTATACAGCTGAATTTTGTTTGAGATGGCTTTATTAGATTACGAGAAACTCTAAATGCAGACTTACCAACCCTAAGAGATTCCCCACCACCACTCTATGCAATTGCTATCCTGCAAACTGAAAACATTTCTTTATTACAAAATGATTGTTTATTTCTTCGCGATTACTGTAAGGCTGAAGGCATGCTTGGAAAGATACGGAGTATTTTCTCTCATGTGAGGATGGTAGAAAACGCGAAAGAAAAAAAAAAGAACGAAAAAAAACCGGCTAATCGAGTGATGCTGCCCCGTTAGGAAGTCATCATAATTCCGTCCTTCTCATTTCCTGAAGTTAAAGAACTTCTCTCTCTCTCTCTCATTCCCACTTTTATCGAATTCTAGATTTCTATTTGACTTCCTTCTTCGCCGTATCTTCGACAACTCGCTCAAACTGAATGTGGAGATCTGATTTTCGAAGGCTGGGGAATGCGAGAAATGAAAATAGGGTCTCCGAATGTGTGCCTCGGAGGCAGTAAAAGTAAACTTCGTGGTTAAAGTTTACCGATTAGGTGACGAGATTTGGAGTCGTTAAAGTAAATTCCTTGACGTTTAGTGCTGCCTTTCGTAAAAGAGAGCTTTCTGCAATAACAAAAGATTTATATTCCCACTGAGGATATTAGACTTGATTGAAATTTTAGGTCTTGTCAAATGAGAACTTGCTTTCAAATTGCAACGATTTAAAGGAATTGGAAAAAACAGAGGTTAATGTATCTATATTACCAATGAATTGTGTTGACAACTTTTAGTACAAATGATTTCCTCACCATATGAAACAAAAAATTAATCCTCTTTTAATATATGGTGACTTAGTATGAATATTATTTAAAAATATTGCACAGTTGTGTGTGTGTGTTTCATTTAACTTTTCTACTCATAATGAGCTAAATTCTTGACTATCACATGGTGTATGCAATTTATCAAGTGATTATGATGTCACAGGAATTTATGAACTGATTAGCCAGAAGTACAGAATTGTAGTTATCATGTGACAATGACGTCATATGAATTTAGGCCATTACTTAGTGCAATAAGGAACCAATTAACGCCGTGCTTCCCAACCTTTTTATTGCCACGAAGCGGTAATAATAATAAGTGATAATTTCACCACGCCCCGCTGAGGAAGGGGGGGTATTGTTTATGGAAATAATTGAATGTTCCTTGGGTGGCCTGGTACCATTTGATCCACGGACTAGTAGCGGTCAGTGGCCCAGGGTTTTGGGGCCATTGAATTAACGGTTTCAACGGTGATCAAACTGTTATCAATAATAGTACCAGGGCAGACCAAAGCACAAATCCTGTTGCCCAAACTAAAATTGAATTCTTGAAAAAATAATTTTTTGCTAAGATACATTTTGGAAAAAAATGTTACAAAAAATAAACAAATGAATAAATTTAACGATCAATTAATATAGTAATAATGAAAATATGTAACATTCTTAGAACTCTTCGCTACGCGAAAAGCTTTGAAACTACGCATTTAATGTATAACTTCAGTAATTGAGACTACTAGGATAGATAAGATTTTGAAATTCATAATACACTTATATGACCCGTGAGTCCCCACAAAGTAGGGTGTCTTACTAAACTTGAACATTTATTTATTATTTGTGTTTTCTATATGTAATAAAAAAAACTACATAGATTATTTTAAAATGACAATTCGTTTTAATTAAAACTATAATTAATTTACTAAGTCAATAACAGAATATTTATAAAAGAATTAAATCTTTTGATTATTAAAAATTATATTGAACGTTTCATTTAGTTCCTATGAAAACATTCGTCTAAGTAGCTGTTTGGTTAGTTAACTCTATAAATGTTCTACTAGAATTTCCTCCATGCCGAAAGACTGTGCAATTTCAACGAAGATGGCATCGGAACAGGTACTGATTCTTTAGTTCTCACAATTCGCCCTTTAAGGACTTTGAAATTCCGTTCAATTTGATGGGGAAATCACGTCCTTATTTAACATGAGCTGGAGTACTTGCTCTTCACACGGGTGAATTTTTAAAATAAAAATCAAGAATCTGTTTGGAAAGCATAGTTTTTTTTTTTAATGAAACCCACACACGTCCAAGTCGATTCAATATACAATTGAAAAAAAATGTTACCCAAGGTATAACTTGGTTAGAAAAGTCACAACTGTATTTATCCTGTCCCCAAAGCAATGGACTCAATTCATGTGATATCATAGTCACATGATAGTGATAACTACGTGTATTTAGCCAATCGGTTAAAAACTCATGATACGTCATAGTCACACGATAAAAACAATCATGTGTTTCCAGCTAATTAGTTCATGCGTTTCGTTGTTGTCAACTTTGGGTCCCTTTAGAAACTTTCTCTTAAAAAGTACAAATTTGTCAAAACAATAACGCACAAAAGTAGACAAAGTGCATTTTATTAAAAAAGTATACGCAAAAAATGAATTTTTTTTTTAATTTTAAAATCTTTCGAAAAAAAATTTTCATGACCTTTGAACATAATTACCCAATTTTGAAATTTGAAATTTTATCAAAGTTTTACAAATAGAACCCCAAGTGCAATTGGTTTGATGTCTGTTTGGAATTCAATGGAGAACACGCGTGTTCGTCTTTATCATGTGATCGTCATGAATTGAACCCATTGGAAATATTTCTCATAAATTTAAAATGGGAATGTGCTCTTCTATCCATATTTTCTTGCTTTACGCACACACAATATGAACTATCCTTCTTCTATATGAACTAATACGCAACATGACGAAGAAATGAAAGGTACATGAAATGTAGCAAAGTAGATTTACCCGAGTAATCATAAATGAAACACCAGTTAAAAAGTGCATATCAGAAGCGGCGTAGCTACTACCGCATCAAAGATACGGGCCCTCAAACTGTAAGGGCCCCAACAAGTGTAACTACATTCCCACTAACAGGGTTCTCATATCTAAAAGAAGGGCATCAAAGAAATTTTGATACAGGGCCCCCTCAAAAATAGTTACGCCAGTGATCAGAAGTAAGAATGAAATTGCATAGTGGTTAATAACTCGCCACATGAAAATCATTTTATTCAAACTCCCAATTAAGTTCTCCATGGGATTTCTTTACAGGAGACAACATTCATTGCAAGGAATTGTTAGAGCGTGTATGTTTTTAACTCGACTGTTCACTCACATTATTCATTAAAATATTATGTAAAAAAAAGTCCAATAAAATGTATTTTTTTCACTATTGTTTATAAACTTACATGCTCTTAAAGAATTTGAAGATGAATTTTAAAAGTAGAAGGCTAAGATAACAAAAAGACTATTAATTTGAAAAATGTCTAAAAATTTCCGTATATGCTTTTTGCAACATATTTTATTTTGAATTCACACATTTCTTAGCGTTCTTTGGTCTCAATTGTTGATGATGTATTTCAATAGATATGCCTTTGTGCTTTAAAACTCTACATGTGTAGATATTTAATTGGCAATTTGAATTTGAAAAATTTATACAATGTAAGACTTCAGATATTTTTCGAATAAAATGTCACTATTTCTCGTAGTTTTGTCCATTTTGTACAAAAACTATGCGATAGACGTTAGAATTTGAAAAAACAAATCCATAAACCTCCGTGAAGTTCATACTAGACCAGGAATTCTCAAATAGCCGCCACGTGCCACATGCGACCGGGTAAAGAGTTCTTTGTGGCTTATCAAGACAGTAAGAATATAGAGAAAATGTTCTCTATATTTTTGGGTCGACATATATTTCTGAGCAATGTTTTCTTCAGAAAGATTAACAAGAATAAATATAGATGTAAGTTGGTTGTGTGACATTAACTTGCAGGCTGTAACGAGAATCTCAACGAGCAATCTCGCTCATGATTTCAAAAAAATTGTTGAAAAGTGTGACAGAGTACTTTTGTCTCATTAAAACTGATTCTAAAATTAAATGTGCTTGCAGCTATATAAGATATGAAATTAGCACGGTAAATAAATCGAATAAAACTGTAACTATTTCATTTAACTTGTACACTCACTTCCAAAAGTTAAGCACGGAGAGGTAAAACAAAAAAAAAAATAGACGTACTAATTTGATTGATACCGAATGCTGTAAAAAGTAGTTTAAGATTTATTTATTGAACAAATTAAAAAATCACAAACAGATTTAAAAAAAAGAATTTTCATAAATTATAAGTCATATTTGCTTCGTTAACAAAATAACGCTTTAAAAAAACCCGACATTAATAGGGTATGTGAGCACCCCTCACCTTTATGTGAAGTGTACAGAATGTGATCATACTTGTTATGAGGTGATCAACTACCGCAGTGTCCAGTTATTGCCATTCCTCTTGTAGGGCAGTTTCTAAATCCCTGAGAGTGGCTGGAGGTGGGAAACGTTAACATACAGGACAGCTGAGAGTATCTGAAAGATTTTCAATCGGATTAAGGCCCGGCAAGTAAGCCAGATACTCCATACGTGCAAACTCTTCACTCTCCAGAAAATCATCAACGATGGCAGCTCTATGGGGACGCGTATTATCGGCCTATAAAACTAACGAGAGACCAACTGCTACGGCGTACAGTTTCACAATGAGGTCTAGTACTTGATCTCGATACGGTACAGTAGTCACAGAGCCGCGCCTGTTGATGTGCAGGTCAGTGTAATATCCCAATGAAATTTCTACTCAGACATGATGCTTCCACCACGGAATGCGTGATATTCGGTGATGTTATCGGGTCGATTGCGCGTGCCATGTTCCCTCCATACCCTTGCACACTTATCATTGAGTTGTAGGGCAAATTTGGACTCATCTGTGAACATAACTTTGCTCCAATTAGACACAGTCCAATTCACATGCTGGAGGTACCTCTTTAATCGTGTCCCTCTGGATTGGTCGGATAAAGGAATACAAATTCATAGTACCCGGGCGTAGAGACCATTTAAATGTAGCTTTCGAGGAACAGTAGTAGCAAATATCGTCTTACCAATGGCCGTTGCAACCATAAATGTTACACGTGGGGAGGACGATCTTCGATTCCTTTGATTACAACAGCAATATATATCTTCTGCGGGTATCTTAACCCTGGAATGATGGACTACATGTTTTTGGACAACTTTTGGCTGGTTTTGAATTGCTTCCGTAATCGTGAAATGAAGGAAAACGAAAAAAGTCCAAGAAACGAAAAAGTCTGCGATAGATTATTTTAATGCGTCCGACAGCCTTCCAGTTCTAAGAATCTTTCATTTGTCTTTTGGAAGCTGTAGGAACGCTTCTAACTTGAAAACAAATCACACGAATGCTTTAAACACTTTTCATCAGCATATACATATGTAACTTCTATAACCCTTCACAATGTCAGCTACTTATACGACTGCCTGGGATTTGCATATTTCTCGACGTGACTGTTGTCTAACAAATTTGCACTCTTCTTTCCAACTTTGTAGCAATTTTGAACTTTTTTTAACTCTAATTGACCTATGGAAATTAACATTTTCCTCTAAAAGAGTGTATTTATTAATTTTTGTGGTATAGTTTATTCCTCTTTTTTATGAGATACTTAGTTAAAAAATGAATGCAAATTTCAAAAAAGTTTTGTCCTTCTGTATTCTCAACTTCACAGTAGGACCGTCGAACCAAAACAATTGCCCGCCCCTCTACAAGACCATATTTTCTTAAATTGGGTGTGACCTTTCTTCATCAAAAAATTTTTTTAAGTTAGTGGTCACCAGATATATTTTTTGTTCTTATTGGTTTGAATATCATGTCTTTGATATAGTGAAGTCCACAAATGAGGAATATGAGCCTTTAATAGAAGCTACATCTATTGCGTTAGTTGATATTCACTTATTTGGATAACAACTTTAAAATTCATAGAATTAAATAAAGAACGATATGATGCAAATTTTAGTGAATAGAAAAAGAAGTTCTATGTTGAAGTAGTGAAGTCGTAAAAAGAGGAATGCCTGCAAATCCACTTATTGTTAAAAAATTGTGTGTAAGAATAGTTTTGCAGAACGCCAAACATTTAAGTGTGGAAAAAAATATCCCGCTGTATGCAAGAATGCGTTCCAAAAATTGATATTTTCTTTGAACAAATTTACACATATCAATGCCAAAACTTTGGCTCTTGTGAGTTCGAATTTCCATTGTTCTTTACGTTCTAATTATACTCATCCTATGCTACTATCACACAGTAATTAAACATAAAATCTTTAATTAGCGTAAAGATTTTTTAGGGTCCCTTCATTTCCGTGTCTTCAATTTCAAACCTCTGAACGTTTTGTTTCATTAGCAAACTCCTTCAGTTAAATTATAATGTTTGCTGTTCTTTTGATATTCATTTTTTTTTAATGTTGGACTTAGTTTTAGGTGTGAACTTTTCAAGATGAAAACTTTTCTATACTTAAGTTCGAATTGTAAATTAGTTTCACCTCAGATTTCGAGATACTATTTTTGTAAGGCTTCATGTTATATAATGCTAAACATGTTTAACAAAGTAGTATAATTTATTTAAAAAAATCCTTCACTCTTGTTTAATTTCTTAGAAACTTTCATATATATAATTCGTTTTTACAATTAATATGAAATCATGAAGTCAATTACTCATCTAAAAATCTTTCTTCGATAATTTTTTTTAAAGAAGTTCCAGTTGTATTTATCTATTAAATCTTACCGTATTTGTACGTAGATAGAGGTTCGAGGATTTTATGCAAATAAGTCACAAAGAGCAAGACAGTTCTTCAGGAGCGATGGAAATCTATTGTCGAAAAACAATCCTTGAAATACAGGATACAGAATCAAAATTCTCAGAAGACCTTCACGCCTTCTACGACGTTCTGACACAACTATAAGTGTCTAAAATACAAGTATGTAAAATATTATTCCCAAGCACTCGCTCGTCCTACATAACAGCCGAAGTAATAGCTAAACACTGGTCAACTCTTCACAGTCAAATCAATACTATTCAACAATCAAAAAAGACTAACTCTGTTTCGGCGAGCGACTTCCCTATTTATAGTCTAAATCAGTGCTTCTCTCAAACTTTCAGCATTTGCGACCCAATATTCAATCCTAATTTTCCTCGCCCCCTCCATACAATAACAATGTATTAAATTCAATAATGCTATACTTGACGCTAAAGCTGCAACCTCTTAAGTGCCACCTGCGTATGTAACATGTCACTTAGCTAAAGCGTTGATTGCCTTGGACGCATATATACGTCTTTCCGAAGTATGATCTTCTCTGTACACTGCTATCCATAAAATTCTTCTGAAGGTTTTGGAATGCAATAAATAGACCTTGACAGTGTTTGCGGAGGATTTACTTATATTAGAGAAGTTTTTACTTATTTATTCCTTTTCATCCTTCCCCCAATACATAACATACGCACCCCTGCGAGGAAAACGGTGGCATTAGGGAGAGACTCGCCTAACTTTCAATCGGTAGTTAAGGGATTAATTATAAACCGTATAAATTATCAAGATAAGAGTTAATTTATGTAAAATTTTATATATGACAAGCCCATGGGGTCAATGGTAATTTTTAAACTTGTTCTTAACTTAAAATTGTTATATATAAATTAATTATAAAATACATTGTGCAGCACCTAAGTGTATTATATCAAATGTGTATTATATTTTTATCATGTCAAAATGTATTTTGTTTGTTTACTTTGAATAAATTAATAGTTTTTTTAAAATTAATAATTTGTCTTCAACTTTTGAATATACTCGCGCCTCGTAGAGTTATCACGCCCCCTAGTGGCGCGGCCCACAGTTTGAGAAACACCGGTCTAAACAGATTTTTCTCGAAAATTCCGCTTGCGAATATTACAGTTTTAACATAAAATAAATACATCATAGAGTAATATAAACGTATTACGCATCCAGATATAAATTATTTACATTATTTTAAGTATTCTGTACGCAAAATTTGTAACAGTATTCTTCCTTTGATTTCAAAACTCATTATCAGATGGCACTGACATAGAAAGTGAAAATTCAATTAAAAGTTCATTGATTAATTGACAGTATAAAGCGAGGAAAATATTAAAATATTGTATTGTAATCGGAAATGCACAGCTGTGCAAAATTTCAAATTACACTGTGTCAGAAAATGAACAGAAAAATCTAGAATAAAATTTTATTTTTGCTCATATATGAATTGATTGAGTGATTGATTACTTATGAACGTCGTATTTCGAAGTAACACGAGGTATATTGGTGGTAGAGTTCGTAATTTAATACCAAGGTCAAATAATGAAGTCGACATCTGAGCTGATATCTCGATCCCCTAACTACAATAACACGTCAACTTGAAGACTGAATCTCGACAGATTTACAGTGCACCGGCAGTGGCGTAACGGAGACTATTATGGCCATCTGCAAAGTCAGGTTTTGGGACCCAAGTCGGAAATTACAATGGATTGCGTACTTGGCGTCAGTGAGTCTTTGGGCCCTATGGAATCCTGCAACTCTTCCCCCCCCCCGCGAGGATGAGGGGTTGTAAGGGTGCACGTTATGCCACTATGCATCGGTCTGTCTTCCGTGGCGTCTGGATTACAAATGTCATACAAAAGTTGGGGCAAAGGAGCTTGTAAAAAGCAGATAATGAAAATCAACAATCAAAGGAAGAAAAAATACAAAACGTTCTAAAAAAATTAATTTTTTAAAAATTTAATGGAAGTTTATATACACACATATATATACAGTCGAACCTCTGTATAGCGAATCTCTATATTGCGAATTTTTCTATATAGCGAACTTTTTCCTGGAACCAAGAACATTTCACGATAGTCCAACACCATATATAGAAAGGAAAATGAAAAATGGCAAGGAAAATCGCTTTCTATTTTGCCACTTAATATTAAGATTCAGTCATATGTATATGCGTATTTATATTAATTGTAATTATTTAATAAAAAGTTACTAAAATAAAATTTTTCTTTGTTGACTTAATTAGGAATTGACTTAATTTTTTTTATATTACTTGTTTTTAAATTGTTACCTAAAAAAAGCTTTTTTTTAGTAAAATGTGTATAAAGATACATCTTGTCTATGTTAAAACATATTAAATGACAGATGCGTTATATTTTTTTGTCTTCTTTAAGAATTGTATTTGAGATATTTTGATTTTTTTTTATTTCGATGTTGTGATATATTGTTTCTTCTCACGCTACTTTCGAATTAACATCGTACATCATTCGGTTGAAGGTTTCTTATAAAAGACTATTGGTAACGTGACTGACTATGCCATTGCTTGAATGTAATGATCGGTTTCCTCTCAGAAGTCCAGCTGTAAAAAATCTTGGAAGTCTAGAAGACCTATAATTCTACAATTTTTCGGGGAAAAGGTCTGCCGAAAATTTGTCGTGTAAATTATCATAGCAGGAAGAAATTGGTGCTAAATTTGTCACGCAATAACTGATAAAAATAGATGTCAATAGTCGGGGCTTTTCGATATGATAAAAAAAAAGGGAACAAGTTTTTAAAGGGGTAAAGTTTGAAAATTTCTTGATTCAATCATTAACTGTTTTCTAAATTTTTGAAAAATGGATCAATTTAGCTTAAAATAGATTTAAATAAGTAAAAATTGTCTTAAAAATCAGACAGGTAATGCATTACATTTTAATAATCTTGTGAATAGTAGTAGTCAAACTTTATTCCACGGAGTCTTTTGGTTCCAATAATAACCCAAATTATCAAAGAGATCTCTCTCCAGCTGAATGATATCTTGAAAATATACAAGAATTAATAATTAATTACACATAATTTCAACCAGAGTATATGTAAACCACTTCATATATATATATATATATATATATATATATATATATATATATATATATATATATATATATATATATAAACCCAGTAGCGCAACAGCCCATGAGGGTCAATGCCTACTGTGCCCATCTCAGTATACGAGACCATTGTCCGCTGAGATGCATCAGCAGATGTCCCGATCCGGTGGTCAGTCTGAAGCATGATCCCTGTGTTTAGTCCCCAATCAAGCTTGATACATTTACCAACCCTCAGAAAAGATGAAAGGCTGTACTGACTTGCCCAGCCCGAAGATAGAACATAGAACCCCGGACCTGTGGTGTGGAAGCGCGATATGCTACCACTCGGCCACTGTGTGTGGGCTTCTTTATATATATTATATATATATATATACAGCATAATAAAATAAAATAAGATAGCAAGTGAAAAAGTTGTAAAACCTACAATACCAAAGAAGAAAGAAATTAGAGTTCAAGAGAGACACAACAAATGTAGATACAAAAAAAGTCTTTGGACTAAAATGGAGACCTATTATGATTTTTAGAGATGTCGCTGAATTAGGCCAGCAATTTGGGGTTAAGCAATGCTTTATGGATTCACCTTCCCCGTACAGTAGAAATTTTCGACGTAATAGGGGAAAAAGCCATGTTCAGATGTTCAGCCTATTCCTAACGCACGTGGATGATAAACCAGACAGTAAAGCGAAATGAAATTATTAAAAGAGAACAATAATGTTTCTATCATAGAGAGGAAAAATAAGGAAAAAATCTAGAAAAAATTAGGATATAGAAACATATATGTGATAATGAAACTCAAAATAAGTGCAGACAGGCACAGAAAGAAACAGAGCCATGTTGGAAAGAAGTACGATAATTGTGCGAATTGTGTGAGGCCAAATACTTTAAGTATTGGTACATCAATATAATATCAACAACGTTTGGCCTCAAAATGTACTAAAACGGAAGCAGTTTGAATGTCTTGATGCCAATATAGCATTCGCACACTTACCGTAAAATTTTGATTCGTGTGATCCTGTTTTTTCAGTCTTCTTTATTGGAATTCTAATTGTATATAAATTCATGTACTATACGAAATAATTAGCTATCAATTGATTGATAAAAATATTTAATATTTTTGCTTGAGTCTTACTTAAATCGAACAATACCCTTTATATAAATGTTTGGATAATTTAAGGTATTTTCGAAAGTTAGGCTCATTATTGATGAAAGCAGGCATAACTGTGACAAACACATAAATATTCCGCTTTATACAGGAACTTAGGAATTTATTTATTCTATAATCGCCACGTATTGTTATTGTTGCTCGCTATTGAAAGATAATTATCTCTAGCTGTTGTGAAATCGATACTGCAAGATATTAAAAGGACTCGAAACAAGTGAAAATAAGGCAGAAACTTACAAATTGAAACTCATGAAAGTGTAAACTCAAAACAGATTTAGAATGAAAAGGGGGTATTATTCTTAATATTTTCATTAATTTGAGTTTAATCTTAAAATAGCTTCGATTCTCTTAGAAAGTATTCTTTGGGAGAAGAGAAAATAGAAGAATATATCTTGCTTTCTGAAGTGTATGGCCATTCTTCCTGTGTGAAACAAGTATGATTTTTCACCGCTATGTGGAGTGGACAACAATAACTCAAGTTGTCTAAAATGTCAAAACGAAATCCTGCTTATATATACTGGTTTGTAGTGCTACATAAATATTCGTTATTTTACTATGCGTAAACCAAAAAGTGCTATTTTTCAGTTTTGGGGAGTCAAAAACAATCACCTGAGTGTAAAAGATCTGTTATTGCATGGTCGTTTGTTTCATGCTTTGTAAAATAACTTGTGCCATTTCGTATTGCATATGTAAGTTGGAATTTTTTGACACAATTTATTGTGTTTAATAAGAAACCCTTTCGTCTCTGAAATAAATATATTTACATCCTATGCTATCAGAAATTAAAAAAATACTTCCTATGCATTTCGTTTAAAATTTATGTGCATTTAACTTGACCACATATCTTTAAAAAGCTTGTATTTTTAGCTTGCACAGTGGTACCCTTATTTAACGAATTCATCGGGACCGAACATTTTGTTCGTTAATTCTGGGTTATTCATTATATCAGGGTCTAAACAAAATACAAATTTTTTGCTCTTAAATTGGAAATTCTATAATAAGCAACTACAAAAAAAATGAAATTACACAATTTTTATTCAATAACTCAAAGTACTGTTAGGGAATTATTACGCATCAATAAATAAGAAGTTTTATACAGAATACTGACTAATAAATGTTTGGTAATCTTTTTTGATTTCTGGCTCGAAAGAGTTCTTTTTTTACTTTAAGTAGAGAAGAAAAGACTGTTATTTAGATCCTTCGATAGCTCTATTTAAGTAAAGAACTCATACTCAATGAAGCACACAGTGGACTGTAGATTTTTTCTCATTCTGTTTATTCCGGAGGCTCATAGCCAACTGGTTGCATTCACTTACTCTTAGCGTGGGCACGCCCCCTCGCT
Source organism: Trichonephila clavipes (assembly GCA_019973935.1). NCBI lineage: Eukaryota > Metazoa > Arthropoda > Arachnida > Araneae > Nephilidae > Trichonephila > Trichonephila clavipes. Next base: position 307,520 of record BMAU01021221.1, on the reverse strand, counting down.
AATCCTCTTCACTTCGCTGCATTTGTGAAGCAATGAAAACACAACAAATAGCGAGGCACACAACAACTGCGTTATTTACAACCTGCTTCGTGAGGTATGTTTTCACAGATTCCGAGCTACGTAAAGCATTTAAAAAAATGTAACAATTTTGATAAAAGCGTCATTATCGATTCCTGCATCAGAACCGTCATTCATTGGCTCCGACAAATCAAAAATTTCCTCAATTTCAATTTCACAGATAGGCAGTCCGTCATCAAGTGTAATGTAATCGATAAAATCTTAAAATATCCTCTGCGTTATGGATTGGGTTGATATTAGAAAGGAATTTCCTATCCTATTCAAAACGCACACAATATATTACACTCCTGACTCACCTACACCGGGTAAGTTTATTAATTCTAATAGCACCCTTTCCCAACGAAATTTTCTGCTTACAAGAAGGCTTTTTCTCTTCGGAACAAAAATAATATGTCATTTGAAAAAAATCCCATTTTTTCTAACAATACCTAAGAAAAAAAAATTCCAGTTGTTGAAATAATTTGTTACTTCGGGGTTTATTAATCGTTAAGTAGGGGGTTTTTACTTTTTCACCGGGGATACGAAAAAATGAGTTAAATCACGAAATTCATTAAATAGGAGTTCGTTAAATCGGGGACTGACTGTATTTTTATTTTTAGTTTTTCAAATAACTCCTGCTATTAAAAACTTTTGTTTAGTAAAATATTTAAATGGGCTTTATATATATATATATATTCTGCCTAGTGGTTGGAGCATCGGACTCTAGACCGGAAGGCCTGGATTCGATGCCCGATGCCACCAAATTCCCTCCGAGTACACACGGAGTACGTGCTCGTTAAGTCAGTGGTTCCGAGAGTCTTGTGTGCGATCGCAGCTGAAACCACAAGTGATGGGGGCTGGAGAATATTTCCCTCACCCCCCCTCCAGTCCCATGCCTAAATTGTGGAGGTGGTGATCGGTGGTGTCGCCATCTACCGCAAAGAAGTCCAACATTCATTCCTTCCCTTCGGGAATCTCACCGAGCCAAATCGTACTGTCCCCTGTATGGTGCTCAAGTCTAAGGCCAACGACAGGCGTACATCTAGCCCTTTGCCACGATGAATTTTGTCGGTCTCGATCTGACTTTGTCAGACAGTTGGCATTAGCAACAACAACACACAACGACATGTGGCCTCGGATATCCAAACTGATTCTAATATTGTTTGAAGCCTGTTTTTACGTACCACCGCAGAAACCTTTCCGATGTTTTCATCTGTGCAGGAAGTCTGCGGACGTCCAGAGCGTTTGTCGTCTTCGACATTATCCCTGCCTTTCCTAAAACGTCGATGCCATTCAAAAGCTGTGGCCACGGTAGCTAAGTGGTCAAGGTATCAGATCGTGGCTGGCATTGTCACGAGTTCGAGTCCAGTACCACTAAAGACCCGCCGTGTAGAGCAGCGATATACGTTAAATCTGTCGAGAGCTGAAGCGTCTTCCAGTTGGTGTGGTAGTTAGGAGAGGGGGTGCCAGCACAGGTGTCATCCACGTCAGAATTACGTGGTCCGTCGCCAAAAGCCCTCGTGTAGCTGAACAGTGCGACTTTAATATTCACTCACTCACGCCATTCAAAAGCTTGCGTTCGCGATAATGTATCATAGCCTTACACCTGTTTCAAAATGTCCTCAGTCTCTGTAGCACTTTTTCTCGAACGAACACAAAATTTGATATTCATTCTCTTCTCAACAAACGCAATTTCTTTTAATTGCCGACTGCTAAATGCATCCGCCTACAAAATACGACACCGTGGCGAGCCTCCGATCACGTGATTTGGGACAAACTTTTTTTTAGAAAAGGGGAAGAACGCAGTAACAGAAGAGTTAACGTAGTTTTTGTACTGCAAAAATTTTCCACGTTATAGGCGTATTTCAATTTGTTTTAATTTAACATCAAATTTATAATCTAATATAGCAATGCTAATTTTTCTGTATTCGAATTAGATGGCATTCAAAAAATCCTATTAGACCTATTTAAATGTAAATAAACTTTTACAGCAGTGTTGCCACCATTAAAGTTCCAACTTTCGTATATATAGTGATAGTTAATACTTATCTTGAAAATTTGTACGGTTTATAATTAAAATCGTATTGTAGCCTTAGCGTCCAAGTACATTATTAAATTCAACGCATTGTTATTGTATAAAGGGGGCGCGAAGAAAATTATTATTGAAAACTGGGTCGCAAATGTTTAAAGTTTGAGAAGCACTGCCATAAAAAAACCGAAAAGGTTGAGACGGTCTCTATTCACGTTCTTCCTACCAATAACATGACGAATAATGGGTCTATAAATATTATTCTATTGAAAACTTTCCTCCTAAGAAGAAGACGCAATTAATTCAAATCAAGGCTTATATTTAAAGATTAACTCTCAAGTTTGAAGAGAGAGAAGTTAGAAGCTAGGAGCTTACAAGTGGAGATTAACGTAAAGCTAGGCTAGAGCGCTTCGTATGTTATTTGATTAATATTAAGATTGACGATTTGGTCAATTAGCTGTTAAATTGGATTCGGTTGGTTTGAATTAGATTACTTTAGAAATTATCTTCAAATATAAGATGTATTGCCTGGATGTGCTAAGTGTAAGTGATCCGATTTATTATTATATCTCCCATTATCTCGTCTACCTTGCTATTGCTCCCATATTTAACTATTGGTGCATTTCTTAACTTGGGTTGTTGATATTTGTTACATTGTTGAAGATTGTTAATAAATAGAGTTTGTATTGACTATGGTTAATCTTCTTTCTATCCCTCGTACAGTAAGGAATGGGTTGCGGAAGATTTTTGAAGCAAAATTTAAATTATTTTAGAATGGAGTACTTGTTGACTTAATGACCACATCACTCTCCCATTCTTGTCATAGAGTGCAAAACATTCTAGGACAAATATGTTATTTTTCCATTTACAAGGTACAAATTTGAATTTTCCTTATTGATTAAGTGAAAATGTTTTCACCATCCTTTTGTAAACTAGACTAATTTAAATATAATAATTACACGCATTCTTAGCATAAAACAGTATCCAAAATATGTTCTTTGGCCAGCTAAATAGTACGTCTACTCTCAAACTATGATACGAGGACCTTTAGAAATCAACAAGCGAGCGAGGGGTATGCGAGCGGAGAAATTAATTACTGGAGAGGAGCCTCAATTATTCTTAATACATAAACTCCAAAATACCTGAATGAATGGAAAATTTCGCGATTCAGAGGCATGTTGCCGTAGAAATAATACATAGACGGAACTCTGTGTAATTTTCCATAACAGACATATATATACGGGTAATAACTATGTTTGTTAATAGAAAATTAATTTGATTTTTGAACTGTAAATCAGCTTTATCATACAAAAGAAATCATAATCTTTTATTAATTTCGAATACTTACCTCAATGATTTACTTTCTGACAAATGTGTTTTGCCAGTAATTAGATTTTTCAGTATTTGTTGTGTCAGTTACTGTGAGAAAAGTTTTTTTTAAAAAAAAAAATAACGCTCATTTACACCTTCAGTGGCTTAACGAAGATTATTAGGCCCTCCCCCCTGCAAAGTCGTACTTGGCGTCAGTCAGACTTTGGGCTCTTTAGCATCCTGCCTCCCCCCCAGGAGATACGAGAATGTACGTTAAGCTTCTGTTGCAGAAAAAATTGAAAAAATATTTTCAGAATTTCAAAACCGAATGTTGAGTCATGAAGGGTATCAAATCATCAGAGAAAATAGAGGTTCAGTGGAAAAAATGTTTCTGAATTCAGTTTATCGCAATAAATCAATAAAAAAATATCATTGTGTGTGTGTGTGAGAGAGAGAGAGAGAGAGAGAATCCTGTAAAACACTTCATCAGTAGACGTTCAACCAAAGACTTAGAACTGAAGTTTGTCTGGATGACGCCTATTATATATAACTTTTGAAACTTTGCGTAAATTTTCATTAGATGATATTTATAAGTTACTAGCTATTACTCGCCCACTTCGCAAGGTATCTCATGATGTATGACTGCATATTGTTTTTAAGTCATAAATATCTAAGTCCTAGCGTTAAGCTTTCGATATGACAGAAAAATATTCGTATAACCCTCGCATCCTGATTTTAAAAAAAAGAAAACTCAAATTTTCAAGCAAAATTTTACTTATCGTTTACTCCTCTATAACCTCCCTCCCCCTTCGTATTTGATTTCCACAATAACCATTTTTAACGGATCTCTACTCAACAAAAGAAACATGCTTGCCAAATTTCAGAACTGGAAGTCTAATTGTTCAGAAACGGGATTTTATTTATCTATAATACCGTCATTGCCCTCCTCAGGAGTCAATTTCCGCAAAATTCGTTCTTAACCGATCTCTATTCAACGACAACAACAACAACAACAAAAAACATACTTGAAAAATTTCTAGTCTACAGGTCTTTTAGTTTTGAAACAGCAATTTTGTCTATAATGCCCCCGCAATCCCCTGGTGAATCCATTACCGCAAAACTCGTTCTAAGTGGATCTCTGTTTAACAAAAGAAACATGCCTGCCAAATTTCTATTAGGTGCTTGCTTCATAGCACTCTAAATAATACTCAAGTGTGTTGAGTTTTCATTTAATTCAAACATTACACTTTATCAAAATCTACTGGAATTTTATTCTGCGTGTTCATTCCACGGCGGCAAACATAGATCTACACGTTGTACAGAAAATGCCACGTTTTAGTATTTTACAGTTATGCTGCAGTTAAGCATAATACAATCGATACGACTACATGAGTAAAGAAAAATATAAAAACAACAGAAATATAAATTATGAAAACCATTTTAAAAATTAACAGAAATTAAATGCATTTACATAAAATATAAGTTTTAACAATTATTATTTAAGTTTAACATTTATTTGAATAAATTAATTTCTATCTTGCCAATATCCGTTTAGAATTCGAAAAACAGTTGACAGGTGCAGCCATCTGGCGAGAAAATCTCTACAAAACTGTCCTTTTACATTACTCCTTGCCAGTAACAAAGTTACGATACAAGAAAAAAATATATATGGCAGGGACAGTTTCAGACTTATTGAACAGATTATAATTTCATTTTTTTTTTTACAAATTAAACTTATACAAACCGCTTTTAACACAATTATTACTAATCATTTGCATTACACAACACAAAATTACTACTACAGGATTGCTACAGAAGTCTTAATGCACAAAATATGCTACAAGTTTAAAATATTAAAACACAGCTACCTTCCTGTTTCTTAAAAAATACATGGAAAAATACAACTAAAATGTTCAGCAATTACTTTAAATGTATATTTATACTTGAGCAACAATCAAATTTAAACAAAGTCAAAAAAGTAGTATATAAGATAGCAATAACTCAAAAAAAAAAAAATAAACTACAGAATGCTTTTGCAAATAATCAGTCAATATTTGAACATGGAAACTAAGTTTGCGAAAAAAAATCACATTCATATTCAATGAAAGTTAACATGCCATTAAAAAAACATTTCAAGTTACTCTTGACAACTTGAATTTTTTGAATATTATGAAACATATCAAATCCAATAGTGTTAAAAAATCAGTTTTTCATATTTACATACACAATGGGTAAATAATATATACATACAGAAAACTTCCTATTTACAAGAAGAATATCAGAAAACTTTTTTCAATTCACCACATAATTAATTATAACTCAGTTAATCACTAATACAATCCATTTACCACAATTGAGCATTTTTATGCAAAACAGTATCTATTTATACACATTTTTATTTGATGCTAACACATATTATTTCTACACATAGAATTTGATGCTAACACATATCTATTTATAAACATAGAATTTGATGCTAACATATATTTATTTATAAACATAGAATTTGATGCTAACACATATCTATATTGATATCCTGAAAATTTTATGTTCACTATTAAATACATAATAGATAATTTTGTTAAAATACATACTTTCAATGAAAAAAAAAACACATTCTATAACACATTTAAAGAGATGAGATGCCCAAAGTAATACTAATGAGGAAATTTCTGTCGACAATGTAAAAAAAAAACAGTAGTAATGAATAATTATTTGTGACATAAAGTTGAACTTTGTATAACATATATTACTTTGAATGCGAGAATATATATGGAAAATTTTACATCATGCTCTTTAATTTCTTTTTATTTACAAAGCTTTGTTTGATTTAGGTTCTCGCTGTTAAAATTACACAATTCTACTTAAGCTTACAACTTACTGATGAGGTTATATCAGGATAGTGGAAGAATAATTATTTAAATTTCACAATACTAGCATAAAAATCATACATGTATATATAACCAATTAAGAGTCAATTTTCAATTCTAAAATCCAGGAATTAACATACATTGTCATTTTATAAGCATATCTACAACATTTAAAGCAGTGTTTACTATAACTTTTCACTATATGTACATGAATTGCATTACCAAGAGAATTATTACCAAGTATATATTTAATCAATTAGATACATTTTATAAATGGTGATTTTCAAATTTACTAATTTTTAATAACTGTTTACTAGTAATAAGTGAAAGGAATTTCAAACTTTAACACTTACATACATAATAGTTGCTATTTTGTTTATTCTCTAAATCTTACTGGTTTTTATCTTTCTACCACAGCTGGTAGTAGATTGTTCATCAGGCATTGGGGAAAGTTCTTTTCCAATTTGAAATCTCATTTTTTTTGTCCAACACTAGTTGGTTCATTTTGATTGTCCACTGCTAACAAATAGGCAGGTTTCAGTCTATCTACAGAAATATTTACTGTCTTATCTTTAATTAAGATTGTGAAATACTTTATCATACTTTTTTGTACAGTATATGGTCCTTCATATGGTGGTTCTAATGCTTTTAACTCTGTCGATACGAAAGAAACACATGGGAACAGGATTTCAAATCTTTATGCACAAAGATATTTTGCTTCCTGTTGCTAGGAGACTTCAGTGGCTTTAGCTCTGCCATGTGCTGCTGTAATTTGGCGACAAAATTCTGTGGATCCATGTTAATAGTAGGGGATCAAAAAATTCGCCAGGTAATTTAATGGAAGTACCATAGACCATCTGTGCAATTGTGTAACTAATGTCAGGTCTTATGGCAGCTCTTAAACCTAACAACACAGTGGGTAATGACTCTGTCCATCTAATATTGTTGTGAGCTTTTATAGCACCTTTCAAGGTCCTATGTAAACGTTCAACTTTCCCATTACATTGAGGGTGATAAGATGTTGTGTGGGCTACTTTAGCACCACATATTGCAGCTATGCTTCTAAATAGTTCTGCCTCAAACTGTCGACCTTGATCTGTGACTATTTTGGCAGGTACTCCAAACCTGCAAATCCATTTCTCATAAAATGCTCTCCCAACTATTTCAGCTGTTATTTCAGGTATAGGAATTGCTTCCATCCAGCAAGAGAATCGGTCAATGCAGGTTAAGCAATACTGCATCCCTTCTGAAGGTGGTAGTTTTCCAATGAGATCTATGTGAACTACACTAAACCTTTCATCTGGTTGTTCGAATTCTCTAATTTGGATTTTGTATGCCTGCTGACTTTACATTTTTGGCATCTAATGCAAGCTTTTGCCCATTCTCTGACTTGCTTTTTTAATATCTGACCAGACATATTTTCAATCATCAGTTTAACTGTAGATTTAATACCAGGGTGAGCTAAGCCATGAATTAGTTGGAATATTTGAAACCTGAATTTTGTGGAATGTAAGGCCTAATTTTTTGTGTTGAGATGTCACACCAAAGTTTTTCCCAGATGGCAATGTCGAAGGTTTAAATTTTAAAGAATTGTTGTGCAATAATATTTGCAACTCTTCGTCAGTAGTTTGCTCTTCTGCAATTTCCTCAAAGTTGATTTCGGAAATTGAATGAATTCTGGATAAGGCATCTGCAACAACATTATCTTTACCCAATACATGTTGAATGTTACAACTAAATTCTGAAATGTATTGAAGTTGTCGTTGTTGTCTTGGTGATGCTTTTTCATTTTTTGCTTAAATGCAAAAGTTAGAGGCTTGTGGTCAGTATATATAACAAAATCATTCCCTTCCAGCAGGTGTTTGAAATGTTTCACTGAAAGGTATATTCCCAATAGTTCTCGGTCATAGGTACTATACCTTGTTTGTGTTTCATTTAGCTTCTTTGAGTAAAAAGCTATTGGTTTCCAACGCTCGTTTTCTAATTGCTGGAGTACTGCGCCCACAGCAAAATCTGATGCATCTGTGCAAAGTGATAGGGGTAGTCAGATCTTGGAAATGATAAAAGAGCAGCTTCGGCAAGGTCAGTTTTGCATTTTTCGAAGCTTCTCCTGGTGTCATCAGTCCAATGCACTTTTCTGCGGTCTTTCTTTTTTCGCTCCTTTTAACAGTTCATGTAGAGGTGCTTGGGTCTTAGCAGCATCCTTTAGGTATCTTCGGTAAAAATTTATCATGCCCAGAAACGTTCGCAGGTCATGAATAGTTTCTTAGTTTGTAGTTGAAGATAGCTTGAACTTTTTCTGGCAATGGCCGAGAACCTTCTGCAGTGATCAGAAATCCCAAATATTCAACTTGGGCAGCTCCCATCACTGATTTGGAGACATTTATTCGAAGTCCATATTGCTGGAATCTTTCAAATACCATTTTTAGGTGTTCACTGTGTTCCTCTTCAGTAGATGAGGCAACAAGTACATCATCAAGATACGGGAAAACAAAGTCGAGTCCATACAGTACTTCAGTAATGAAACGTTGGAAGGTTGAAAGGAGCATTCCTCAGTCCAAAACTCATAGTATTGAACTCGTACAAGCCAAATGGGGTGGTGATGGCAGTTTTTCTTTGTCTTCCTCAGCAATTGGTATCTGATAATAAGCCTTTACTAGATCTATCTTGGAAAATATTTTTTTATCCTTCAGGATGTGATTAAAGTCCTCAATTCTAGGAATTGGATATCGATCTGGTATTGTCTGTGCGTTGAGTCGCCTGTAATCGCCACATGGTCTTAATGTGCCATCCTTTTATTTACTAAATGCAATGGACTTGCCCATTGAGATTTTGAGGGTCTAATAATGTCGTTGTCCAGCATAAATTGGAATTCTTGCTTCGCCAGCTTCAACTTATCAGGGGCTAGTTGTCTTGCCTTCGAATAAACCGGTTGGCCAGTTGTTAGGATGTGGTGCTTTACTTCATGTTTAACAACTCTGTTAACCAAGTTTGGCTTGGTTAAATCAGGATACAACTTAAGCAGGTTGAAATATTTGGAGCTCTATTGATGTGCTGAGATCATTATTTTCTTGGATGGTAGCAACTTCTCCTTTAATTGAAAGATTTGTTACTCCATCGATTAATTTCCTGTTGTGCAGATCTATCAGCAACTGGAATTTTTGAAGGAAATCAGCACCTATGATTCCTCGCTCAACTTTGGCAATAATAAACGGCCACTGAAATGGGCGTCTTAGGCCTAGATCCAGCGTGAGAATTTTTAGACCATATGTTGGAATTTCAGTGCCATTAGCAGCATACAGTTTATATTGAGAGGCTTGGCACTCACCTTTCGTTTTTGTCCAAGGGAGGATCGAGACGTCTGCTCCACTATCCACAAGGAATTGACATCCGGTTTCTCTGTCCTGACAAATAATCGGAATTTGCGGCCTAAAATATCGGCAGCAGGACTCGCCGCGGCGTCTACTGCTGGGATTCGTTTCCCGGCTCATTGAAACTGCACGGCTGTACGCATTTACCAGGGAGACACTTCTTCCCGAATCGGAAATGGTAGAAGCAATATCGTCCCTGAGGATTGTAGCGGCGCCTTGATTTGCTGCGACTTCTACTCCCTCTGATGGTGATGAGGGCTAGAGCTCCGGACTTCCGTTGCAGCTTTAATGAGGCAATTTGGCCTTCAAGGGTGGCTATTTTAGCCATGAGTTGATCCACTCCTGCGGAATCCTGTACCGCTGCGATATCTACTGTTCTCGGCGCCATCTCTACGATCTTATCTGCCATCGCCGCTATTTTGTCGAGGTGTTCTTCACTGACAATTACAATGCACTTAACAGAATCTGGCATTTTATCCAGCCATAGTGTGCGCAACGCCTTTTCCGAGACATCGGTACCAGCGAGGGCGCGCATTTTCTTAGCAGTTGACTAGGCAACATGTCACCTAACTCAATCCCCGTGAGAAGACGCTTCATTTTTTTTTTTTTTCGCTTTCGACGAATATCTTCAAAAGACGTTCCTTCGTAGCTGTATATTTGTTGGGGTTAGAATCTTTTACTATGTCCCAGATATCTTCCAACACCCTCGGTTCCAGTTGAGCCACGAGGTGACTGAACATCGTCTCCTCCGAAGTAATCCGGCAAATCCTGAACTGCGCTTCGACCTGATAAAACCATATCTCAGGTTTGTCGAACCAGAACGGCGGTATTTTGATGCTAACACCGCTTGCTTCGAACTTTTCAGCTTCTGTCATATTGAATAATCCAGTAAATAAAATCCAGGGTCACCAGTTATTAGGTGCTTGCTTCATAGCACTCTAAATAATACTCAAGTGTGTTGAGTTTTCATTTAATTCAAACATTACACTTTATCAAAATCTACTGGAATTTTATTCTGCGTGTTCATTCCACGGCGGCAAACATAGATCTACGTTGTACAGAAAATGCCACGTTTTTAGTATTTTACACAGTTATGCTGCAGTTAAGCATAATACAATCGATACGACTACATGAGTAAAGAAAAATATAAAAACAGAAATATAAATTATGAAAACCATTTTAAAAAATTAACAGAAATTAAATGCATTTACATAAAATATAAGTTTAACAATTATTATTTAAGTTTAACATTTATTTGAATAGAATTAATTTCTATCTTGCCAATATCCGTTTAGAGAATTCGAAAAACAGTTGACAGGTGCAGCCATCTAGCGAGAGAAAATCTCTACAAAAACTGTCCTTTACATTTCAAATTAGTAAGTTTAACAGTTCCGGAGATTTCGTGACGAGTTAGTGACTTTCATCTTATTTATATTGAGGGAGAGATTTCTTACGTATCTTGCATGATAATCTTTGAAAAAAAACGTTTTTTCTTTTTTTTTTCAAAAACACGTTTATGCATGTTAAATCTTGTGGTATATTTCAACACATGTATCTTTATATCTTACTCACAATGAATATGAATCAGTAAACAAGTAATATAAAAAAAATTAAGTCAATTCCTACTTAGGTCAACAAAGAAAAATTTTATTTTAGTTAATTTTTATTAAATTATTACAATTAATGTATATACATATGACAGAATCACAATATTAAGTGGCAAAACACCTTTTAAAATTAAACCTTTTGAATTTAAATCATTTTAACCACACTAAATTCGTAATTACATTTTTTTAAATAGTTGAATGTAATAGGTAAAAATTTATCTTAAAACCAGTACAAAGAAATGCTGACGTCTAACAAGCATGTGATTATTTAAGTTAAGTTAAATCTTCATCACGAATATAGCAAAAGGTGTTTTATCCAATGGTGCTGCCATCTAGAGGAAAAATATAGACTGAAATATTCCACTTGAACTATAATTAATTAATTTAATTTAATTAATGAATTAATATTTGAAAAAACTATATTAACATCTAGTGTCGTCCATTACAAGTTTTAAAAAATGTATTTGAACTTGAATAGGGAGAGTGTAAACTAATAGTAGGAATTGAAAAATGAAATAATAATAATAAAATACAAACGCCATAAAACAAAATCATAAGAGCATTTGTTTCAGAAAGTCACAAAAATTGGAACATTTTGGAAAAAATGTACAGTTATGCGTTTTTTATTTTGAAGATTTTTTATTGAAAGGGGAAAAAAGACGTTTTTTGGGTTGAAATGTTTGTTCTTAGTCTCTACAATGTAAGTAATAAAAAAAAATAAAAATAAATGACAAAGTGCTTTTTGTCGAAGTGATGGCAAGAGTTCGATTTGTGATTTAAGATCCTGCGCTTCTCTAGGATAATCGATTACACGGATTTCGAACAAAAATAAATGAGTAACGAAATCGAACTTGACATCTATTAAAGTTGTAACCTCTATTTTGAAATTTATTTCTTTGCTTGTGGGAATGGTCCTGTATTCGCAAGATTTGCCTAGTATCTGTAACAAAAAAGAAAACCTGTCGCTCTTTGGGATATACACAAATAACAAGGTTTTACTATTCAGCTAACGCTAAAAAAGGTGACAGTTTCCAAAAATTGCAGATTTTGAATGGCAACAATCAGGATGCAAAGAAAACAGAACTTTTTTCTGAACGTTCCTAAGTCTGAAAATTCTTGTTGAAGTTGTAGTTAGGCTTAGTTGCACATTCTAAGAATAAAATCTTTACTACAATCAGCATAATTAATGTTGCCAGATTTAGTATTATTCTATGTTTCGAAGAATAAATGCTTTATTTTATTCTAAAAACTTATGTTCAGAGAGGTTACTTTTAACTTTTACTATTATTTATTTTTTGAATAATTTTTAAACCAGTAATAACCTCAAAAATATTTGCAAATAAAGCTACTGAAGACTATTTTATAAGTAGACATTTTTTGATCAATTAGAGATAGCATAATTTGTGATAAAAAATCGATGATTAAATAAGGATTTGGCAGTTTAAAATTATTTATAGGCCGAAATTTGCTGAATTGTCCAAATTCAAAGAGGTTTAATTTTTTGCATAGTGTTTTTTAACTTATTGATGTATCACTAATGCGTTTGCATGCTTCAATTAGCTTTCAAATTCTAAATACTATTTTTAACCTGCAATCTTTGAAGGCATTTTAAGTGTTACAAAAAATATGAAGCATTTTTATACGCTATTTTAGAAAAATAACAGCTTGAAAGAGAATATTAGAATTTCTGTTGCTTATTTTTTTAATTTTATTACACTAAAAAATTAAATTTTACTTTTATTTGAGTCTAAATCTTATGATCTTAATTTTTTGTTTAAAAAAAATAATAAACCTTTTAAAATTTTTACGCATGATTAATTTTTGAAGCTAACATCTCTGAGTTTATGTCATTTTTTAAAATTATATATTGATATAAAGTACTTGTAGTACAAAAAAAAATAATGTTATTTTTCTTCTTTTTGCAGAAATGGAGACAACTGTTCGACAAGGTAAATTGAATATTTTTTAAATACTTTTCTTTTTTTCAACAAGCCATTGTAAACTTTTATGTTTAAGTTTTGAAGAAATGATTGAAAACTAAATGTTGCATGAATATATTGTAAAGATTTTCTTAAATGGTGATAGAACATTTCTAAAACCATTTTTAAAAAAAGAAATTTAAAGCAAAATTTTGGGGGTTTTATCGAAGTATTTCCCTATTTACTCTTTAATTTGCTCTGTAAAGTTTCGATTGTAAGATAAAAATAATTTACAAAAATAAATTTAGCAATTGCAAATGCTTAAATGTTTTTGAAAATATGAAATGTTTTAAAAATATTTAATCATAAAAATTAAAAGTTTGAATTCATTCGTATCCATTTTGAATAAAATTAAATAAATGAACTATATTTTTACAGAAACAGATTACATTTTCCGTACAGCAATAATATTAATTTAATTGGTATAGCCCAGAGATGCGGCGAACCAATGACACGCGTGCCATTGATGGCACGCGACACAATTACTTGGGCACGTCTCCGGTGAGCATTTTTCTTCAAAATAACAAAGTTCACTATGAAGTATGAATAAACGCGAGTGATCAGTCGCTTTTTTACAGACATATACCAACATTTCAAAAAATTGAATTTAAAGCCTCAAGACACAAATAAAAACTATTATCTTAAAGAGGGATCTCAATGCTTTTGACGGTAAATTGTATATTTTCAGAAACGATATTATTACGAGAAACTACTAGAACTTCCCGAACATGAAAAAATCAGACGAAGAAAAAGTTATTCAAGAACTTATTTCCATAATTATTACGTACCCTGATGTGACTTCATTTGATAAACTGAACTTGTCCCAATTCGATTGGAAAAAATTGTAGAATTTGAAATGCAACTGTGCTTGATTTCCAGTTTTGTTCAATATGGATTCAAAAATTTATTAAAACAAGAAAAATGTTGGAATTGATTGAAACAGAAAATTAACAAGCAATATAAGTAAAAATGTCAGTAACGAAATTTTTGGAAACATGAAATTCTATTCCAGATACATTCAACTGTTTGAAGAAGCTGGCTCGTGCTTTTTTAATTATATTTTCATCTACCTATGTATGCCCGAGAATCATTATTTTCAGAGATGAATAACATTTAAGACTCACTTAGAAAACCATTTGACAGATGACTAATTAAGCATGTGTTCTGCTAAAAGTAACATCTTACAATCCTAATGTAAGTTATTTGTCGGCTGATCGGCAACAACAGAAGTCACACTAATGTTACTTTAATTTGAATTACACGTATATCCAAAACATTTACTGCTGTATTTTTTCATAGTAATTAAAGAGTTTTGAGTGGTTAGTATTTAATTTTTTTATTATTTCCCCCAAAATCACAAGTCAAAATTACTTGACGGGCACGTCTATACCCCATTAAACACTTTTTTAGAAAAAATGGCACTTTGATCCAAAAAAGGTTCACCACCCCTGGTATAGCCTATATATTCCTATACTATATCACTAATCTGTCCTGAATAAAAATGTTCACTGTAACATGTATTTCGATCAAGAATATTAATTCAGTGTTTTATTGTTTGCTACTACATATCTATTACTAAAATTTTTATGGATGACCGGTGCTATCCATTAGTGTGAGAGAGTCAGAAGGAATATGAGCCATTGTCAATACAAACTCTATTTATTAACAAATTCTCAACAACGATATAAATTCAATAACCCAAGTTAAGAAATGCACCAATTGATAAATATGGGAAGCAATAGTAAGGTAGACAAGAAACTAGAAGATTTAATAATAAATCGTATCACTTACGCTTAGCACGTTCAGGCAATACACCTTCTTATCTTTGAAGGGGATTTCAAAAGTAATCAAATTCAAACCGACCAGAATCTAACTTAATGACTAATTGATCAAATCGTCAATCTCAATATTAATCAAATTACCCACGAAGCGCTCTCGCCTAACTTTACGTTAATTACTACTTGCAATCCTGTTAGTTTCTAACCCATCGATATTCAACCCGCGGACCGCACGCGGCCCATTGGGCCTTTATAAGTGGCCCGACCATGACCCATTGCTCTGAAAAATTCCTTTACTTATAAAAATTTGGTGGGAAATTCTTTGTTAAGAAATCAAATATATCAAATTTGATTTTTGCTGTCGATGTCGTATGGGTGCGAATCGATGTTTTTTTCTTCTGATTACTGATAATTGATAACAGTGGAGTAGCTACCATTTTATGTGTGGAACTAATTTTTAACTATCTCTTTCGTATCTTGTAAGTGAAAAATATTCGAAGAAAGTAGGTTGTTTCAAGACGATTGAAAAGTACTATTCTGTAGTGAAAAGCAAGCATGGATCAGTAATTGTTTGATTTGTCTCATGAAAGTGTATTTAAAAAGTACAAAAAAAAATGGAATCGTTCAATGACACTTTTCCTCGAAGATATCTTTCAAGGAACAATAAATAGGCTTTCTTGAATAATCTTTACAACAACCAAAAAGTATTTTGTCAGTGGTAATATGCCACAGTGGTAACAAAGGCACCCTATGAAATTTGTTACATTATTGGTAATCACCGTTGGCAAACCGTTTACTGTTGCAGAAATTGTGAAGAAGAGATTCTTAAATGCTTCCAATTTAGAAAAATTCAGTGACGAAAATAAGTAAAAAATAATTAAAAAAAGAAAGAAAAATAGATTTAATATTTTGATCAATTTTCCACACTTTAAATTTTGTATGTTATCTTGGTCTTAAAGCATTTTTCTCCCTACCCCCCTTCTCCATTAATCCTCATATTGCGACCCGCGTGAAATAGCCATCATATGTATGCGGCCCGCGTGAAAAAGATAACATATGTATTGGCCCGGCAGAAAATAAGGTTGAATACCTCTGTTCTAACCTCTCTCTCTCTCTCTCCTCGAGCTTGAAAATTAATCTTATATACAAGCCTTGATTTGCATAATCACATCTTCGTTCAATAGAATAATAATTAAAGATCCATCATTCCCCAAAAGCGTTAGTTGGAAGAATGCGAATAGACCCGTTACAAAATGTAATATTTTCAAAAACTGTATAGTAGAAACATGTGCAAAAATTAAAAATTGAATTCACATAGCGCACTATACGATAACAATTTGCATCCATCTTGATTTCCTATTCGAATTGCACCTGTATTATTTATTTATTTTCGCCTGCATTATTTTTTATTTAAAACTAGTTTTTTGTAATATTTTTCTATACATATATAATTAGATGTTTAATGTTTTCTTACAGGGAAAAAAAGTGCTAAACAAGTCTGTATAAATAAACTATGGAGGAGCCTTTAAATCACTCAGCCATGTATTAGGAGTCAGGGAGGGGTGTTCAAAATTTTGGGGGTGCACGATGTCAGGTTGATACATGAAAGGGTGAGGGAGCCACGACGATGAAAAGTTTAAGAACCGCTGCTTTATACCATTACGTTTAAAAAATTTCAAGTATTTCAACAATTTCCAGAAGCACAAAAAAACTTATTGAATTCGATTTCAGTTTTTTGTACGGTATAACACAGTATTGAATTCGACCTAATGTCCAAAAATTCAATTCAAATAATTCCTTTAAAAAAGCTTAATTGAGGAAGTGTTAGATATTTTTAAAAGTAGTCATCTGTTTCACAAGGGCATTTATATGAATATATAAAATACACTTTTATGAAGGAAGCTGAATTAGCGATCTTCATAAAGATTTATACTTTTACTCTTTTTTTTAAAAAAAAGAAAAAGAAAGAAAGAGAATTTAGATTCATTATACAGGCGAATTCTTCACGACTGATAATGAATTTGAAAAATGATTTTTCAGAATAAAACAATGTAATTAGAATATTTTCTGTTCCGATATTTTTAATTGAATTCTTAATTTTGCTCCAAAATTATACAAAGTAATTTTTTGTTTTTTTCCTTTTCTCTCTTGGCACTCATTTTATCTGGGATTTATAACGAGATTATGATTCCTTAAGGTTTGAAACACTGAACTTTTCCGACTTAATTAATTTTCTTTTGTTCACAATGAAAAAGAACGAACAAAGTCGAATAAATTTTTAAGACTCTATTTCTTTCGCCATTTCTGATTACGATTTCTAGAACGAATTCTTTGGAACGAGGAAAAGAAGAGAAAGAGCAAAATTATTTTATCGTCTGACTTCCGTTTTTTCTCTTCAGCTGTGGCAACAGTTCATTTTTGTGTTATTCCTTTGTAAAAGGTTTTGGCAACAGATAGTGGACAATGTTCGCGATCAGACTGTGGTATTGGGTCGTTCTTTTATGAGTCATTTTATGGCATATTTGAAAGAGATTTTGCTCCTGCCTTTCCTGAACCTTAAATCCAATTGGCCCCGGAAATTAGAAACGGCTGAATTGGGGGGAAGCAATAAGCTTTTCCATTTACAAACGTTTTAGGGGAGGTTCAGATTTTTACTGCGGCGATCGAAAGATGTTACAACAGATAAATAGCATGGTTGGATAAATATTTCGAAATGGAAGAATTACATTTTACGATTGTTTTCCGTTTGTTTGTCAGAAGAGACTTATTCTTAGATGGAATAGTTGGGTGAAAAAGAAAGGCAGAATTATTTTTGTTATACATTCTTTACAACTCAATCAGTCAATTAGAAAGAAGTTATTTATTTTGTAATCTTATCGCTTAATTTTTAAGATAAAATTTTGTAGCATTTATAATACATCTCAACCCCCTTTTCTCAATACTTTTTTTTAAAGCATGAGAAAAAGTTCTTTAAAAATTATAATGAATTCGTACTTTAAAATTTTTTGATGCAATTATTTAAATTCTGGACTGGATCAAAATATTTTGCTTTGAGTAAAAAAAAAGATGTCAAGAATAAGCTGAATAGTTAAAAATGATAAAATATTTTCAAAAATGATACACACGAAATATACGAGACGATTTCACACGAATTAAATCATGTGTGTTTACTGGAATAATCTTTATCTTGTTGTTGTCATTGAATAGATGAGGAAACATGATGTTTTAATTTACTTTGACATTTTACTGACGATCACACACATAATGGGACGAAATGAAGAACACACGTGAACATTTAGACTACACACAAAAGCGTTCTTTTTTCATACCGAAGGTATCAGCTTGCTTCATTGATCAAAAGGTTTGAGAACCATGCGATTTTTCCGTTAGTGAATTCCGTGCTGGGGGCTCAAGATCATGAATTAAGGTGAGTCGGAAACCTCTAAATCGACAATGTTAAATTGGCTATTTTTGAAGTATAGTTTCTCAAAATTTGTTATATGTACATGCTTGAAATTTTTCACAATTAAAGTACACCTTTCTCATTATACTAAAATAAGCTTTTAGCCAATTTCGAATTTTTTAATAATTTATAAAATATTTTATAAATATATATATTTATATAGTGAACATTTGACCCATTTTTTACATAAAAAAATTTGAAAAAAATTGTTGAGTTTTGTACAAAAAGCTAATTTTAGTATATATTAGCAATCATTTTAAATATGTAATAAAAAACGCACATATATCTGTGAACGTTATTTTCCCAGAAAATGTACATCGAGCATCAAAAATTTACATTTTGAGATAAATGAACTTTAATGTATAATTACTTCTTGATTAAAAAGTCTCCATTTATTATATATAAAAGTCCCATTCCTCCCCATACTCCAAATGATCAACATTTTTTTTAATCTCATCACATTCTCTCTCTTCCTTTTAAGTCTTTTTTCTTTCTTAACTTCCTTTATATTTTGTAAACATGAGTATTTAGCCTTTAATAGCCTCTGTTTGTCAAGGAGCTCCATTGCTTGTAACGTTTAATCACCAGGCCCAATATTACTTTTTCACAAAATGTTCGTTTTGATACATTTCCCATATTAAATGATGAAATTGCGTCATATGTACCCAATGATAATACTTCTGTTTGTACAAATATTTTTTTCGGTACACGAGACCATATTACGTTGTTTACAACTTTATTGGAATTTTGCGTACCTCCATGTAAACCCTTTCTTTGCAATTATGTATGAAATGTTTTGATTTCCATCATTCATTCAACTTTTAAGCAAAAACAAAATACTTTGTTTACATTTTTCACCATTTAAATCAACGTGGCCCAGTTTCAATGATTATTTAAGAATAGGTTTTAAGGACTTATAACTATCCTAAAGGTTAAAGTAGGGTATTTTTAGAAAGGTTAAAATCTATTCAATTTGAAAATGTAAAAATCTCAAAATTGTCATATTAAGAAGATTTTAGGTTTCCAACACTCCCCATAAAAATATTCCTTCGACAAAAAAATTTAGATGGTGAGTTATTACATGTTACTCTATTTACTTGATAATCATAGAAATAATGATTATCATAATAATGATTATCATTGAAAATATTTTAAATATTATTTATAAAAACATATATATATATATATATATATATATATATATATATATATATAATTCTCTCTCCTGAGCCTTGAACTAATAAATTAATGTTAAAATTAAAATTGGTATGGATGAGATTATTTCATTTCTAATTTGTTTTTCTTCTTTAGATAAAGAAGTTAGAACGAAATTATGTATGTCAAAGAATATTTTGTAGAATTCTATGATATTCTGTAATATCATAGTTTCGTTTAGTTTAAAAGCATTCCACAAGGATGAATTCAATTATATTTTCAAATATTTCTGAAATGCAATTTTATTGAATACAATCGTTTGTGTTTCTGAAAATATTTCATAAAATCTTTTAACTTAATTATTTTTTAAGCAAAATTTTTTTACAAGTTGCAGTTTCAATTTTATTACTTATTCTATGGCAGGAGAAATGAGAAAGTATTCGATAATAAAATATATGTCAGGTTTCAAACATAAGAAAAGTATTTTTTTTCATCTTTTCTTTTATTAAATCCTTCAAGACGTACTCTTTCGAGATTAAAATACTCTCTACCCCACACAGCCTTCGTGATATTTTTAATACTATTAAAAGGATAGTAGAAGAGAATTTCATCCAAAATCCTTTTTAATTACATCAACCAAAGATTTCCAATTCCTCATAAGATTGTCTTTTTTACATATTCAATTTAGTAATTACTAATTTTAAGCCCTTATTTATGTATTTCAATTCATCAATTCAATAATTACAGTTTTTGTGACATTTAAAAAAATAGTTTTTGAATTATTTTTCACGTGTTTAAATATTAATTACTTCCTGATTTAATTAAAAACGGACCTCTATATTA
Source organism: Trichonephila clavipes (assembly GCA_019973935.1). Lineage (NCBI taxonomy): Eukaryota > Metazoa > Arthropoda > Arachnida > Araneae > Nephilidae > Trichonephila > Trichonephila clavipes. The sequence goes on along the minus strand of BMAU01021221.1, from coordinate 287,057 downwards.
CGACTTTCCTGGAACCAAGAACATTTTACGATTTTCTTCTTAAAATAACGTCTAAATAGTGAAGCACATTTTCGATTTAACGAATTTTTCTCTTGTTATCCGACGTTTATTTAATTCCTATGTTTAAAATATTTCTGGACCTTCATATGATGAAATGATAAACTTCTTTGAAACAATAGGACGCGGGTTGCAGCAATGCTTCTCAAACTTTCTATATTAGCGACCCAATATTCAATCATAATTTTCATCGCCCCCCCTTCTCCATACAATAACGATATATTAAATTCAATAACACTACATTTTGACGCTAAACCTACAATACAACTTTAACCTATTAAGTGCTACCGTCGTAAATAAACGTCTCGCTCAGACAGTGTGTCAATTGACCCAGACGTATATATGCGTCTTTCCGAAGTACGATCTTTTCTGTGAACTTCTATTCGTAAAATTATATTCCGGAAGCTTTGGAATGCAATAAAATAACCTTGACAGTGTGTTTGCGAAAGACTACTTATTTCGGAGAGGATTTGCTTATTTATTCCGTTTTTGTCTCCCCCCCCACCCGCAATACACCACATTCGCTTGCTTACTTGTTAAATAGTGGTATCGTGGAGCGAAACGCGTACTTATTAATCGGCATTTAAAGAATTAATTATAAACCGTACAAGTTATCGATAAGTGTTAATTTTTGCATATTAATTTTATATATGACAAGCCCATGGGGCCACTGGTAATTTTTAAACTTTTTCTAACTTAGTATTGTTAAATTAAGTATAAAATACATTGCGCAGTAATAATATATTTATAAGTGTATTACATCAATGTAAGTGCATATTTTATTTTTTATCATGGTCAGAATGTATTTTGTGTGTGTTTGTTTACTTTCAATAAATCAATAATTTTTTAAAAATAATCTTTTGTTTTCGACTTTTCAATATACTCGCGTTCCCATCGTAGGGTTATCACACCCCACAGTTTGAGAAACACTAGGTTACACTAGGAAACACTAGGTTACAGTGTGGAGAAAATACGCTTGAACGGGTTTTGGGTGCATTGCAGAGATGCGAAGCGCGTTATGAGAAAAAACGTTTTTTTTCGAACAAAATTAAGAGACTTTACCAGAGGTTAAATTTAAGGATACATGCAATATATGCTTAAAATTACTGTTTATAAAAAAAAATTCTTTAAAATTGCTTGTAGGTCTAAAATTAGAAAATGTCGTTAAAATTCATCAATTTTAAGATAAAGTAATTTTTTTTAAAGTTGAATATATATATACTGCATTTCTAGACAACTTTTGTTTACCTTGCAAGTTTCTTTTTGATGGATAAGAAATATAAAATAAATATATATTAATTTACAAAAAAAATGTATGGAAATGATTACTTTTTTAAATAATAATATTGTTTATGCATTAAAAATTTGTTTTAAGTGATTTATAAGGTAAATTAAAAGATAAATCTCTATTGAACGAATTTTCCACATAAATAAACTATTTTCGGAATTTAACGACTTTGTTATATAGAGGGCCGACTGTATTTATTTTAATTAAAAAATCCAATATTCGGACACGCGCATGTAAATATTCCAAAACAAACCAATTGAATTTGATACATTCTTCATCAAGGTGTAGAGGGTCAAGGTAACGGAATACCTAGTGGTCAAGGTAACGGACTCGTGCCATTTTTCGAGATATTAAAAAATCAAAAATGGAAAATAAAAAAACAGATAAATTACTTCAACTCCCAGTTTGAGAGGTTCACTTTCATTTTTATAACATGACTTTGTAAGATTTTATTCTTCATCCAAACTATGTCTCTTAGCAAGCTCTGGTTCTTTTTCTTAATTTTGTGCTAATAGATAAGAACTTAGAAGGTGTGCAAAACTATTTTCTTTTGAGTAAGTCTCCAACAATTTAGTTCCAGCTTAATAATAAGCTAGAACAGGTGTGTGATTGCACCATGAAGCGGTTGACTATTTTTCTATATTATAAAGGAGAAAAGCAACTCACTCACTCATCTCAAAATCTCATGAACTATTGGACCTGAAGATTCGAAATTTGATAGATATGTTTCTTTTTTTTTTTGATGAGTAGAGATCCGTTAAGAACGTGTCGCCACCCCGAGGTCGCGGGTGTGGGAGATTTCGAGAAAGAGAAGCACACGTGATCTTAAAATAACTAATTTTATTTAACCTTTAATACTTTACGAAATATACTTTTATAACTTAACTTTGGGAACCATAATAAATCTTAAGCGGAAATCAGATAATTAAATTATCGAAACAACTTATCTCGATTAAACCTGCATGAATGATCCTTCTTGAAGCCTGATAGTATGGTCAGCTCCAAGTTTGATTATTTAATCATTTCCTGACGAATTATCCATCAAGAATTAATCTTAAGATGCACGACCATCAGTCGCTGTCTACTATCTCTTGGAATTCTGCTTAACGATCAACGCTTAGCCATTACCTCGCATACTCAACGACTTAAGAGACGCACTTAAATAGTAGTTACATTTGCATAAATCTAGTCATCTCTACGAAAAGCGGTTTTTGAACTAGAATCACAGTCAAAGAATGTTTTCGCCAAGGAGATTAGAAGAAGACCCGAATAAAACCCGTTACAAACGGATTTAATGTAAATCGATGTTCAATGTCCTTCCGTCGGGTGTGATAGTGAGGAAAAGGGATGTTAAATCAGATGTCGTCCTCGTCACTTGATTGAGGTTCGAAATACGGGGTCCGTCGCCAATATTCCTAATGTTGCTTTGTAGCGCAACTTTACTAAACACGCTCACTCTCTCTGAAAATTTTAAACAGGAAAAAAATGAATTTTTATGAAAGGAGGGAAAAAATAGATGGATTCAAGCAGATATATGAGTAGTTCAATAAATGTATTATTCTATTTGCGATGAAAAATATATTGGGTGTAAGGGAAAGTTCTGAAAAGAAAACAAAAGATTTTTTTTCACTTTTTATTTAAAATTTAATATATATATCATTTTTTTAGTTACTATTGTCTGCCAGGTTTCTGGCGCAGCTCTCTAATCACCTGGACAAGAAGTGCTCTGTTTTGGAGGCAAAGTATTCTTTCACTGCCATTTAGACACATCTTGTAATTTATATATTTATTTCCATCAAGAAAGTTTTGCAACGACCTGTGAACAGATAATAGTAAGATAGTGCAATATAAAGAGTGTATGCTGGCTGAGATAAAGTTTCCCAACCCAACTCAGCTATATTTTAAGCGATGTCTCTTGCCGCGTGTAGTTTGCGTTGTCATGAAGAAGAATCACGCTTTTTCTGTTGGCCTAATATGGACGTTTATATGTTGAATTTCTTTATTCAAAGTGTCAAGTTGCGAACAGTAACGGTCATTTCATTTTATTTCAGCAACTCATAGTGCACTAGACCCATACAAACTAGACCAGGGGGTCGGCAACCTGCGACTCGTGAGCCACATGTGGCTCTTTGGATGTGAAGCTACGGCTCTTTAGTTTCAAACGCAAATATTATTTTATCAAAGAAAAAAAAACATTCAAAAATCGTTCTGAATCCTTTAACGATCTCTCTATCTCTCAGCCACTTGTACTCGCTTTTCTCCGCACCCCACCCCCGTGACACGCGTTGTCACTGTCGTCAGTCCGACGGAAGCTCTCGAATGACACCGTCGTCGGATTTTTCTATGTAGGTTTTACGACTTAAATAAAATTGTTTCAATCGCAACTGATGGAGCCAAAAGTATGAGAGGAAAAAAATAAAGAGGCAACAATTATTCTTCAGAGCAAAATAAACCACGAAATTCTTACGTTTCATTGCATAATACACCAAGGAGCGCTTTGTGCCCAAACATTTCCAGCCGAAATAATTGAGGTCAGGAATTTGGTAATCACAAGATTGTTAACAGCATCTTGTCGTCAGTTTAAAGAATTCTTAAACGAAATAGAGACTTAGTATTCCGACCTCTTTCTCCACAATTAAGTGAAAAGTCGTTCCAAAGGTAAGGTGTTGAAACGTTTTGCTTTGTGCGTGAATGAAATAAATACATTCCCCAATGAAAAAGGCATTAATCACCCTGGATTAGAGAACGTCAAATGGTTGCACAAATTCCACTTTATGGTGGATATCACAGGGAAATTAAATGAGCTGAATCTAAAACCAGCCTATGTTTTGGTAGAATTAGTTTGTTTTGAAGAAAAATTTATTCTTTTTGTAGAAGATATTCAGAGAGCGGTAAATTACTTCATTTTCAATTTCTAAATCAATATCGCGAAAAAACCAATGCAATTGCTGACACGAATTACTTCAGCACAGTTGTAAAAAAAAATTAAAGATGAATTTTTGTTGACATATTTGAGCAATTTAAAGCCAACAAAACCACTCTAGCATTCATAGTAAATCCTCTCAACACAAATAGTAACGAAATACACATTGAGCCATTTGGAATTGATGCGAAATCTCTAGAAATGCAATTGATCGATTTAAAAAGTTAAGCTTTGTGAAGTGAAAAATTTACAGAGTTGAAAAGCAATTTAAAAGAGGTGGAGTTCCAGAAATGTATGTACATAACCAGTGGCGCACACAAGGGGGATGTCCTAAGAGTCCGAACCCCCCCTAAAGCCCTTGATTTTTTTTCCGATTGATTATAAGTATATAGTACGTAAAATTTAATTAAAAATTTGTTATTAATGAGAATAATTTCATTAATTAATGCTAATTATTTATTCAATAATTATTTTTTTACTGTTTTTTGTTTCCGAAAATTGACAAAATCAAAAGGAGCATGATACAACCCACCCTTTCCCTTGAAAAATTCCTGTATGCACTACTGTACATAACGCAACAAAAGTTGACAGCTTTAAAAGAAATGCCACGAGTTGAGGCACTTATATTCGACGCATGAAATAGTCTTCCAGATTGCTACGGTGAGGTGAAGGAGTTGGCATTTTGAGTGATGGCTATCTTCGGATCGACATATTCGTGAGAGTAAACGTTCCTTTGCGTGAATATAATTAAAAGTAAAGTAAGAAGCCAACTAACAAATGAAAATTTAGAGTCGCGTTTGAAACTTAAAACAACAAGTTTTATGAGCCAAATCTATCCAAACTTTCTAAAACCATGCAAAGCCAACGCTCCCGTTGAATTTGTTTGCTCGAATGCATATGTAATTGTTTTTTTTTTATTTTTATTTTTAAGTATAAGTTACATTATTTAGTAAATTTTCTACTTGAATAACATTGCAAAGCTATCGCTCCCATTGAATTTGTTTGCTGAATTGTTTGTTATTGAAATATACAAGTTAGTGTTGTGAGTAAATGCTTAATTTTTTACTTAAATAATAAGTAATTATCTAATAATGCCATCATATATATATTATCTAATTTGTTGTGAATAACACTACTTATATATAAATAAATCGATATTTTTTCTTATGAATAAATAGATTAGTATCTTTTTATTTATCCAAGTACTATTTATTGTTGGCAAGAAAAAAATTTTGTGGCTCTTTAAAAACTGAACTTTTGTAAATTGTAATTTTTGGCTCTTCTGACTCAAAAAGTTGCCGACCCCTGAGCTAGACCCCTCTCACCAACAACACAACCTTACTTTCTGATGCGCGCCAACTTTGGATATGGATAGTGGGTGTCTCCTTTTAGTAAACATTTTTTTTCTAACCGCGCGTTTGTACACTATCCACTTTTCATCTCTAGTTTAGTGCATGCCCTTTTGTGACGAACAAGATTTGAAGAGAAAATATCGGAATTCTGCTCATTGAATTTTTTTTCTTTTAATTCGTGTGGCACCCAAACAAAGAATTTGGACACGAAACAAAGCTTTTTAATGCAATCCAAAGTAATAGTCTAATGAATTCGAAGCTGGAAACCTTCTGTGGAAATCAACGTGAGTAGTTCCTGATATGGGTCTATCTTTCACAGAAAAATCATCGAACGAAATTTCACAAGCAATCTTTGGTTTTTTTTTAGCAGCCGCTGCTGCTTCTCCGAACACGTCACACAAGTTTTATTTTGCCTCCATCGCTTTATTCCCTTTTTGGAACTCAAACAACATACAATGTCTCAAATGCACTTTCTCTTCGCTGATGTTGACAGTTTTACAAGTTGAAAAAATGACTAAAATGCAAAAAAGTAAGTTTAAATCATCAATAGTGTACTAATCTAACTGTTTAAACCAGTTTCAATCGGATCTGCTTCTTTGTTAAGGAATGAGCTTTAACTAGTTGAATATTATCATCTCGAATTTAGTCTCCTCTCATCTTACTCTTTAATTTTACTTGTCGTTGTCGTGTGTTTTTTTGATCCTGGGATACATATGAAATACAAGTGGAAGAACAGAGACGTGCCATACAAACAGAAGAATATAGACATTTATTACAGACAATGATCCCAGCATAGAACAAGAAGGGGTGCACTGCTTTCCATTCGAGAAAGGAATCCATTACAGGCGACAGTCCGACTTCTTTTCCCGAAGAAAATATAACGATGTCTTAATCGGGATTCGAACCTACTCGGTTACAAGCCGAGGGCCATATCCACCATATCCACCTGGGCGCTTTAACTTTACTTAATGTTATTCTTTAACGTTGGGTGGTGACCTCGGTAGCCGAGTGGTCATGGTCGTGAACTCGTGACCAGCGATGTCGAGTCGCACCAAGGCCTCCTAGAGCCACTGATGATCTGCCGTTTTGAGGAGTTGATCCAAGTTAAAAATCTGTCGATGGTCAAAACCCTCCCTTTGACAGAATGTGGTAGTTTGGAGAAGTGGATGCTAGCTCAAGTCGGCTCCTGGGGGTGGCTGTTCCCGCAACCCATTTTCGCTGCTATCGTCTAAAATCAGCACATTCTAGCCATTGCTCCGCCGACTCTGGCACTCCATCTTTCAAAAGTCTTCCATGTTCGTCTCCCTTTGTCCTTGAGATGCGGCTTCCTACTGAGCGTTTTCGAAGAAAAAAAAGCTTAAGTAAAAAGTAATACAAAAGATTAAAGGAGATCGAGAAGGTCCCGTCAACTTGTGAGCCAACCCTTTAAACCTCTGGACTGGCCACTTTCACGCCCTCAGTTATCTCTAATTGGCGAACGGAGCAGATCTGCACACGGCTCTCCTCACTTTAGTCCCACTTCATTGGTTCTAGGAGACAATAAGCTGGCGCGTCTGAAACTAACTTCGGTGCCTTACCTATTTTACTATCTGGAGGACAATAAATAGCCCTGTCACTTTGACACTGAGGATATGTCTTTATCATAATAGGCCGACATTCTTATGCATTCAACTAGATTATGATCCACATGTGCGAAGTGACCCGATAAAGGATATTGTTCACAGAAGCGTTCTTCTTATAGATTGCTGAGACTAAAATTGTCTGGGTGTCAGAGAAAGAAAATATGTGGAACATCAAAGCCTTTTTCAGAATCGTTTTACATATGTTATTCCCAGGCATTAGAGAAGAATACCCGATCATTTTTTAAGAAGATACAATGCCCCATCTAGACATCCCGATCACCCCGTACGTCAAATTTGACAAGTACTGTCGGGGTTCTACTAATGAGCCAATGTCACAAGGTGTTTTCGAGGAACCCCATAAAAAAGAATTTGAAGATTATATCTTAAAGTAATTTTTAAAGTAGTTTAACATACTATAGGTACTTTAAGTTAAAAAAAATTAAAAAACTGTATTTTTTATTAAATTTTTTAACATAATATTGATATAATTTACTCGTTAATTTGTGGTGCATGTGTTGCCTTACATTTAATAACTGGGCTATGTGTTTACATTTTTTTTCTACACAAACTATCTAAGTCTAGATATATTGAAATAATCTGCAGTCGTATTTCATAATCTACGTTAATTTTCTTCAATATTTTATTTGTGTTGCCTCGTAAGTTGAGAAATATTTTTAACTGAAATACATTGTTTAGAATGGTATTAAAATGTTTGTAGCTGTGTGAGAGAGAAACTTCTGCGTATCCTGCAAATGTGCAACCTAAAATTGAGGAGCTGTTCCTGCTTAAATTTAGACTTCAACGTCAAATCTGCTGATGTGTCGATCAGTTGTTTCTTCTCCTTTATTGGCAAGCCTCATTTTTCCATTCATGCTTGAAGCACTTGACTTTTACGAAATTTAAACTGTTATTGTAATTATAAAATGTTTATACAAGGAGTGTTCAAATGAAAGTTATTCGAAGTATGTATCTCTGATATACATAGGGACAGAAATGAAACAGATACATAGATACAAACAACAATACTTAATGAGGGAAATGCATGCAAAGTTTGTTAAAAGAAATCACCATGGTGTTTAGGCAGGTTTCCCATTACTTAGAAAGGTTAAGAATTTCTCCGCGAAGAGCTTTGTCGATTGATCATGGAACCAGTTCAGAATTGCACCCTCTACGTCATTGTCGGAGTGAAATCATTGATCCATCTAGCTTTTCTTCAGCAGTCCAAATGTATGATAGTCGCAAGGTGACAGATCTGGACTTTAAGCTGTATGTTCCAGGACTTCCTACTTCTTAAGGGCCAGTTCCTAGATATACACCTTGGTGACATGCGGTCTTGCATTGTCGTGCAGAATTATGACATATGCAGCATACCTGGACATTTATTTTTGATAGCTTTATAAAGCTTATCAAGTGTTTGGGTGAACCGTTGAATACTGATGGAGATGTCCGGCTCCTTAAAATCCAGTAATAGGGGTCCCTGCATGTCGAAAAAGGCAGTCAAAATCACCATTCACTGCTAAACTTTGAATTTTTTGGGCCTAGGTGAGTTTTCATTGGACGGACTTCACTTCCGGTTGAAAGTGGCAACAACAGGTTTCATCCCCTGCCACTATGTGCTGAAAAAGTCGTCCCCATCATCCCTGCTGTGAACTCAGGCCCATTCCGGCTTACACTCTTCCCTCCAGTGTTAAAAACTTTATTACAGATTCATAGTCCGTTTTGGATGCCAACCAATTTTAAAGGAATATTACTTCCTTACAAATACAGCCATCACAAATATGCTTGCTCTCACTCGTGTCTGGTACATACACCTTCACTACCACATTTGTTTTACGAAAATACATTGAAAATTGTTCGCATGCGACGCTTCGATTCAGTTTCATTTGAACACGTCTCATATTTATTTTTACTGGCAAACTGCCTGTAAGAATTGGATCTTTTTTAAAAAATTAGAATTTTAACACTTTGTTTAAGCCAATGCAGTGATTGATTTCTTACAGAACCCTTGTAAGAACCTAGGAAAGATCTCTGAATTACTATCAGATGAAAGAAACGAATCACTTCAACTTATTCATATGCTTTACTATAAATGATTAATCCAACTTTTGATTTTTCGATGTCTTGTATTTCTATTTATTTTAAAAGAATCGTTTAAAGATGTGCATTCTTTTGCAGTTCGACAACGAGGGATTTGGTGAGATTCCTTGGGATGATTTCCTGGTGGCTTTGGAGAGTCCTGATTTCCAGGAGTGCATCGAGCCATCCAAAAGAGAGGTCCTTGCATCTAAGGCGCGAGAGCACAGAACCTATGCTATCACCTTCGATGATTTCGTGGCAGTGGTAAGTACTTTTAAATTTGTTACTTTCTTAATATAGATATATTAATATATAGGCAGATTTTTTTTAAACTGACACTATTTATAACCATCTATAATCTCTGCAGAACATTTCCTACGACCGTACGCAACGTGCCACTAAGTCTGTGATATGTGTACCAACAATGGCTTCCTGTGATCCCTCGATGATTACAGCTGCAACATCTGTTAACACCTCTTTTGACACATGTTTGCATCCTCTGCCTAGGCGAATTGTCAGTAGCTCTGCTACTACCAATGCCGTTTTTAACATCTCGATGCCTTAGCCACTTCAAATTGTTACGCCCCCCCTCTTTTCCAGGGCAGAGTCCTCCTTCAGTTATTAACTTGCCAGTTTTGGTTCAGGAGGAATTTTCCCTTAACTCTCTAATAATTTCCCTTTCTTCGTTTTTGCTGTTTTAAGTCTTCCCATTATCCACCACCTGTTGATCCGCTGTGCCCTGGACTGGCAACCATAAGGAAAGGATAATGGCATGGTTTAAGCACTCTTGTTCATTTCTTGCCTTACAGCATCACGGACCATTCATCCACCTTTTTGTAAATTAGTACAGTTAATTAATACAATTACAGTAATGCTGTATACAGTAATGCCTATTGCAATTACTGAATAGAGCAGTGATGGCGAACCTACGACCCGTGGGTCAGACACTGACCCACGCAAGCTTTTTAACTGACCCACGATTACTAAGAAACCACTTGTTTGTTTACGTGAGTTTATTTAGATTTTCTAATTAGTGTGGATTATTTATATTCTATTTGAATTTTTTCAAGCACTGCATTTACACAAAAGCAATTTAAATGCTGTCTATAACCTTCAGTTTGATCATTACAGTTCAGAAGTTACGCAAATGACAACGATTGTATATGAAAATATGTAGGATTTGAAATAAAGCAAAAGAGTGTTTATAAAATATCAAATAAAGTGGACAATTTTACTCACATTTTGTTTGTTGAAAAAAAAAATCGAAAACCAAAGCAAATAACCATATTTAAAGCGCTTTCTTCGGATAAAATGCACTTTTGTAAGATTATGTTCAGTTATGTTTGTAGAAAGATACTTCCACTTCCATTGTCCCCTTTTTTAACCCGTTAAGCCAGTTGAATTTTTAAGATGTTTAGTTTTAAAAATACTCAGTTAAAAATTTTTAAACTTAACTCTGGGATGCAAATGGGCACTATTGACCCACGTGCTAGTACTAAAAAATATGAACGAAATTTGACCCACGTTTCAAAAAAATTCGCCATCCCTGGTATAGAGTATACATTAGCATAAGGGGTCTCCCTGCAAAGTCAGGTTTTGGGTCTCAAATCGGATCTTACAAAGGGTTGCAAAATCATAACCTTTGAGCCCCCTAGCCTCCTGTCCCTCCCGCGACGTGGGATTAGCGGGGGTGTTCGCTACGCCATTGGTATATATTATTGTATGAACTGTTTTCAGCTTGTTAAGTATCATCTTTCTCATCACTTTACTACCTTTTGCTTTTAGACGTCCTCATTCTTTGTTAAGTCACTGTCATTGTACTGGTACAACAAAGGGGTTTTCTTCGAGGGGTTCCTCTTACATAAACTGTGATTAAGAAATTTAATGCGTTTGCTTTAAATAGTATCCAACATGGTTTCATACATTACATTGTTAATATACTTTAAAAAATGTTTCTGTTTACATTGTAATATAGGAACTCGATATTAGTCTGGTCACGAATTATTTCAAAGCATTATGGTTGTATTTTTTATTATTATGATTATTATGAAACTGTAATTTTAAATAATTAATGTGTGAAGTATTTTACGTTGAAAAAATATTAAGTATTTTATAAACTTAATCTGTTGTTTGTTCAAAAAATATATTGTAAAAAAATATTCACTGTTGCGTAAAATTCATTGTTGCATTCATCGTTTAATAGAATCATATCCATAAAATTCATAAAATAATCTTTATACGTAATTGAAAAGAGCATAAAAATGTACTATAACAAAAAAAAATTAACTTTTCAATTCTGTATATTTCCCACTGCGTTGCTTCCTTAGAAATATCAATTAATTTTCGTAAAAAAATATTCATCTAAAACAATTTTTGCGTTAGTGTAAAATTCATTGTTGCATTTTTTCATACGTATTTTAACTTACTTAATAAAAATAAGAAATGTACTAGGATAATGTTTATGAAATCTTAGGAAAATATTAATTTTAATTTTACTTTTTGCTGCTGTAATTTTTCTTTTCTTCTTGAGAATTTTTTTTTGTTTCAAAATAAGCTATTCATAAGACATTATAATTAATTAAAAAATTGTATTTTATAGAACATTTTCAAAATTTCATAATATTCATATCTTATTCTACTTTTGTTATAAACTATTTTCATTTCAGTACAAATTTTAATGAAATGAACGCTTTATTTATCAGATGGTTTAAATTGGCTTGAGCCACTAGCGCACACAGAAATTTTTCAGGGGAGGGGGGGGGGGTTGAAAGTTCACCATTCTCTTGTATCATGCTCCTTTTGATTTTGTCGATTTTCGGGAACAAAACACAGTAAAAAACTAATTATTGAATAAATAATTAGCATTAATTAATGAAATTAACAACAAATTTTTAATTAAATTTTACGTACTACATACTTAGAATTATAATCAATCGGAAAAAAGTTAAGGGTTTGGGGTAAAACTGGCTAGAGCTAATTAAATATCTTCTTTTTACATTATTATTCATTTCTAATATTTTTATATATGAGTTATCTTTTTCAGTTTTATTAAAATCGTATCGAATTCACAGATTTTGCTTATATAAGCTCGTTTGTAAAAATTGCCATAAAGTTTGAAAATTGCTAACGGGATGGATCTTGAGAAAGTACATTAAAAATCAGTATTCCATTCGCAATGTTGAAGAATTCTGAAAATAACACCTGCTGCCATCTATCGAAAACATTTTTTCTTTTTTAACATTTTGTATTTTTTAATCATATCCTGAAATTATATGATTGAAGATTAAAATTTTAATGCTCAAATGAACAATGGCTTAAAAATTCTAAAAATAGTTTATAAAATATCTTTTAGGAAAATAATTATTATATTATAGTTTTCAGCTTTTTCTGCTAAATTTACTTTTTTAACTTAATTACAAGAATTATATTAAATTCTATATAAGAGATATCCACAAATAATGCAACATACTACACAATTAGTTAAATTATTTAAAAATGAGTTTTATATAAATAATTTTTTACCAGAAAATTTCGAAATTTCGAAAGTTAGTTTCTTTAAAAACTAAAATGCATGAAATAAGCATTTTTATGTGAACAAAAAAAAAGATGTTTGAATCTTAATTTTGTTTCGATAAATTATCAAAGCATCTATAGTATATTTATAATATTTAAATTAATTTCGCCCAATAGTTCACCAATTTGCTCATGTATAAACATTTACTTTTTTTTAATTGAATTACCAGGAATTAAAACTCTTAATAGATTTATATGTTCGAAATATGTGGAGTTTAAATGCCGAATTTACTTGGAGGAGTTCGCACGTATCGTAGCCTTTTTATCATATTCTAATTTTTGACGTTCTTTTATAAAAAAAAAAAAAAAAAAGAAAAAACTTATTTGATTTTCAGCCACAGCGATTTCAGATGCAGGATCGAAGCCTTTTAAATCATCATGAGAAAATGATTGCCTACACTTTATTATGCCACGCTGGTTTAAAAATAGTACTTTTAAAGAAAATGTTCTTATGCTGGCGCCATCTATATAAAGTTTTAATAACTAATACGTTCTTTTTTACATAAAGAAAGGGTACAAGATAAGAGAAAGTTTCCGAAATTAATTGCTCTTATAGCTTATTTTGTTTAAATCATATAAAAAAAAAGAATTTTTTTTCAAATTTCGTACTTTAAATATATATTTTAAAAAATGTGCTTTAAAAGTTAGCTATGCAAGTTTTATACACCATTTTTTCTGACTTAGCCTTAATCATAAAAAAAAAGAATTTTTTTCGCAAAATTTCTACTTTTTGAATATTTTTTAAAAATGTGCTTTAAAAGTTAGCTATGCAAGAGATTTATACCAAGAAAATACGTTGTGAGAAAGCACAGCATGATTTTTCTGACTATAGCCTTAATTAACATTTCGACAATTAAGTAAACATAAATTAATTTAAGATGAACCTGAACTACAAAATAAGAATTTGTTTACAATTAATGTAACTAAAAAATCATATTTTTTATAATTATATCAAGGAATTAAAATAAAAAATTTTTAATTAATTTCAATTATACTCTGCTGGCCACACAAAATGCCTTGAACACCCTAAAGGAAGTATGCAAACTATGTAAAATTTACATCATGCTTTGGTGGCGATGAAATATGTAAATCCTTAGAATTATATAGCGAGATACTTCACGGGCGACCGTAGCGCCACCCGCAAGCGCTATATAATAAGAGGACAGATTGGTGACATGAAGTACAATTGTTCGGAAGACATCGATTAAATTTCAGAATTCTACCGAGGAAGAATAGTAGCCTTTAAGGATTGCGGATTATACTTCAGAGAAATTCGTCAACGTGTTGGACGAAACCAAGCAACTGTGATGAAGATCTGTCATCGATGGAGCAGGGAGAAATCGACGTGCCGACTGGGCCGATCGCACTCAGCTCATTGCACCACTGCCCATTGTGACAGATGGATTGTGCGCATGACAGTGATGGATCACACAGCCACATCACGAACCAAATCACTACAGTTTCAGTCTGTTTCGCATCATTCGGTGTCTGCTTGTACCTTTCGACACCGTTTGCAGCAGAGTGGAATGTCCGCAGGGCATTCTTCGTTTATCCTTGGCTGGAAACCACAGGCGTTTGCGCCACAAATGGTGGGATGAATGGCGGACATGAACAACAGAATGGAACGACATTGTGTTTACTGACGAATCCCGCTTCTGCGTGCAATATCACGATGGTTGGATTCGAGTTTGGAGATACCGTTGTGACGGCTCTATCCGCGATCTTCTTATGAACAGTCCTCTTGGAGAAGTTTTGATCTTTAAAAATTATTTTATTAGAAAGCTTCCTTCGAAGAAGAAAACGGGAGCATACAAATTAAGACTACTATATAAAGTCTAGGTTTTCAGGTTAGAGAGAGAGAGAAATAGGGTAGGCTGCTAGCGGAGCAGTGATTAATCAAATTTAACGTGAGGGGCGGACATTTAGTAATTGATAATTGAATGACGAAAGGTGACGATCTGTCACTTGAGATTGATCATATCTCATGTACCTCGTTAATTGTCTTTATATTTATTAATTGGGTGCATCTCTTAACTGTGGTTGATCGAACTTGTGTTGTGGTTTGTGCTGTAAATAAATTAAGTGATTTTGAATATGGCTAGTGTTGGGTTGAAGCGAATGAACTATTTTTTCTGGCGGAAGTATAACTGTGTGATTCGCCCACACGCTTTTTCCCTCTTCTTACCACGCATTCCTTCTACGGAGTCCACGCCGATCGGATGCTGTGTGCAGTGGTCAGCCAATTTAGCTGTGTGCCATTTTACTTAATCGTTTGTTCAATAAATGTGCTGTCCAGAAAGCTGTGTGGAAATAATTTTACAAAAAGAACAACAGCCAGTCTTCCTTCCCTTTCTCCTACACCTTTAGGCACGGAGGCAAGACCTTTACACCGTGGTGACAGGCTGCTGAACTGTTGCGTTATGCATCGTCACACTGGTCCTGCACCCAGTATCATGGCTTGGTCTGGTACTGGATTTCATTGTGCACCCCTCTATTACGCATTGCTGGTACACTGAATAGCCAGCGCTACATATCTAAGGTGTTGGAGCCCCTGGTACTCTCATATATTCACCGCTTGTCATCAGCCATTTTCCAACAGGATAATGAGTGACCACACGTGTCACGCAATGTCCAAGAGTTCTTATTTACCCATCAGATTGAACTGCTTCCTTGGCCTGCTTGTTCTCCCGATCTATCGCCAATCGAAAACTTGTGTTCCACGTTTTGCACAACGACTGCCCCGGGATGCACCATCCGCTGCTACACTAGATCAACTTTGGCTATATGTGGAAACTGCATGGACTGCTGCACCCCAAGAATACATCCAAAGCCTCTTTGATTCTATGCCGAGTTGTATGGCAGCGGTTATACCCAAC
Organism: Trichonephila clavipes; assembly: GCA_019973935.1. Lineage (NCBI taxonomy): Eukaryota > Metazoa > Arthropoda > Arachnida > Araneae > Nephilidae > Trichonephila > Trichonephila clavipes. The sequence continues at coordinate 271,290 of BMAU01021221.1, read as the reverse complement.
AATGGCGGCTACACTAACTACTGATTTTGTCATCATCCACACGTCACAAGAGCCTGTAATTTTAATCGTTTGATCTTTGAACGCCATTTTGTCTGCCAAATAAATTTCGGTGTGATATATCCGGTCCTTCTTGGTGTTGCATTTTGTGTGGTCAGCAGTGTATATTGCAAAAGTGAAACGTAGGGGATTTTTGATGATGGTAAAAATTTTAATTTTCGGCAGACTTTTATCATTCGAATGTTTTGTGTTCGAAAAAAAAAATCTTCCTTTGTAGTTTTCAAAAAATAAAAATATTTCTGGAAAAAAAATTACATTAAATTATGTGCATCTATAATTTTACAATTTTTGAAAAAAAGTATCTGAATATACCTAATACTTATACGAAAATATTTTAACGAGATTATTTTCCTTTTATTCCCAATTCATTTGTGTATTTATATAAATGTAATTATAAATTATATGATTATTTTTGGAAAACATAGTTCTTTAAACATACTTCTCCTTGTAATCAGTTTTTTTCCCTTTGAAGTTAAGAAAATTTTCGAAACAGGCATGAAATTGCAATCTACAGAAAATATAAATTGTTATTCTCTAAAATAACCTTAATTCTCCCGTCTACCGGTCATTTTGTGAATTTTTGCAAAAATGCAATGGTAGTTCTACAATATTTCCTTTCTTCTTCGGGTCTACAGTGGTAACGGTAATAGGAGTCAAGGTCACACAGTTGAATCGGCTTGGACGCGAGTCTCATAAAAACAAGTAATATAAAAAAAATAAGTCAATTCCTATACACACACACACACTTAGATCAACAAAGAAAATTTTATATAAGCTACTTTTTATTAAATAGTTTCAATTAATATAAATATGTATATACATAGGACAGAATCACAACATTAAGTTGTAATTAATTTTTATTAATTATCATTAAAGTATCATATTGTCATCCAAAACAATCGTGTACATAAAATTTCAGTTCATCTGATTGCTTTAAAACGTGAGAAAAAAAATCTTTTAAAGTTTTGACCCGAGTGGCTAAAAATGAAACCAACGTGGCTGTATCTGTAATTCTTTAAATATTTAGTTTCAATCAATTAATTTTAATTAATTATAATTAAATTATCGTATTTTTACCCAAATAATAGTGTATAGAAAATTTCAGCTCAAATGAGCGCTTTAAAAGGTGAGAAAAAAAAACCTTTTCAAATTTTAAAACAAGTCGCCAAAAATGATGCCAACGTGGTTGTATTTGTAATTCTTTGAATAATTAGTTTTAATCAATTAATTTTTATTAATTATATTTAAATTCCTGTATTGTAATCCAAAATAATCATGTATATAAAATTTCAGCTCAGTTGGGCGCTTTAAAATGTATTTTATTAACGATTGAAAATTCCATCAAGATAAATATATAGAGAGTGCGAGCTAATAGTAGGAATGTAGGAACCCGTGCGAAGAACAAGAACTATAGGTAATGTTGTGGCCGCAGTAGCCTAAGGTAAAGGTTACAGACTTATGGTTGGCGTCATGAGTTCGAGCCCAGTACCACTAAAGACCCGCCGTGTAGTATAGCGATGCACATTGAATCTAACGAGAGCTCAAACGTCCTCCCATTGGTGTGGTAGTTGTGAGAGGGGTGCCAGCTCTGGTGTCATCCTCGTCACTTGACCATGGTTCAAAATTTCGAGGTCCGTCGCCAAAAGCCCTCGTGTAGCTGAAGAGTGCGACGTTAATATTCACTCACTCACGCACTTGTGGCTGGCGGCTCGCGAGTTCGAGCCTTAGTGACAATGAAGATCCACCGTGTAGAGGGGCTAGTGTGTTTTTAATCTGTGGAGGCCCAAAGTTCTTCCCCATTGGCGTGGGGTAGAAGTTTGGAGAAGGGGTACCAGCCTGTTACAGCAGGTTACCTGACGTCTTGATCACTTAACAATGGTTCATAATTTTGAGATCCGTCGCCAAAAGTTCTTAAGTGATTGAGTGAATATTAACGTCGCATGTTCAGCTACTCGAGAGCTTTTAGTGACAGACCTCGTAATTTTGAACCATGGTCAAGTGACGAGGGCGACATCTGAGTTGGCAACCCCCTCTCCTAACTACCACACCACACCAATGGGAGGACATTTGAGCTCTGGACAGATTTAACGTTCATCGCTCCCCTACACGGCGGGTCATCAGCGGTACTGGGCTCGAGCTCATGACACACCGGCCACGAGTGATTGACCACTAGGCTACTGTAGTCACCCAAAAACTCTTGAGTTTCATCAAAGTGTAACATAAATTAAAATAAAACAATCGTTCAATACATTCTAATCGATCTATGAATAAGGATGTGATGACCTAAGTTTTTGTTTCTGAACGATTTTTTCGCCAGAGGTTTGATTTATATATACCAGCATTGCAAGCTGATAAAACAATTTTTAAAAAATTTTTAAGAACTGTACCATTAATCACGCGTCACTAAATCAAGGTATGGGAAAAATTTTCTTTTCAATTCTACTTGTATTTATCAGAACTGTGAATGAATTTGCTGAAAATAAATAATAAACTCTTTAAAAAATTTAGGTCTAAAGATATTATAAATAAGTAATTTTAAATTCTCCATTCTCCTAACTTCCTCACCTCTCGCCTACGGGATTGCTTTGAGCCGTGACACATTTTATAAGTATCAACCTCTCTATACAACGACTTTTCAGTGGCACCAAGATTCGAACCTGCGACTAAACAACGCCTGCCATGAACTCGTGACCATGACCGCTACGCTATAGCAGCCACTGAAGAATATTGAGTGTAATGGATCTGTGTGGGAACTGTATAAATTTTGAATATTTTTTTAAAATTTCTGCAATCACGATTTAAAAAAGTATTTGCAAGTACCCAAAACACTCTTAAAAGACACAAATAATTGAATTTCTTTATAAAAATAGCAAATCAATTATTTTATGAATTAAAAAACCCTTAATCTGTGGAACAGTGGCGCACACATGAATTTTTCAAAAGAGGGGGGGCGGATCGAAAGTCCACCATTCTCGTTTCATCTCTTAATACTCCACCTAGCAGATTTCTTTGATTTTTTTTTTTCGATTTTCGGGAACAAAACACTGTAAAAAATTAATTATTGAATAAATAATTAACATTAATTAGTAAAATTAATTATTAATTACAAATAGTTACCGTAAAATCCGCCGTTGTACGCGCACCGCCTTATAACGTTCACCTATATTATTAAGCTCCAATTTTTAAATTTTAGTTATATTCTCCGTATAACGCGAACGCCCTTTTTTACGAAGAAAACCTGAAATTAATGTGCACAATGCTCTTATGTTTTGCAGTCATTTAGTCGAGGTATTATTCCAAGCTTTAGAAAAAAAATAGAATGCTTCTAGAACTGAAGACTTCAAGTTCATAAGGAATGCCATTTCTTTTAACTAAACAGTATTTCAATATACATGGAAGTCTAATTTATGTCTACGCTCATCTTTTTTTATTTTTAAAGCTCTCATTTTTATATCCGGTGTATAACACACATTCGTAAATTTCGATCTTATTTTTTTATGTTCAAAGGGCGCATTATACGCCGAATTTTGCTTTAATTAAATTTTACGTTTTATGTACATAGGATTATAATTAATCAGGGAAAACAAATCAAGGGCATTGAGGAGGGGGGTGTCTAGATCCGGGGACTCCCCCTTGTGTGCGCCACTGATCTGGAGAGGTTCTAATTAGAACAGTAGCACACACGGGAATTTTTCAAGGGGGGTGGGGTGTCCATGGCTGAAAGTCCACCATTCTTGTATCATGCTCCTTTTGATTTTGACGATTTTCGGAAACAAAAAACAGTAAAAACTAGTTATTGAATAGATAATTAGCATTAATTAATAAAAGTAATTATTAATACCAAATAATTAAATTTTACGTACTATATACTTAGAATTATAATCAATCGGGGAAAAAATCAAGGGCTTTGGGGGTGTCCGTACCCTCGGGACACCCCCCTTGTGTGTGCCACTGAATTAGAATTTCAGAACAAGTTAGTATTATCTTTGACAATCTTGCAGTTGAAAGAGAACATTTGTGTGCCGCTGAAATCCGGACCCTGATCATTACTGCATTACAATTTCGCAACACTATTTTACAGGAATATATCTATTTTTTATTTTTTTTGTAACCCCTGAAAAACCATTTTGACAAGACCACATACTTTTTGGAATCGTATTTATTTGAGCGAAACTGTTTTCTCTTTGTGCTTGCTTCCGCCGCCGGCACTTTCGGGAAGTGTCCATCCGGGAAAAGCATTCAGTGGTCACTTCCGTTCCCGTCGCCCTTGCGCAGAAATAGTTCAACACACCTGCGCCCCCCTCGCGCTCAGGGCCGAAAATTCCACGTGTGTGATATGTGTGTCTGTGGGAAAAAAGGCGTCAACTAAATCGTCAACTCTCGCAACGTTCACTTCAAAAAGGTTTTGAAAGTCCATCAGGGTTGAGTCGCAATGGAATAAATTCATGACAGCCACGTGATAAATGCATTCCCATGCTCTCCACTGAATTAAGTGGCCGCGGTAGCCGAGTGGTATAGGTATCGGACCGTGGCTTGCCTTGTCACGAGTTCGAGCCCAGTACCACTAAAAACCCGCAGTGTAGGGCAGCGATGCACGTTAAATCTGTCGAGAGCTGAAACGTCCTCTCGTTGGTGTGGTAGTTAGGAGAGGGGGGTGCCAGCTCAGGTGTCGTCCACGTCACTTGACCATGGTTCAAAATTACGTGGTCCGTCGCCAAAAGCCCTCGTGTAGCTGAACAGTGTGACGTTAATATTCAATCAATCAATCCACTGAATTAAAAACTGACATTAGTCTTGCACTTCTTGTTCTACTTGTAAAATTTAGGTAAAATTTCAAATTTCATAATTTAGTATGGGTGTTCAAGTATTAAAATTCTTCAGAAAGTTTTTCAAATTTTTTTTATAAAAAAATCATGTATGACATTTGTATTTTTATATTAAATGCCATCTGTTCACCTCTTTGAATTATGAATTGTTGACAAATATGTACTTTTTAAAAGGAAGTTTCTATAAAAAGCAAGAGTTGGCAACAGCGAACGCAAGAACTGATTGGCTTGAAATATTTTTATCAGGTGACTATGACATCATATGAATTTGTGAATATTTTTGTCAACTGATTGGCTGGAAATATGTGATTGTTTTTATCAGGTGACTATGACATCACATGGATTTATGAACTGATTGGCTGGAAACACTTGATTGTCGTTATTATGTGACTATGACGTCGCATGAATTTAGTTCATTGGTAAATATTTGAAGAAAATAATCATGTTTTCAGGAGATACAGTGAAATCTCATTGTTCAAATCCCTATTAAATCGAACACCTTTTTAGAAACTCTTAATTAATAAACACAAAAAAACTATCTTATTGGAACGCAATGCAGATCATGAAAGGCAGTGATTCCCAAGATGGTCTATGACGACCTGCTGGTTCTCATTAAACTAGATCGTAATTTTAATTAAAAAAAAATTTATTGTGAAAACAGGATTTTTATCCTCGATTAGTGCTACATCTAGCCAAAGGACTCAATTCATGAAGTCACATGATAAAAACAAACACGTGTTTTCCATTGAATTCAAAACAAACATTACACTAATTGTACTTGTGGTTCTATTTGTAAAACTCAGATAAAATTTCAAATTTCATATTTGGGTAAAGATGTTTAAATGTTAGGAAAAAGAAAATTTTCTTCAAAAAGATATTTATAAATAAAAAAAATCATATTTTATGTTTATACTTTTAAATAAAATGCATTTTGTATACATATGTACTTTTTAAGAGAAAGTTTCTGCCAAGAGCAAAACTTGGCAACACCGGAACGCGTGAACTGATTAGCTGGAAACACTAGATAGTTTTTATCGTGTGACTATGACGTCGCATGAGTTTTTGAATTGATTGGCTAGAATCACGGGCCTTTCACTATCATGTGACTATGACGTCGCATGAATTGAGCCCATTGTAGGAATTAACCGACGTCTATTTCTTTTAGCAATAATATACGTTTTTAAACAGCTATAGATGTTTCAATGTTTGTTTTTTATGCATGTGATTGCAGGTTTATTAATGTCGCACATGCGAGGGCTGTTGGCACGGACCTCGTAACTTTGAACTGCAGTCAAGTGACGAAGACGGCACTCCATTCTCCTAACATTCACATCACATCAAAGGAAAGGCTTTGTGTAAGCCACGACACTTTTAACGTGCACATAACAGTGGTTCATCAGTGGCATGAAAACTCGAACTCGCGACTTGGCGAATGTTTTTATGTGTATTGTGCCTTTAACTTATGTGTATTGTGCCTTTAACTTATGTGTATTTTTTCCCTCTGCGTTGCTTTGAAATTGCTGAACTATATATATATAATTAATTTTTGAACTCAGAAACACACACACAAATCTCTGATTTCAACGTCAAACAATAGCTACCTATAAATCGGCTCGGTGGCTGAAAGGTAGCGTGTCTGCTCCGTAAGCCTAAGATTGTGGGTTCAATCCCGGCTTGAGTCAATAGACTTTCTGGCTGCTATAATCGTAGGCATGCACATCATATGATTGTATGGCATGTAAAAAATCCCTTGAATATTGATTTGGCTCTGGTATTCTAGGCAAAATTAAAATCACGGCAATATGTAACATCCGATGAGAGCTCGAATTTAAATAATTCAAGCTTCCAAATTTGGTAGCGAGAGCCACCACTACTGACATGGCACTCAAATTTGGGGAATGGAAAGGCTCAGTTGCCAATATGCTGCTCATTGGGGAAAATAATATCTGCTTATAAGACGATAATTTAAAAAAGAAATTACAAATTATCTTACATAGATGTATACTCGTATATATATAAAATAAAGAAACTCTGATGCGTTATAAACTATATATGTAAGCGTCTTAATATTTTGTTACAGCACGTCAATAATAACTTTACTTGATTCGTTCATACCTTCCGTGCGGAAAAACAATTTATCCATTAGTGTCGATTTATGACTATGTTTACATGCGACGCGATATTTCCATTTTTCAGCTTCCGGAACTGCCTCTGCAATTATCGGAAGACGGAGCAAAACATACCCTAATGTTGTTGCCCCCACCTTCTACAAAAGAAGGGGGATCGAAGAATATATGCCGTTCTGTTTTGAAAGGACCACCAATAGGTTACCTGCATTCCAAACATTCGGAAATGCCACCCAATTCACTCCCGGCTACCGTTTGCTACTGCCCCTACAAAAAATAAAAAGTAATATTCCAAGAAACAAATCCCCTGAGATTTTCACCCACCCCTCTATCGAAAATGGTCTTTGAGGCTTGTTCGAAAGTAACAAGGAATGAACATAAGGGGGGTAGCCACGCGTCAGCCACGTGCTGAGCATATAATTTTCCTCAGATCTCCACACCCCAAGTTGATGAATTGCTTTCCTTGCGCTACCATCTGCTCTGTAGACCTTGGGTTATTTTATGTAGTTTAATTTTTTTTCTCGTCTGTGATGCCGGAACTTCTAAAAGGACGGTGTTTTTAAGTTCGATTTTTTTGGGGCTGCTTTCACCTGCTGCTTCCAGTGACCCCTCCGTTTCGGGCCTTTTGTAATGACCTTTGAGACTGTTTATTGGTGCTTCACCTCCCCCCTTTCGTCCCCCTCCTTTTCTTGAGCGAAGGGAGATTTGCTGAGGGCAATCTCTTTGGCAACTGAAGAAGGTGTTGTGTTAGGGCCCCTGTCGCAGAATACCCCGGCGACTACTGCATTCTTTTTTTTCTTTTTTTTTTTCTGCGCAAGGGCAAGAACCGAATACAATGCAGCTGTAAATTTCTTCAGCAGTTTTTAATCAGCTAGAATGTATTTGATGTGCCACCATTGGCATTATGCAAAAAGAAAAAAAAAAGGAGGAATATTGTCTTGGGATTTTTGTGATGGAAAAATGCTGGAACGTATCTTGTTAGCTTTTTTTTATCTGTATTTGTTGTGATTATGAATCTCAAGCATATTTGTCTGCTTATGAATCGGAATTTATCATCAGGGGCAAAAAGCAAAAATGTAAACATAAAAAGAGAGAATCGAAAACATGAAACAGCAACACAAATAGCTCACAATTGCACAACCTAATGTACCGGGCTTCCGAAAATTATGACTACTCTTTCAAATATTAATCACAAATTCATAAGCAAAGATAGTCACCGACGGTTTTTTATGTTCCACAAAGAAAATACCGGGTTTTTTTCTAGGTTTTATTGCACGATTTCAATGTGCGCACTAATAGTTGCTCCCAAAACATCGCGTCAATGCATTTCTGGAAGTTTTCGACACTCCATCGAGTATATATATACACGTTGTATGAAGCATTACAGGGTCAACATTTTGAACGGCCGCTATAATTCGACTTTTCGATTCATCAGTGTTACAAATTGGGGATTGGTAAACAATGTTTTCATTTATCCTTACAAGGTGTTACGTTTGAAGATCTAAATGAACACACACACACACGTTATTGGACTTCTTTCCATCGTACGTCAAAGAACTTTTTCTCATTTCCAAACTCCAGAGTGTTGATGTCCCATTTACGCTGTACATGTGTTGTAGATTTAAATTTGATGATGATGTGGTGTCCCTGACGGCACCAAATCAGATACTATGGGCCCAAATGACTGTTCTGGCAATATGTTCAATATTATCCATATAGAGGTCTGTTGGCGAAAACAGGGCCCCTTTTCTTGTAGAGAAGCAAGTATAGCTGGACATTCAAAAATATGAACAGGTGTTAGCTCTGTATCTCAACAATTATCACAATTCCTACAATCAAAACGCAGATAAACTGGCGAAAGAAGCTAGAAATCTTAATAATGACAACTTTGTCAACATTACTTCATTAGACGCAAATACTGTCGCAAATTTAAAATTGAAAGAGAAGTCAATTCCTGTAAAGCATCAAATCTGTAATATAAATGGAGATCGCCTTATAACAAAAACTATTCCTAGTCTAAGAACAGGTCATTACAGAGGAATGAAGTTTGATAGGGATGGTAGAAGATCTTGTAGGAATTATGATAGCTGTTTAGATACAAAGCTAACACCTGCTCCTATTTTTGACTGTCCAGCTATTCTTGCTGCTCTACAAGAGAGAAATAGACAACAAATATCTATGTGGACAATATTGAACAGATTGCCAGAGCAGTCATCTGGGTCCATGGTACTATCTGATTTGGTCCCATCATGGATACGACATTCTCATCATCACAATTTCTATAAGTTCTTTTACCATCCCTATCAATCTTCATTTCTCTGTGATGACCTGTTCCTAGCCTAAAAATTGGTCTTTGTTATGAGGCGATCTCCACTTATGCTATGGAGTTGATGCTTTACAGGAATGGACTTTTCTCAGAATTTTAAATTTTCGACAGCATTTGTGTCTGTTAAGGTAACATTGACAAAGTTGTCATTATTCAGATTTCTAGCCTCTTTCGCCACTTTATCTGCATTTTCTTTGCTTGTAATGTCAACATGTGCTGGCAACCATTGGAGAAAGCAGATTTTATTTTGACTCCTGTAATCTTAATAGGCGAGAGCAAATTTCTTCAGTAATCCATGAACCTTCTTTCAGAATTACCTGGAGGGCTGCTTTTGAGTCACAAAAATGATACCTTTTAATTTGATAACGCCTTCTACAGCTTGCTTTTGTTCTTGTGGTGAAGACATTTTGAAACGAGAATGTTGCAAAACGGTAACGCGCGCGTTTCACAATCTAGTTTTCATTTCATTAAACAAAAACTTTAATCTTTTCTTTATGGAGCGTAAAAAACCGTAAATGAAAATCTTTATTTATTTTCAATTCATCTTTAAAAGTGTAGTCATACTTTTGGGGAACCCTATATAATTTATATTGGTTTCTTATTGATCCTAAGGAAAGTAATGCATCTCAACTGTAAAAATTGGCAAGAATATCACGCATTTCTGAAATTTCTATTGGCGTCGAGCTGGGATGCAGTATTGGTATCGTAACTATGCTTTACGTCTAATAAATTGTTTCTTAACTCTCTTAATGCCCCTTAGCCATCATACCCTTCATAACTATTTTTGCGAATTACTCCGTCTAAACGTGGTTTGTGACCCCATGTCTTACGTTAATTTATCATTCCCTATTATCAACCCTTTGAAGTTATCGGTCCAATTTGGCAGTACCCTGCATAAAATACAGTCGTTCCTAGCTATAATGAACTCAGGATATGGGATCAATTCTTGATTGTATTGAAAAATTTTATCGGTTTTCCTAATGTTATTTTAAACAATTATAGGGAGCTCTTTAAAAAATGATAGTCCGCGTATTGTAAGTTTATATTTCCCTGCTAAGTATTATTATTATTTTAATTTTTTTATAATAGTATGAGATCTCCAGAAGAATGGCATTCCAAACCTTCCGTCTGAAATACCATCTTTCTTTCCCTCCACCGTGTTTAGCAATTAACCCTTGATCCATGTAATCTTAATGCTATTTTTTAAATATTTTTTTGTTTTCTTGTCTTTAAGTTTAGTTATAGTAGGCTCTAATTTTTTTTTTTTAAAAAATTCACATTTTAGTGTAAGTTAATTTTTAATTCTTAAATTGCGCGCGCGCCAACTAGTTATTCTTAGAAATCTTGTGTTGTGATGCATAATCGTGATTGATTTTGTGATTTTTTAGGAGAGATTTTGTGATTTTTCAGGAAGATTTTAAAGAGAAACAAAGTGTTTCCATCCTTGTTACAAATTATTCATATTAATTATAGTACTTGAAAATGAAATGATTCTTAGTTTTCAAAATATTTCTGATATTTTAAGAACTATTTCACCGTTTTTTGATTCTGTTGTGCCAATAAGTTGAACAAAGGCCCATCTAAAGAAATCGGTTATACTGTGGAATATTTTTTGTTTACTAATTGAATTCTAAAGTGGTATACGTAATCTCATTACCTTTGTTAGATGCATGAAGGAAAGTAAAATAAAAGCAGTCTGCTTTAGATTTCTGGTATTGGTCAAGGAGGTTATGGTCATGAACTCTTGGCCAACGTGTCATCAGTTCGAGTCCTAATTCCACTGAAGACCCGTGGCCGCGATAGCCTAGAGGTCAAGGTAACGGGCCACTAGGCTACCGCGACAGTACCAGAAGTCGTCATGGTTGGAGTGTCATGATTCGAGCCTAGTACCGCTGAAGACCCGTCGTGCAAAGGGGGCTGATGCACCTTAAATATGTCGAGGCTTAGGTGTTCTACCGTTGGTGAAGTCTGAAAATTAGGAGAGGGGAGTGCCAACTCAGGTGTCGTCCTGTCATTTGACCATGGTTCAAAATTACGAAGTCCTTCGCAAATACCCCTCATGCAGCTTTATATTGCAACGTTAATGTAACTCTCATTCTCTGTCTCGAATTTTGGTATTTTTTTAGCTAAAGTGACTGTTGATTTGTTTGAAGATCAGCTTCGTCAACAAGACAACGAATTGGTGAAGCATTAAATTGTATTCCTGATAAACAATTTCACGGCTTATTTCGCTTAAAATCGAGCTCAGTGGTCGCTAACCGTCCATGAAAAGGTTTTTATGGAACACAGAAAAATTCGGACATCATTTATATTATTATGAAAATTTAGTTTCAGAAATGACGATCTAACAAAACGTGTTATGGGCCATGGATTAAACATTTTTTAAATTTTTATCTATTAATTTTAGCGAAATTTCGCCTGGATTAAGAGAAATTTTAGCAACTTTTGTGGGTGTGTCTAGCCAGATTTCAAAGTTGAGTACAGCAACACTTTAGTTTGTTGATATTGCTTTTCGTGGCCGGTTTGTTCTTGCTTTTCATGAAGTTCCCTTTCAGTGATACGGAAATGTAAATAATATGTGAAAATATAATTATAGTGGTTCACCATATAGTGGTCAATTATATTAGTGGTCTTTCAATTTTTAAAATTATACGTTTAGTGGTCTACGAAGTTCTAAATTTTGGCGATTACTGATCTAGCTTGTTTTTTCCCTCTCCCAGGATAACTTTTGTGCTGCAACTGATGGATCAAAGTAAGAAAATTGATGAACTTTTCTGAAAATCGTAGTGTATTCAATAAAAAATTACAAATTTTACAAGATGTAAAAAAATAAAAGCAATACTTTGCTTTAAAGTTCTTCACTTTTAATACATGATAAATTGAAGGAATGGATATTATATATATATATATATATATATATATATATATATATATATATATCAGTGAGCGTAGCGACGGGATGGTAGAGGGTTAAGGAACATTTTTGCATCTAATGACTGGTAAAAACAATCGAATATTTAAAAATAATTAAGTGAATTATACTGAATAATATTCAAATGTGTATAAAAAAGAAGCAAATTGCCAAAATATTTTTAATAGGTGATTTTTTTTCTGGAGGAATAATTATTACTATAATAGGTGTCAATTATTTTTAAAAAATATTAAATACAGCTTTAAAAGACTTAAGTTATGGGGATTATTTGATGTTTCTTAAGAAATTATAATTAAAATATTTAATTAAGCATTGTGTTTTTCGATATCATGAAATAAGTATTTTCATTTGTTCAGTTCATATTTAGTTATGAAAATATTTTATTATATTTGATTTTTGGAAAAAATTTGTGTCAGTTTTCACAGCACAAAGCATTTCCGGGAAATTACATTGAAATTTCCATTCCATTGAAAAATGGGGAGGACTACAGAAAGAAAAAAAAATCCGGATTGATTTAAAAACACGCTTCGCTCGCAGCTTCCGCTTTTTTGAAAAATCCCGCTCCAACCCTATCCTCACTTCTTAAAATTGGTAACTTTCGCCAAGCACGCTCCATCGCCAAAAGCGGCGTGCCCGTCCAGGTGTTCCGTGTGTGGAGCAATGGACAGATGGGCCGCAAGCCCCCAGGGGGTGCCGCGTGGCGAACGCGCGACCGCCGCGTGCTAAGAAATCAGTCCCCTTTATGACCCCCTTCACCTCTCTTTATAAAAGCTCCACTTCGATTGTTAAGAAATATCCCCTCCCATCTCAAAGTAGTTTCCTTATTTATTATTTTGCTTTTTCTTGGCGGAGGGAGCCTTTATTTTTTGTATTTTTTTGGCGCGAACCATCTGCCGTCTGTTGTCGGAGGAATGGAAGACGATCTAAACGTCGAACATCAATAACCTCCGATGCACATTTCTATACTTCCTTTTACCTTTCTCTTCCCCCCACCAGTGACTTGGTACGGAGACATTGCCCACTGCGGTTTGAAAGTGTTTTGGTGTATAAGGTGCACATCACTCTGCTTGTAAAATGAACAAAATTTCGATTCGTGCAGTTCTTTAATGATTCCGGGTATCATTTTTGATTGTTTTGCATCTGGATACAGTTTTATACCGATATTTCAGTTTTACCAATAAGAATGGCTAGATGGAATTGTAGGTGTGGTGTAAAAATAATAGAATAAAAAATGGCAAGAGTTCGTTATACATAAACACAAAGAACGCGATGTACACCAAACAAAACATTGTTTTAGCTTATTTATTTATACCAGTGGCGCACACAAGGGGGTGTCCTAGTGGTCCGGACAGCCCCCACAGCCCTTGATTTTTTTTCATTTGGTTAAAATCCTATGTATATATTACGTAAAATTTAATTATGTATTTGTTAATAATTAATTTTATTAATTAATGCTAACTATTTATCCAATAATTAATTTTGTACTGTTTTTGATCCCGAAAATCGGCAAAATCAAAAGAATATGTTAGGTGGCATTTTGGAGCATGATACCAAAATGTTGGACTTTCAACCCTGGACCCCCTGAAAAATATTTTGTGTGTGCTACTGATTTATACTTACTGTATTTTACTTTGCACATTTTCCTACTGCTTATTTCACTCAAAAAAATGGCCGTGGTATCCCAGTGGTCATGGTCTGGTGGCCGGTAAGTCATGAGTTCGAGCCCTAGAAGTTCAATAAAGTAACCATGAGCTCAATGAAGATACACTGCATAGAGGAGTTTATGCACATTAAGCCTGTCGTAGCTCAAAGTCCTCCCGTCGACGTAGTGTGGTAGTTTAGAGAGAAGGTGCAAACTCAGGCGTCGCCTTCATCACTTGACCGTGGTTCCAAATTAAGAGAACCGTCGCCAATAGTAGGGCTGTGGTAGCCCAGTGGTCAAGGTGTCGGATAATGACAGGCATGTCATGAGTTCGAGCCCATTACCGCTAAAGACCCGCCGTGTTGAGCAGCGATCTAATAATCAGGTTAAATCTGTCGAGAGCTCAAACGTCCTCCCATTGGTGTGGAGTGGTAATTAGGAGAGGGAGTGCCAGCTCAGATGTCAACTTCGTCACTTGACCATGGCTCAAAATTACGAGGTCCGTCGCCAATAGCTCTCGTGTTGCTTTATAGTACGACTTCAATAAATACCCACTCAAGGGTCCACCATATAGAAGGGCTGATGGGGTTCAAAATCGATGCGTTGATGTAGTGTAGAAATTTGGGAGAGGAATGTCAACTGAGAGGCATCATCATTATTGGCTGGGTTTAAAATTACGAGAGGCCCAGTGGCCGAGTGGTAACGTATCGCGCTTCCATACCACAGGTCCAGGGTTCTATCCTCGGGCTGGGCAAGATAGACTCAGCCTTTCATTCCTTCAGTCGGTGGATAGATGAGAACCAAGCTTACTTGGGAACTATACACTATTGGTTTCGCTTCAGACTGACCACCTGATGGTAGCTGCTCATGCACATCAGCGCCCAATGGTCACGTATACTGAGATGGGCACAGTAGGCCTTAGCCCTCATGGTCTGTTACGCCACGGATTTTAAGTTTAAAATTACGAAGCTCATCGCCAGAGCAGCGCTGGAGATGTTTCTGAGTGTGACATTAACAAAAAATTAATCAATCGATCAATTAAGTCACTCAAAAGTCCGTTCAACCCACCTTGTAATTCCGAATCATTGCCCAGATCACGAAGATGGCGTCTAATCTCCTCCTCTTTCCATAACTACGCCACGTTAAAGTGAGGATTTCAGGGCCTAAGCCTCGATCTCGATCTCTCGACTGTCATGACTAAATTCAATTTGTTGAGCTACCTTATTTCTCTGAAAACGAGACAAAATCAAAATGCTGGCTTTTGTTTTAAAAATGCATTAAGATATTTTCGAAGGGTGTTTAGAGCTTTCTCGTATTTGCTGATCTTTCCATTTCTGTTACACAATTTTTTTCTATTCGTACATTCATCTACTATTCGTTTATTTTATTCTATTATTATTACATTTAATCATTTAAATTAATAATTAAATTTAATTAATAATAGTTATAAACACTGTCAGTTCAACAACCCATCGTGTGTTGTAGCTACCGTATTAGTCTGACCGTCTGACGTTAGACGTACTGACTAACGATCTTTCCTGGGATTTATTTTGAGGATAAAATTCCCTAAAAAAGTGGCCATGGTGGCCTGGTGGTCATGGTCACGAACACGTAGACTTAGTTTACTTGTGGTATGGTGTGAGAGTTAGAAGAGTTGGTTGCTAGCTCATGTGCTGTCCTCGTCATTTGACTGCGGTTTAAAATCACAAGGTCCGTCTGATCCTTGGATTCCTGCCCAACACTTCGAGATCAAATTATTTGAGAAAATGTTTTTGTAAATAGTTTGAGGAGACTCTATACATAACTATGCCAGTCCCTCAACATCTAGCTTCGTTAACTTTACGGATAAAACGGCCTTGATTTAATAATTTTAAAAAAAAGACATTATAAATACACAGGTGTGCTAAAAGTAAATATGAAACGGATTTTCTGATCTAATATCGTGTTAAAGTGTTCTAATCGACCATAGATTCCCGAAATCCTCAGAACATTAGAACGTAAACAAAACTTCCATTAAAAAAAACCGCAACGCGATTAAAAAGAACTTTATTGAAAAATTAACTTTAAGCACAATTTGGCAGATAATCACATGGGATTGCTTGGAAATTGAGAATGCGATGTTAGCTCAGGAAACTCCAGGATTTGAAATGTGTCTGCCCATTTAAAAATGATAAAATCCCTCTTCCTTTTTTCTCTTTAATTATTCGTTAACAACAATGGTTATTCAAATAAAGTTATGTAAAACATCTATAATCGAGACATCTTTGTGCAAGAAAATTGTAAACGGAAACTATTTGAAAAAGAAAGATTAAATGCCTTTTATATATAAATGATAGAATATCTTGTCTTGAAAATTAAATAACGCAAGTTACGAAATATTTAACCTCTTATGAATAATTAATGTCATGGATCATCATTAAGTTCATCTATGCTCTTTTCTCTATGCAAATTTCATTAAACATGCTATCGAATAAAAACCTGACATATCTAATCAATAAGCACATTATAGTTGGTTGGAATAACACTTATTCTGTATCTAAACTTGGGGTCTTGGTGGTAAACGATGAGCTCTCTCTATCCGGACTCAGTTAACAACATACAATAATACCTCGACTTTCGCAAATCCGAAGTTACGCAATTTTGTTGATTCGTTTTTTTTCTTCTCATCCCTGATACTCAGGCAGAATCAGTACCAGAACCTGGTGAAATTGGAGTGTGAGTTTGGGATTTATTGGCGCAAGAGCCAATTCTGGCTATACTGCGCCAAACATTTGTTTTACATCTGTGGTCTAGACGGGAAAGGAAGTAAACAGGAAAAAGAATAAGAAGTAAGATCGAAAATAGAGAAGAATCACTAGGGTACCCCGGGTTCGTGAAGCCCGTGTTTTACCAAAGATAGTAAACCAGTAGCGCACACAGAAATTTTTTAGGGGGCGGGGTCGAAAGTTCACCATTCTCGTATCATGCTCCTTTTGATTGTGTCGATTTGGGGGAACAAAACACAGTAAAAAACTAATTTTTGAATAAATAATTAGCATTAATTAATAAAATTAATCATTAATAAGAAGTAATTAATTAAATTTTACGTACTATATACATAGAATTATAATCAATCGGAAAAAAATCAAGGGCTTTGGGGGTCCAGACCCCCAGGACCCCCCCCCCCTTGTGCGTGCCACTGTAGTAAACCCCTTGGGAAAAGGGAAAGATCACTAGGGCACCTCGGGATTGTGACACCCGTACTCACCTAGAGAAGGTGAGCCCTTTGAGGGGTAGAAGTAGATAGGGACGACGTTCAAGAACTGCAGGATTCCCACAATCAGGAGCTGACAATGGATGAGCTCATAGAAATGCATGAGCAAGAGCAAGACATTCAAGAACTTGAGTCTTTAGACCCAGTTCTGTCAGATAATCGAATGACAGTTGGTAATTTGACAGAAGGCCTCAGTTTGATTGATAAGGGGTTACAAATTTTAGAAAATACAGACTCCAGTATATTTAAAGCGCGTATTTTTTCAACAAAACAAAGAATAAAAATAATTATTAGTGTGCTACGAGGAAATTTTGCGGAAGAAAAAAAATGTTTGAGCCGCCAGAGAGTCAGTCTACTTGTTAGATTTTATGAAACCTTTTACATCAAAATAACTTTGCGATTTTGTACGTGTGTTATATCCAAGACTTTATTAAACGGTGTTTTTTGCCCCTAAGTTAGTATTTTCTTTTGTCTCCGGCCCCAACTAAATAATTTATATGTACGAGTATTTATATGCTAAATTATATCCCGACTTATACACGAATTCGACTTACGCGGTTATCACTCAACCCCACCTGTCGCGTAAGTTCAGGGTATTACTGAACTTGACTTAAAAAATTTTTTATGTGACCTTGGTCACTGAGTGGCCATAGCGACAAGGTCGAAGCTGGCTATGTTTCACTGGACAGCTGCTTGTTCGAATTTTATGATTTAAAAAACTCATGTAAAGAGGTTTATACATGTCGAATCTGTCTGGATTGTAAGTCCTCGCTTACATGGGCGGGATGAGGAAGTGCCAATTTACATACTGACTTCATCACTTGGCTGTTGTTCGAAATTATTGAAAGTATTAACTGTGGCTAAGGCTTTTTTTGTTTTCGGTTAATGTTAAAGAATAGGACCCGAATTTGGAAAAAATTTTCAGATGTAAAAGAAATGAAAAATTAATATGATATTCTGGCTTCACCATCCTTTAAAGAGCAGCAATTTTATCATACTTCCCATTTTTAACCGAGTTGATTCTTTTCTGGTATAAAATGTGTTTCGTGTTTTTTCTTCTTCATCGTAATGTTAAATGGGCTACGCCTTCACGTATTAAAACGAAAAAGAAAATATTCATGGAATATTTTGAAATTTTTAAAAACACTATATTTTCTTAACAGAGGAACGAGCTAAGATATTGCAAATTTCCATGGGAATTGAGGCATTTTTCTGCCTGAAAATGTGCTTCGCGTTTAGTTCAAGCTCTCGTACTTTTACCAAAGACAACCTTAATGCCCAGTGTCCGAGTGGTAGAGTATCGCGTTTCCACACCACATGTTTGGAGTTCTATCTTCGGGGTCGACAAGGTCGATTCAGCCTTTCATCTCTTCAGTGGGTCGATAAATGAGAACCAAGATTGCTTGGGGGACTAAACACTAGGTGTTTCGCTTCAGGCTGACCACCTGATCGAGACACCTGCCCATGCACCTCAGCGCCCAATGGTCACGTATACTGCCCAGTAGGCCTTGGCCCTCATGGGCTGTTGCACCACTGAGTTTAGTTTAGTTTAGCTGCGGTTAGAGGATGTAACGGAAAGAAAAACACAAGCCAGAAGTGTCCGTTGTATTAAAATAAAATTGTATATATTGAGCATTAATGACGTGTAGTTGAGTTTTGCTCTAGCTTAATACTTTTGGATGAAAGGAAAGTTTTGCCATATCCATGTAGCTATATAATGTGCATGCGAATGCTATATCTACTGCCGTATATTTCCGTGTGTGATCTAGAGGTTTTGGAACTTATTTTAAGTTAAAAGTAAGGATATTGTGGCTTGTATACGGATTCGGTATCGGTAATCTCGAAAAATGTGGTCTAGGGAACACTTTTTTTAAACATTATCTGCTAGCCATGCGCAATGGATTTTTATCTCTTAGTTTTTTTGGGGGAGCTCAAAATGGAAATTTCTTTGTAAAAGAAAAAAAAGTCAAAATTTTTTCAAACTGAATGTCTGAATCCGAGTTTTCATATAATTCGTAGAATTCACATTCACTCATCGGGATGTCTGAATACATTAATCATCATGCGGAGAGTTTTTTTCTTCCGGGGGGGCGAACATAAGTCGACGATCATGTGTTGTATACGAATTCCTTTTCCCGCTCATTTTCCAAACAAAAAAAATGACGCAAAAAGTGTGAATAGCATAGATGTTGTACTATATAACAAATGAATGAGGAAAGATGTATACGTTTCAAATAGAGTTACACACTCAGAAATAAAAATATTGTCGTTAGCGTGTTACTCTACAGCAATTCGATTGTAAAATATTCCCCTCCTGCCCCTCCGCCTTTTTAGCAGTATTTTTGCCCTTATGATAACATGTTTGAAAATTATAATAATCCCCCCCCCCTCAATTCGGCTTGTATATAGGTTTTCAATTTAGAAGAAATATTTGAAGAAAAAATAAACTATTTGCTTTATTCCGAAATTTATTCGTTAGTTAATTTATTTTAATTTTAAAAAAAATTTCAACTGGTCATTTTTTTTTGGATAATAATTTTGGCATTCCATGCAGTTTGAAAATTATTTATTTTGCATTTTTTTTTCAAAGTAGACAGTAAGTAACAATACACAAAATCGTAATTGAATTAATTATAGGTATTTTTCCATTTCGCCGGCGCATGCGATAAAGTCACCAAAATGATACAACCGACGCCAAACGTAATATTCCCACTGGTAACCTTTTATCACCACATTTACAAAACAAGTCGTGGTATTTTCTTATCAGTCACGTATTTTTTCATAATACATCAAAAATGGATAAAAAACAAATAAGAACTAAAATTATTATTATTATTATTTTACAGTGTATGTTGTAATCAATAATGCCAACTTGGCGAAAAGGAAAAGTGCCGAGTTATATTCACTTTTCATTCTTATAGAACGCGTTACAAAAATACCTATCGCCTTATTGTTTATTTAAACTTAAATCATTCAAACTCAATCTAAAACCGTGAGAAACATCATCCCATTTATATATTCTCATATACATTTTTAAGAATATAAACATCTCCAACTCTTTTTAGATCATTTTAAAGTGTGTTTATCCTTTTCCCCTTTTTGATCCATCGCTTGGTAATCATTATTTTCTTACGATATCACTCACAAACACACTCAGCATCATTTCAAAACTAAAACGCTATTACGACTTGCATAAAACAAAAATTATGAGTGTCCAATTGTGCAAGCCTTGTAATGTATGTGTGATTTTCGACTGAGAAACGAAAGGAAAACTACCTGTTTATATCATCTTGCGACCTTTGACCGTGCAAATGTAGGACACTCGGAGGTTCCCAGAATTGTCCCGCATCTCAAATGTGGGTCTGTCCGAAGATGATCAAAAGGGAAAGTTTAGACATCGAATGTCTAATTGTTTGGGACAGCCATATTGTTCTTAGAGTGATGTTGTTTTCTCTTGCTTTCCTTCTTATTCTCTTGTTGTTTTAGCACTATTCAAGCGGCTAGTTGACCGATAACGGTATAGTCTTATGGCCCACTGAGTATCAAACGTTTTGGCTGGGTAAAAAAGGTTTTAAAGATACTTAATCTCTCTGCTCTGATTTTCTGGGGTGAACTGACTGGTATCTCTCAACATGCGCAAGTTAATTGGCATGAAGAAAAGTCGAGTAAATATGCGCTCATCTCTGAAACAAATAATTTACTGAGATGGTGTTCATAATTTTTTAAGTAATTTGTTTTTAACTTTATTGATTTTGGTTTGTCGATAATATACTCAAGTTATTGTTTAGTTGTTTCTCAAAGAATAGTGTAGTTGGTTTATTTACTTTATCTTTGTTTTTCTTTAACAGTTTTCATAGATCTTCGTTACGTGTTTTCTTTCTTTCAATGTTTACTTTTCCGTCAAAAAGAATGACTTTTTTTTATCGTTCATATCGATTTTTTGTACTTGTTTCTTTGCTGCGATAACTTCACATATTCGGTATCTATCGATGTGATATATTCTAAATAACCAATTTCAAGAATCAACTCATTTAACACACACAAGTCAGCTGTATAATATGTTCGAAGTTTTATAAAATTAATAAATCGGTATCAAAATACAAGTGCTTCCAATGCCACTATATCACAATTAAAATTTCTAAAAAGCTCTGACATTTAAATACATTTGTCTTGGTTTTGATAAAGTAGTGTACAGCAGCCGCGGAGTCTCTCATGTAACGTTGAGATTTCCCTCTTTAACAGACTCTGTAAGATCTCGTGGAAAAATTAAAAGATGTGCCATTCTAGACTAGATCACTAAATTGTCACCAATAAAAAACCTTTACTAGAACTTGTATTTTGATCAAGAAAATTAAGTCTCAGAGGGATATTCAAAATCTTACTGGACCGCGATCTCACCCTTTTACATTAGCGACAAACCAACTACGACACCCAGCCAGTGTAGTATACTTAAACGGATACTGGGTTAGTATTTACTGTTTATTTCTTTGCATCTGTAACAGTCAGTACTGTGGTCGCAGTAACCTAGTTGTCATGATCATGGACTAGTGCCACTGAAGAGCCATCGTATAGAGCAGTGGTCTCCAACCCCGGTCCGTGGATCAAATACTACTGGTCCGCACAAGAAACATTACATTATTTCCATTTTATTTACGGCAACATATTTTTCTTTAGGTTTGGGATACCTTTTATGAAAATCACTTTACATTCCTTGTTAAATCACTTTGTGCTCATTTTTGGAGTAGCTATATTTTATTCTGAAGGCACGTTTAAGTACAATTAAAATAAAATTATTAAAACAAAACAATCTAAAATATAAACAATCAACGTCTTCCCCCTCAGTGAGCCGCGGTAAAATGATCCAACGTTGACCGGTCCGCGGCGATAAAAAGGTTGATAAAAAGGTATAGAAGAGCTGATGCACGTAAAATGTGTCGAGCTTAAAATTCTCCCGTTGCCGTGGTGTGAAAGTTAGGAGAGGGAGATATCAGCTTATGTGTTGTTCTTGTCACTTGACCATGGCTCAAAATTACGAAGACCGTCACCAGTAGTTGTATAGTGCGACGATAATAATCACTCACTCTCATTGCCATTGGAGAATTAAAAAAGTATAGTGAAATAATCTTAGATTTTTCTCTCGTATTCTTTTTATTTGACTAATTCAGTGGTTCTCAAACTTTTTTAACCCATGGACCCATTTTTATAGTCAAAACTTGCCCATTGACTTCTTTTTATATTCAAAATTTTCCCACAGACCCCTTTTTAAAGTCAAAACTTTCCCGTAGACCCCCCCAAGTGAAAAAGATTCATAAATGCATAGTAAAAAAATTGCAAATTTTAAAAACCATTTTGTTGAAGAGAATTACTTATTCGTATTATAAATTATGTTTAAAATAAAATTTTTAAAAATTAATGACTTGGATGTACTTGCTGAGATGTTATGAGTGTATTTATGTCCGTTTCAATGTCTGTGAGAAGCAACCGCAAATCCCCACGAGTGCTAGTTTTTAGTCGACTTCTCTTTTTGTGCGTGGTGAGGTTTATAGCGGCACTGAATCCCCCTTCTACCAAATTGAAAGACGAGAAAGTAGTCAACAACTTCTGTACAATATCTCATGATGCAAGATATAAAATTGGGATCTGTTTTTGTAACCAAAATGTGTGGTATCCTTCTTCAAACATTTTTGTTTAAATCCCTCATTGGTGGATATTTTAATAAGATGCTCCTGTATAAATTTGGATTCATCTGGTTTGGGGATCTGAGTTAGTCCACGTGCAAAAGGATTCAACACCCAGTCGGGAATACCCAAGAGAATTATTGTTATTTATTTAAATTTCCATAAAAATAAAAATGGATCAAAGGTTTTTTTTATTTTATATTAAATCCATTACATTGTTCAGGGATCAATTTTAATCTTCCATACACCCTCTGGAAATACTGGTGACCCCTGGGGGTCCGTAGGGACCACTTTGGGAACCTCTGGTCTAATTGTCTAATATTTAAACAATATCTAATATTTAATTGTCTAATATTTAAATATTACCTCTGGTCTAATATTGAAACCGCATAAATGATTCTTCACCACAGACTCCAAGAATATCCATTTAGAGAGAATCAAAGTGTCGATCAATATATATTTTTCAGGTTCTTCTATAAAATTTATTTCAACTTTTCTACAGAAATACACTCTCCTTTAAATCTTGTTTACTGTGTAGAAAAAAGAAATTAATAACCACCTCCAAAAGAGAAAAAGAATTATCAACCTCAGTAACTCACTTCACCATTTTATTGCTTGCACACAAACTCACTCACAAAAAAATCTTAAAACACGACAAATGGGTTTTTATGTCCATCGAACCAGTTGGCGTTATCTCCCCTTTAGAATTCCACAATGTCACCACCAATAAACACTTCCCACTGACCATTCCAGACATCCAAAAAATAATGATAAAACTAAAAGCCGCATAATCGTCCGCACGCGAACGGAGACAATTTATAGTTTCTGGGAACGTTACTCTCGCAGGTGATGTAACGACCCGAAGTCCCCGTTACACGGTGGCAGGACCGTTCCAAAGATCCCTTGTGTATTGTTTCGTGCCAGATCGCATTGTTCCACGATGGAATGCTGGTGTCACCATCGCCAGTCAGAGATCTTATCCAATCACCCTTTCAGCGGATTATAGGTATTTTTTTCTTCTCTGGTGACCAGTGCTGGCAACACGCGCGGTCGTATAATGTGTGGCTGAGATGTGAACACCCCGTTGTTTGTTTTTGTTGGGTGCCGTGAGTGACCTTGCTTTGTGTTTTGTGCCGGTGACAGTTAAGTTATGGAGGTAATTGAATTTGGGAGAAATTAGTTTTGAGTGAGACAATATGGGAGACAATTATTCAGGGACATTCTGGGATTTTTTTGAAAGGGTAATCGGTTATTGTACTTATGTTTGTGCATAATGTGCATAGAAATTAGATTTAATCCTATAATTAGTTTTCTGTTTATCTTCTTTCTAGAAAGGTTTGTTGAAAAGTAACGCGTGTTTTGTATGCAACAGAGAGCTAAAAATGCTCTTAGGGAACTACGTATTACGCACCAGTTAATTGAAAATTTTAAAATACTGATCGATTGATGTTTGACAATCTTTTTGATTCTTAACTTAAAAAAGTTTTTTCTCTTTCTTTCTTTCTTTCCTTTTTTTTTCAATTTAATGCAGAGAAGAAAATATTAGGTCATTTACATCCTGCTGCATAAGATATGTTTTTGTAGTTTCCAAAAAATATAAATCATTAGAAAATGCAACAGTTTTGATAAGTTTCATTATCAATTTCTGTATCAGAATTGCTAATCATTGGCTTCGACAAATCAACAGTTTCCTGAACTACAGCTGTACTGGTAGGTAGTCCGTCATCAAATGTAACATAACCGTTAAAATCTTAAAATATTCCTCTACGTTGTGGAGTGAGATAAGATGAGACAAGAATTTCCTGTCCTGTTCAAAACTCACAAGATAGATCACATTTATGGCTCATATGCACCTGTTAAGTCTAATAAGTTCTACACCCTTGGCCGTCGAGGTTTGTTACTTGCAAGAAAAATCTTTTTTTCTGTATCGGACAGAAAAAAATAAGTAATTTTTTTAAAAAATCCCATTTTTTCTAACACAAACTAATAAAAAAAGTTTCAGCTGTTGAAGTAATTCGTTAATTCTGCGTTTATTATTCATTAAATATGGTTTTTTTGCCTTCCTTTGAATTGGTGAAAGATAAAAATTCGTTAAATAGGTTTCGTTAAATCGGGGTCCGACTGTATACGGTTAAGGTGGCAATTTTTGCAGCGTTTTTTTCAAAAATAGATCACCAGACCATTTTATAAAGAATTTTTTTTAAAAAAAATATCATCTTTGTGTGGGGGGGTATCAATAAGTAATAAGAACCATTACAGTTACCATAAATTTGAAAAAATCGCTAAATTTGTGGAATTTTCTAGAATTAATGTAACAAACTTCAACCTTTTTAAAACAAAAAATTCAATCTTTTTTTTTTAATAAATTTTTTTTCCACATGAATTTATTGTTTTACACTGCAATTTAAAAATTTCTAAAAAAATCTAATGCTTAACAATATTTTCTGGAATCAATTCCTCTCAAGGAATTCTTGTTTTAAGTATTAAACCTACAGACTTTAAATTTAGCAAGAATTTTTGTTTTGTTGAAGAGATGTATGCGAAGAATGGGTTTTTGCAAAAATCGACTCCAAAGAGGAAGGATTCTGTGGCCTAAAAAAACAATATAGTCATGCAACACCATGAAATGCCCAACGAGGAGGGAGGGTGAGTATTAACTAGTGTGTGTATATGTTACCGTTAAAGTGTATATTTCGTAGAATAACTAGGTATTTCATGAAATAACTAAACAAGTCAATTAAAGTACATAAAAGATGAAAAATTTCATACTTTTTACCTTGTTATTCCATGAAAAAACTAATGATATACTATGATTAAAGTGAAAAATAGACAATTTCAAAACTATTTTCTAAATTAATTGATCATAAAAAAAAATTCTAAAATCTCTCGTAAAAAATACATTTTATCCCTATTGCGGATGATCAATTGATAAATAATAAGGAAAAGCAGATGATATAATTTATTATTGCTCATATTGTTAACAGTAGTTAAACAGAAAAGAAGAAAAAAGGAATATATGTGTGTTGAAGAAATAGTTATATTTAAATATTATCAAAAAAATACATACCGGGAAGAAAAACTGTTGCTTCATAGAAACATTGTGCAAACTTTTTCAAACAAAAATGAAAGAGAATATTAATTTAAATTTTATATGAAATACCTTTATTTTACTTTTCAATACTTACTAGAGCAAGGATTGGTGTGATGACACTAAATTGCTGTTCAAAGCTGACTAAAAGCAGCTAGAACCAGTTCAAAGAACTTTCGAGTGCCGTATTTCATACTTTATAGGTATTCGCTATTCTATAATAATGTTATACTCTTTAACTGACTTGTCTAGTTATTTCATGAAATAGCTTGTTATTCTACGAAATAACGGATTTCACATTTTAACGGTAACATATACATATAACTAATAAAAGTGAAAAAGCATTAGATATCCCAAAAGATGATTTCTATGGTACCCTTTTAGAGAAAAAAATTTGTTTTTGAAGTGAATATTAATAATATATATTAAATGACTTATATATATATGTAGATCACAATGGTGTTAGATTTTATATCAAAAGGACAAAAGTACTCAGTTATAAAAGGTGGTACATTTCTAACCTAGTTCACTTCATTTTTATGACTTTAATATGTACCTTATTGAAATTATTTGCGGAAAAAATTGATAAATATAGAATCTAATATATATATTATAAATGCGAAAGTTTGTGAGTATCTTTGTGGGTCTTTCACGCAAAAACAACTGAATGGGGATTTTAATGAAACTTTACAGTAATATAGCTTATACATCAGAATAGCACATAGGCTATAATTTATAGCATAGACTATAATTTATAAAGATATTGTATGAAGTGTCCAAAATATAACGATATTTTGTCAAGTAAGAAAAAATTCAGCCATCTGCGAGCAATTCTAGCTGCCGCAGCAAAAAAGCCCACGTCAGCATATATCTATCTTTTGTTTGTGAAAGAACTTTTTTTTTGTTTTGGCTACGCAAGGTGCTCGCTTCTAATTAATTCCACTAATCAGCATAATGCCTATTTTTTTATTTCAGAATAAAATTAAGTTTTGAAGGGAGAGGTTGTTATAAATCTCTCTTTATTTTAATGGTTTTTTTTATGATTTTATTATGCATATTTTGTAGTAAGAAATTTATCTTTTTTCCAAATAAATGCTCTTTTATCAGTTCTGATACTTAAAGTAAATAAACTTTCTCTTTCACACTGCATCATTTGGACAAATTTTCAAAATTTGTTTGTGATTAGTAGTTAATTATAACGCTATAATTTTAATTGAATAGGCAGATATAATTATTTTTATACTTAAAAACGCAATAACTACTGTACTGTATTTTTTGGAGTGTGAGAGTGAGTGAATATTAATGTCGCACTGTTCAGCTACACGAGGGCTTTTGGCAACGGATCACGTAATTTTGAACCATGGTCAAGTGACGTGGACGACACCTGAGCTGGTACTCTCTTCTCCTAACTACCACACCACACCAACTTAGAAGGAATATTCTACCAATACTTAGCAGGAATATTCTTTGAAATCCACTCTTCCAAGATATATGGCAGCACGGGTTCCATGATGAGTATTTTAGCGGAAAAAATAGTTTGTCAAAATTTAAGTGTCTTATGTTTTTGTATGTTAATGAAGACCTTAGAAAATGATTTGACGACTTATTTTAAGTGAATGGTATATATAATTAATTTTACAGTGGAATATATTTAATTAATTTATTAGCTCTAACGGATTAAATTTTCCAAAGTGGAGTATTTTGTTTATGTATATCCCTTAATTTGTAAATGTAGTGATCCAAAAAAAAATATTGTATGAAAAAAACTGCAGTAAATCATAATGCGGTTGGATAAAGTATTAAAGTACATTTCGCCCCTACACGGCGGGTCTTACAAAGCTCTAATAAAGCTCGTGCTACGAAAGTAGCTAGGCATTTGCCAACTTGACTCAATCATTAACATTTCGCTATGTTTTTTTATTGAATCGCCATTATAATTTAAGAAACGGCGTTGCTTGCGAATATTACAATTTTAAAATAAAATAAATACAACAGAAAGTAATATTAATGTATTATTTTCAGATATAAATTATTTACACTACTTTAAGCGTTCATTACGCAAAACTTTTAACAATGCGTTACTTTTGGTGAGCAGAGATCAGCTTAGGGAGGTATTTTGAAAAATCGACCCTCAAGAGTGTTACGAGGAATTATAAATAAAAAAAAATCCTTTTTATCAGCTATTAGATCTACATACTTAAAATTTAACAAAGGTGTTTTTTTTCTTTCTTTTTTTGTTTAGCTGAGATATGCAAAAAGCTTTTTTTTGTTTAATTTGCAATTCACATAAAATTAACTCATTAAAAACTTATTTTTCCTTCAATCTGTGTTGTTTAATTTTTCAGTTCACCCGTGCGAAGAACGGGTATACCAGCTAGTATTCCAATAAAGCTAATAAAAAAAATATATGTGTGAGTGTTCATCGTTGTGTTCGGAGTAAATAAAACTCTAAAAGTCATGTTCTGTAATATGCATTCACATTCGTAGTATGCATTCACATTCGTGTAATATGCATTCACATTCTTCCTAGAATGATGAAGCATTTTCTTGAGGAAGCGTGTTATCAGTTGGAAACACAATGTTTTCCCTTGTGCATGAGGGCAGAATAAAACTGCGGCAAAACCCAATGTGATTTTGAAAGATATCAACTGCTGCCTATCATTGTAATCACGTAGTTTAAACTAGAAAAACTGTCTTCGTTTTTGTATGCGAATGATTAGAACATCATATTGTGTTAGCACTTTGAACTGCACGGTAATTCCTCGACTTACGCTACCCCGACTTACGTGAATTCAGAGTTACGCAATTTTCAAATCTCTTCGATTTTTTTCTCCCATCATTAAAACATAGTCACAATCATTGCCAGAGCCTGATGAAATTGGTAATTTGATTGAAGAAGTTGTCGCGATCTTGCCAAGCAAATAAATTGAGAAGTGGATAGTGATGACATTTAAGAACTGCTGGATTCCCAGAATTAGGAGCTGACAATGGATGAACTCATAGAAATGCATAAGCAAGAGCGAGACAAAGAACTTGAGTCTTTAGACCCAGTTCCATCATAAGATCGAATGACGGTTGGTAATTTGACAGGCTTCAGTTTAATTGAGCAAACGTTAAAAATTTTAGAAAATGCATACTTCAACGAAGAGTATTTTTTCAACAAAACAAGGAATACAAAAAATTATCAGCATGTTAGAAGAAAATTTTGCGGGAGGAAAAAAAAAACTTTGAGTCGGCAGATTACTCTTTAGATTTTATGAAACTTTCTACATCAAACTAACTTTGTTTTGTGATTTTGTATTTGTGTTACCTAAGAATTTATCAAACATTTTTTTCCCCTAAATTATTACTTTCTTTCGTCTCTCGCCCCAACTAAAAAAAATTATACGTATTGATATGCGAAATTATACGCCGACTTACGGGAATTCGACTTGCAGGTTATCACTCAGTCCCACCTATCACATAAGTTCGAGGGATTACTGTATTGTATCACTGAATTGCAATTTAAATGAATAATAACCGCTCGTGATGTTTTGCGCAGAGTATAAAACATAACATTTTTCCAAATTGAAAATAAAATTGGAATTATCTGTAATGCTTCAAGTCTATGCAGTTATTTTTGGAGTGTTTTCTGATCCGTTTGTATTTCGTTAATATATATACATATATATATATATATATATCAGTAGCGCACACAAGGGGGGGTCCGGACCCAAAGCCCTTGATTTTTTTTCCGATTGATTATAATTCTAAGTATATAGTACGTAAAATTTAATTAATTACTTGCTATTAATGAATAATTTTATTAATTAATGCTAATAATTTATTCAAAAACTAGTTTTTTACTGTGTTTTGTTCCCGAAAATCAACAAAATCAAAATGAGCATGATACAAGAATGGCGAACTTTTGACCCCGGCCCCCCTTGAAAAATTCCTGTGTGCGTCACTGATATGTATATGTATATATATATATGTATATATATGTGTATATATGTATGTATATATATGTGTATATATGTATATATATATGTGTATATATGTATATATATATGTATATATATATATATGTATATATATATATGTATATATATATATATATGTATATATATATATATGTATATATATGTATATATATGTATATATGTATATATATGTATATATATATATATGTGTATATATGTGTATATATGTATATATATGTGTATATATGTATATATATATATGTGTATATATGTATATATATATATGTATATATATGTATATATATATATGTATATATATGTATATATATGTATATATATGTATATATATGTATATATATATGTGTATATATGTATATATATATATATGTGTATATATGTATATATATGTGTATATATGTATATATATATGTGTATATATATATGTATATATATATATATATATATATATATATATATATATATATATATATATATATATATATATATATCCAGGGAAAGAAACATATATGAATTATTATTTCTCTCATCCTCTAACCGAACATTACTAACGCCTTTTATGAATATAAAATCGTAATGTTTCCTTATAATTTTAAAATTTATACGAAGAATTTTTGAAACTTTTCATTTTGTTCCTTTAATGGAAAAAAAATATGCATCAAAATTACGAGGTCTGTCTTTATAATTTATAAATGTCTCCCTACGAAGAAACACGAAAGCTATTGGCGACAGGTGTCGTTCGTAATATTGAACCATGGTCAAGTGACGAAAATGGCACCTAAACTCTAGAAACTCTTATGTCCAGTCTTCCACATCACACCCACGTGAGAACTTAGAGCTTAATCCGATTTCTTCAGCCTAGGATTTCATGATCGTTAACGTGTATTTTTCATACGCTGACTCTTTAGTGGTACCAGGACTCGAACTCATGACCCTACAGAAGCAAGCGAGTTTGTGACGCTGACTTCTCGGCTACCCCCTGTGGCCGCAGGGGCCTAGTGATCAAAGTAACGGACTCGTGGCCCGCGGGTCATGAGTTCCATCCTAGTACCACTGAAGACCCGCAGTGTAGGGGGACGGTGCACGTTAAATCTGTCGAAGCTCAAAACGTCCTCCCGTTAGTGTGGTGTGGAAGTTAGGAAAGGGGAGGTGCCAGCTCAGGTGTCAAAATTACGAAGTCCGTCGCCTAAAGCAATCTAGTAGCTGAATAGTGCGACTTTTTAATATTCACTCACTCGTTCACTCAAATCTTGATTTCGCTGTAGACTCGGTATCTAGAGAGGGTAATACGAATTACATCTGTCGAGGCTCAAAGTCCTCACGTTGGCGTAGTGCAAACGTTACGAGAGTGAAGCTCAAAATACGAGATCTGTTGTCAATAGTTGTTTCAGTGTGTTGATAAAAAAATCAATCATTGGAAAATAATAAACATAAATACAGAAAATGAATCATAATTTAAATAACTAAAATGCTTATAAATTCTTTTTCTTCAAAACAAAAAAATAGACTCACAACTTGCTAGAGAGCCCACAACTACCCAGGCAAATAAAATGCAAATATAAAAATTAACACATTTAATATAGATTTATAACTGAAGGAAATATTGAAGTGCTGGAAGTATTCCAGTTCAACTTCGGTTATTATTGCGATTCATCATCGTTATGTAAGTAGTTTTGGTCAATATAAGTGCGTTTAGTTATTAATCATGAAAACTTTTTATAAGTTTTATTTGATATAACTTGAAATTTTTTGAGTATCATTTTTTTAATCCATGAATCGTAGATTCAAGGATTTCTTAACACAGAAATACATAAATCCTACATCATATTTTTGGTATTTGATACTATTTCGTGGCATTTTTTTTTTTTAATTTGAAAAAAAAATTTTTTTTTAGTCATTTTTACCAGTTGTTTACTAATTCTCTTTTTATTATAGGACATTTTTTACTGTGAATATCCAAAGTAGCTTTAGCTTACAAGCCTCCGTACTCTAGAAATCTTTGTAGTACATTTTAATCAATTATAAACACTTAAAAAAATAAGAAATGGTAAAAGTATCACTTCTTATTATAAATATCTGAAGTTCCTTACAAAAAGTCTCGCATTTTTCGTCCTCTTACCAGCCATTTTCAGCGTTTTTGGAGAAACCTTATTATGCCATCCATCTATAATTATCAATATGTTTGAACGTAGTGATGCATGCTCCACATTAAATATTAGGAAACAAATAAATTCTTTTTTTTTTTAGAAAACGGACATATTTATAATACAAGGTGTGGCACACAAAAAAATAAGACTAAGTGTGTAGCTTGAAAAAAAGAGCGAAGTTGGTAACAATTGTTTCGGTGCTGTCATCCCCTGCTCCTCTATCCATGTGGCCAGTTTCTCTTTTACCGATCTCACCAGTTGGGAGTACTGCGGGGAAAATGTCGAATCAACATCTTCTTCTGAAACTTAAGAAATCAGCTACAAAAACATTTCAAATATTAACCGGGGATTATGGAGTTGAAACTTTGGCATAGTGCACATGTGTTTGAATGGTATACGAGGTGTTCAGGGGGAAGATTCAGTACGAAAGATGATGAACCTGCTGGGTGTCCAAGTTCAGCGATTACAGACCAAAACATAGCCAAAATTCGTAATATGAGTGGGTTCCTGCTTACACCAGTAGTGTCAGACTGTTAATCAACACTACTACATTGAAGTACTAAAAAGACTTCGTGTAAAAATTCCGGGGAAAAAAGGCCAGAATTGTGGAGTGATGAATGGCTGTTGCACCAAGACAATGCATCCGCTCACATGGCCCTATCTGTCAAGCAGTTTCTGACCAGCAAAAACGTTACTATGATGGGGCATCCACCTTATTCACTTGATTTGGCCACATAAGACTATTTTTTTTTTATTTCCTACAGTTAAATCTCGCTGAAACGGAACCCGTTTTAACTCAGTTGAAGAAGTTTAGGCAAAAACGGAAAATCTCCAAAAGGCAGTGGCGCACACAAAGGGGGGGTCCTGGAGGTCCGGACCCCCTCCTACAGCCCTTGATTTTTTTTCGATTGGTTATAATTCAAAGTATATAGTATGTAAAATTTAATTAATTATTTGCTACTAATGATTAATTTTATTAATTAATGCTAATTATTTATTCAAAAACTAGTTTTTTACTGTGCTTTGTTCCCGAAAATCGACAAAATCAAAAGGAGCATGATACAAGAATGGTGAACTTTCGACCCCGGACCCCCCCACCCTTGAAAAATTCCTGTGTGCGCCACTGCCAAAAGGGATTTACTAAATGTTTGATGATGATGAATTATTGGACCATTCTCGGTTGTTGTTGTTTTGTGTGTGTGTGCCACACCTTGTAGTTGTTTTTGTTTATTGTGTGCATGTAGTAACTTACAATGATCTCTGATAAATTCATGATTTAAAAATTGGTTATTAAATGTTACAGATTTGATAACTACGTTACGATTTAGAGATAAAAATCTATTTTGAAAGCGTGAGTTTATATATATATATATATATATATATATATATATATATATATATATATATATATATATAATATTGAAATAATCTTTTAATTATTTCAATATTATTAAAAGAGTTAATTAAAAGGATGCTAGAGGGAATTATTACATTACCCCCTCCGCAAGAGACGTGTGTGTTCCAGGGCCTTAGTCTACACCCGTATCGTACAGAGATACCAAATTTTAAATTAAAATTTTCAAATTAACATTATTTAAGAAATTTATTATAATTAATATGACTGATGATAATCAGTGACATTCGAAAAAGACACATAGACAGTAGGAAGATCATACAATGAAGGACACATGAGCAGCCGAGATTAAAAATTATAAATGGATGCTGCAGTATTATAAACATTGCTGATTTATGACATCTAATATATACAGATTTATAACATCTAATATATAAAATAATTTATATAAAAGTGGGGTTGAACATGTTTTTGGCCAGCCAACCTTCCCCCTTTATGTAAATAATACTGAGCAAAAACCTATTGAAAGTAATGGATAGGAATATCTAAATCCATTACAAGATAGAGGTAATATATATATATATATATATATATATATATATATATATATATATATTAACATTATCGATAGATAATTCATATATATTTAGGATAGAAGTGACTCATTCTCTCCTTCACTCATGCCGAGATTTCCGGAAAAATCAGAGATGCAGACTTTTAATTTGGCAGGCATATTTCTTTTGTTGTGTAGAGTCCCGCTAAGGATGGGTTTTGCGGAAATCGACGCTCAAGAGTGATTACGAGGGTATTATGGGTAAAAATTCCCTTTTTGAACTATTAGACTTAAAGACTGAATTTTGAAGGCTTGTTGAATACAGATCCACTATGAACGGATTTTGTGAAAATCGTCTCCGATGGTGGCGAGAAAACTAATATTTACATATATGTGTGTGTGTGGACTTGATGAGTTTTTTTATAGACTGACAGATAATTCAACTGTTTTTATCTATTTGATTTTGATGTTTTATTTATGAAATCGCTCTCTCTTTTTCTCTCTTTCCATGAAGTCTAATTAATAATTTACTAAAATTATTGAACATATTAATTAAATTTTGACCTCGTTAATTATTTTTTATCCTATATGCGGGTATATCATTGGGGCACACAAGGGGGTGGTGTTCCGGGTTCAGACCCCCCACAGCCCTTGACTTTTTTTCGATTGATTGTAAGCTTATGCATATAGTACGAAAAATTTAATTTATTTCTTATTAACAATTAATTGTATTAATTAATGCTAATTATTTATTAAATA
This sequence comes from Trichonephila clavipes, assembly GCA_019973935.1. Classification (NCBI taxonomy): domain Eukaryota; kingdom Metazoa; phylum Arthropoda; class Arachnida; order Araneae; family Nephilidae; genus Trichonephila; species Trichonephila clavipes. The sequence goes on along the minus strand of BMAU01021221.1, from coordinate 236,569 downwards.
ATTAATTTTTTGCTGTTTTTTGCTCCCGAAAATCGACAAAATCAAAAGAATATGTTGGGTGGCGTATTGATACATGATACGAGAATGGTGGACTTTCGAGAGAGAGACCCTGGACCCCCCTCCCTTGAAAAATTTCTGTGTGAGCCACTGGAAATTTAATAGTAATAAATAAAGGGTGTTTTTTTAGAGGTATAGAACTTTAAATTGCAATAAAACAACGATGTATTATTCGATTGACATGAATTTTTTTTATTCGAAAGATAATCTTGTGGCATTACATTTTAAATATGATCAAGCAAGGCGCAGATTCGTCGAATGGGCCCAAAACGAGATTGCCGTTGTTCCCGATTTTCATAAGCGAATTTTGTTTAGCGATGAAGTGCACTTCTGGTTGAATGGCTACGTCAACAAACAAAACTGCCGCATTTGGAGTGAAGCTTATCCACAAGTGTATGTCGAAACACCGTTACATCCAGAAAAACTGACTATTTGGTGCGCTTTATGGGCTGGTGGAATCATTGGTCCGTACTTTTTCAAAAACGATGAAGGCCACAACGTTACAGTCAATGGTGATCGGTATAGAGCCATGATTACTAACTTTTTCATTCCTGAATTGAACAATCATGATGTCCAGGAGCTGTGGTTCCAACAAGACGGCGCAACATGTCACACAGCTCATGCCACAATCGATTTATTGAAAGACACGTTTGGTGACCGCCTAATTTCACGTTTTGGACCTGTGAATTAGCCTCCAAGATCTTGTGATTTAACACCGCTAGACTATTTTCTGTGGGGCTATGTAAAGTCATTGGTCTATGCGGATAAGCCACAAATGTTGGAAAAAGTCATCGAAAATTGGACGTCCAGATTGGACTACATCCGAGCCAGGCGTGGCAGTCCTATGCCAGAAATCATATTTAAAATGTAATGCCACAAGATTATCTTTCGAATAAAAAAAAATTTCATGTCAATCGAATAATACATCGTTGTTTTATTGCAATTTAAAGTTCTATACCTCTAAAAAAACACCCTTTATAAAATAAATCTAAAAAATAATAGTCTAAATATTAATAAAGCTAAAACACATATGAAGCAGAAATGCCCAGATTATTTTGTAACAGATCATCAAAACTTTACAGTTATTCTTATTTATTTATTGAGCAGAAATTTCTTGAACTTATTTTAATCACAGAATAAGCATTCAACTCCAGCTCAACCCCAGGCTTTTCAACTAGTAAATAATAAAACACACCATAAAACTATCCTGAATGAAAACATATTTATTAAATTGAATAACTAACTCCCTGCTAGAAGACTCCGTGTGTTTTATTTTAGGGCACTTTTACGAGACAAATATTTTAACGTATAACCACTGTAGTGGAAGCGAAAGGATGCAAAGTAACAGTTCCTTACCTCGCTATTTCTGCGAGAAACACCATAAAAATCACCTCGGAAGGGGGAGGGGGATGTTTCTGGGACTTCCCGAAAGCAGTTCCTGGAATCACTCCAATCATAACAACTTCGTTTCGGCTGCGAGATTCAGAAAGAAAGACAATAAAATTCTCCCCCCCTCCCCTCCCGACACGGCTTTCAACACCTATAGAAGACGTGAAGAAAAAGTGTTTAGGAGAGTTATTGAAGTGTTATACTTTGAGCGTAACGATTATGTTCCCGTACGTCAATTTGTCTTCCTTAACACGCGCGCTTTCAAGAGAAAATGAAAAGAATAACCTCTTTTTTTTTTTCTGTGTTACTTGTAAGGTTATTTTTAAAGTTTACCTCTTTTTACTACTTATTTCGGTGTTGAGCGTACCCTTTATAGTCTAGTCAAAAGAAGGGAAAATTTGTAATCTTCTTGATGTCGTGGTGTAAAGAGTTATACCAATGATTTAAGGTCTTTTGGGATGGGATGTAATGCATTAAGTATTACTTATCGTATTTACTTATTACCTCAATTCTCTACACGTAGTGGCGGACTCAAGGGGGGGCTTGGGTCCGGACTCCCCCCCCATAGCCCTTGAATTTTTTTCGCTTGATTACAATTCTACGTAAATAATATGTAAAATTTAATTAAGTATTGTGTTATTAATAATTAATATTTTATTAATACTAATTAATTTTTCAATAATTACGAGATACGAGAATGGTGGACTTTCGACCCTGGCCCCCTCCCTTGAATAATTCCTGTATGCGCTACTGTCTACACGCTTTTCAGAAAAAATAAAAAATTGTGTAAAAGTTTCATCAATATCCGATACTTAAGAAATTTTTTTAAAAAATTTAATCAGAAATAATAAGAAGTTAATTATGAATTTATTTGACCAGTATTAAAAACTTCCAAATGCATACGTGAAACTGTAATTACTATAACTGTCAGTATCATGTTTCGAAAAAAGATTCGTCACTACCATTGTGTCACAGCTGACTTCGGAATTGGTGCAGGCGTCGCCATTTTCCCACACGGGGTTATCTTCCGTGCCATCCAACTCATTTGTTATGCTGCAGCATTTTTTTTTAAAGAATGTATTATAGAAAAACGAAAGAGAATTATTGAAAACTGTTGAGTATTTACTAGAAAAAATTATATCATCTTGTTTACGACATCGACGTATATTTGTTTCATCCGTGTCAAATTTTCAGTCACCCCTGCTCTATTTCCGTTTTTTTCTTCATATAAAATTGCATCCCTTTTCATACTTCCGTCATCGTGAACTCGTCTTGATGCTATTTCCGATATCTTTGATGTTAAGTGATTCAAAGAAAGTGTGTATAAAAAAATTTCCGAAAAACGAGCAGGCATCGATGTTTAGGATAGACTGAATATGATTTTATGCGTGGCCGAATTATTGGAAAGATCGAAGAAGGGCGAAAAATAACAGATGTTGCCAGGGAGTTCGACATCGCTCACAGCGTTGTTTCACGGCTGTGGAAGTTATTTAAAACTACTGGAATGTGTAGTAGACGGCACGGGGGAGGTCGTGTTAGAAGTACGACGCCTGCAGAAGACAGATATATCGTCCTATATCAGCAAAAAGGAACAGGCGCACCACAGCTCAGCAGGTGGCAAATCAGTTTCTTGCTGCCTCAGGAAAGCAGATCTCCCGAAAAACTGTTGCCAGACGTTTGAGGGGAGGAGGACTATACGCACGCAGACCTGTTGTGTGTTTCCCATTCACCAGACAGCACTGTACTGGCCGTTTGCAATGGTGTCGTGAGCATCACAATTGGACTGAACAGGACTGGGCATGCGTACTATTCTCAGATGAGAGTAGGTTCAGTATGTCATCGGATTGTAGACGCCAACTGATCTGGTGCGAGAGTAGTACTGCTTATCGTCCAGAAAATATCCAGGAAAAGGACCGATATTCGACATGCAGTATCATGGTGTGGGCCGGCATCATGATCAATGGCCGCACGCGCCTACATGTGGTTGCGAATGGGACTATGACGGGCCAACGATACATTGATGAAGTTCTACTTCCTCATGTTCGTCTTTTCCGTGGTGCTGTCGGTGATAAATTTGTTTTTATGGACGACAACGCAACATGTCATCGAACATTCGCTGTTCAGGATTGTCTAGACAGCGAGGGTATTCAACGTCTCGTATGGCCAGCTCGTTCTCCAGATCTAAACCCCATTGAAAATGTGTGGGATGCTTTGGGGAGGCAAGTTGCTGGTCGAAACTATCCTCCGACAAACAAGAACACCCTCATCCGTGCACTCACAGGAATGGGATAAATTGCCTCAACAGCTGCTGGATAATGTTGTGCAAAGTATGGTACGACGTGTGGAATGTTGCATCACACTCCACGGTGGACATATCCCGTACTGATACCTTTATTTAAGGTGCCTGCTGACTTTTAGATGCATTGTTCCATTTCTCCGTACGTAGATCAAATGAACATTTTTTTTTCTTTCAGATGTTTCACAGCTTTTGTACTATCCAGAACAATAAATATTCTTTATTCTAATGTCTGAAAAGTGTGGCAACTATATTTTATCCTACTAGGTCTCATGTCTCGCTTAATGTTATGCTACATAGCAATTTGTGATCCGTCCTTAGCAATTGTCCAGCAGTGTACGTTGCCAGGAAGTATTTTTTACTGGAAAAACTGCTGTTAACCCTGTTTGTAGTGATAAGACCACACACACACACACACACACACACATATATATATATATATATATATATATATACTCGTAACATAATATGGCTGGCATTTCTAAAAGAAATTGCTCACAAAATTAAACGATTACGAATGTACATAGTTTTCATTTAATTTCGGCACAGCAGTTCATGGTTCTAAAAATATCAATTTTTTAGTTAAAACATTTCACCCGTAATGTGTGTGTGTGTGGATTGCAATTCTCTCTACTCTTTTTATAATTCATTTAATACTAATTAATTTTATGACCACTAATGAACAGTTTAATGAAAAGCTATCTTTAGAAAGAAAGGTTCCCTTAAACCAGTGACTCTCAAAGTGGTCTATATCGATCCCCAGGGGTCTATGATGACCTGCTAGAGGTCTATGTCAGCGAAAAAATAATTTGAGGGTCCATGAGATGTAAATGGGAGTCTACAATGGTGGCGTTCATTAAACCAGATAGTGACTTTAACTTTAAAAATAATTTAATCAAGTGGAAATCAGCTTTGTCATAGACGATCTGCCAGGAAATTGACGTTTTCACCTAATATGAAAATTTAAATGCCTTTTATTCAGAATTCGAAACTAAGTTTGAGAACGCTTTGACTAAGGTAATACCACACAGTAGAAAAAGGAAAGGAGAGATAAAAAAGACTGGACACGCACATTATACTAATTGAGGAGATTTCAGGGTTAAACCTGGCAAAATTGATGCTACATGGTGAAAATTTGTTATTGATGGACCAGATTCATCTCTCCCATTAAATAGGCCGTGGCAGCCGAGTAATCAAGGTATCGGATCGTGGCTGGCCTTGTCACTTCGAGCCCAGTACCACTAAAGACCCGCCGTGTAGGGGTGCGATGCTCGTTGAATCTGTCGACAGCTCAAACTCCTCCCGTTGGTGTGGAGTGGTAGTTAGGTGAGGGGGTGCCAGCTCAGGTGTCGTCCACGTCACTTGACCTTGGTTCAAAATTACGTGGGCCGTCGCCAAAAGCCCTCGTTTAGCTGAACAGTGCAACGTTAATATTCACTCGCTCACCTTACCATTAAAAGTTGTAGCTCATATATTTATTTAACAGTTATTTTACGTATTAATTACACTTTTATGTAATCAACATGCGCGTTTCTTAAGTTTTATAAACACAATACTTCACTACAATTAGATATTTAAATCTTTTAAAGTAAGTAGTAGAAACAGAGAGAGCTGTTAAAGACATTTAAATTGATAAATTTGCAAAAATTCAATATTAGGTAAGCAGGGGGTCTACCCAAAACCGAAAAACATGTTAAGGGGTCTACGAGACAAAAAAGTTTGGAAACCCCTCTGCCCTAAACAATCTACATTAAGTATTCTATTTAAAAATAGTCTGCACACACATTCTCATTCTAATTTCTCCGCCAATGGAAATACGAGTCTTTCGGAGGTCGACAATCAACCGCAAAACCCTCCATTTGTCACTTTTCCTTTTATGTCCGTCCTCACTTAGAGACGCCTCATCGCACTCTCATTGACTTACCCCCGACACAAGAGGGAAAAGCAGACGTTGACTGTAACTGCATCCGGAAGTGGGGTAGTCTTTTCTCGGTGACGCAATTTAGATTTTTAATATTATAAGGATGGATATTTCGGGTGAGGGCAACGTCTTACCACCCTAGGGTGTGTCCGGATTGTTACTATAAATAAGAATTTTAGTAGCCCCACCCCCGTAAGACCCTCTTCCATCCGTTGTATCCGATGACAGATTTTTTACAGTTGTGTTTCCGTAAATCTGGCGTTGTAATGGAGAATTTCACCTCCTCCCTACCATAAAAAATGAGCTTCTTATTTTTAACTCTCCGAATACCTTTTCGGGGGTTAATTTTAGCGAATTAAAGGCAATGAAAGCGACATCAGGTTCTGTAACGTGGAAATCAAAGAAACCGATGGGAGGGGAAAACTTTGTTCGCATATTTTTTGAATGAAGGTTGTATATAATAGGAATGGGTAAACTATAGGGCCAGTCAAGAGCTTCTATCTGACCGCCACATCTTTTGAAACAATTGGGGGTAGAAAAATTTTCATCTTTATTTTTTAAAAAAAATCCTTGATAGGCATGCTCATCTTTTGCTTATGTGAAAATTTCGATGGATATTTTGATGTATTTTGCTTATTCAAAATTTAGTTGTGAAAATTCAAATAAAAATTGCCTTAAGAACGACATATGCAAAAAATGGAACCTGCCTTCGTATATTGCATAAAATTATTAAATTATGCTTCTTTGCTTCTATATTAAATTTTTTTTTAAAAAAAAGGAGCTTTTTCATGATATTGAAAACAGTAGGTCATATTTTTTCTCCCCAAATTTCAATAAATGAAGTGAAAAAAAAATAACATCTTCGTTCATCACATCAATTTTAAAGAATTTTCAAAGTATATTAATTTTTAAAGATTTTATTACGTTTTATATATATTATAAATTATGTTGGAGATCTCTCATACACATAAAAAAAATTCCTTTCGTCTATGTTAAAAAAATTTGCTTTAGCATTAAAAAAAATAGATTAATACATTATAGAATGAGATAATTTCGATTGTGAGAACAAATGTTGCCTTTCTTTCAAGCTGAAAAGCAGAAATCTCACCCTTAAGGTATCCGACTACGTTCGGAACCGTGATTTTAAAAAAGCGCGTAAATGGATAATTTTCATGATATTTAGTGTCACTCAGATTAGAATACATGAATAAAATTGTTTTAAGGACATTTTGACCAAAAAAATTATTTAAATACAATATTTCGGCAAAAAATTAGCTTAGAATAACCTTTTTTCAAAATGTTCTCCTTTTGTGAAAAATGGTTCGATTATAATAATATTTTGCCTTTATATAGCTCAGACCTCTGTACAGAGGCTCAATTATGATTTTTGAAAAATTCACATTCTTTTCAGAGTTACAACCATTTAAAATAATTATCAGCGTTTTTTTCTTAAAACTTCTCCCCTCTGTTGTCGTAAAACATGGATAAACCCACTTCTAAGTTATATATTTCAAAAATTCTAGTTGAGCCTCTGAGCTGTATACAGGCAAAATATTATTATAATTGAAGCATTTTTCACAACAAGAGAATATTTTGAAAATGGGTCATTCATTCTATGTTCATTTTTTGTCAAAATATTGTGCTTAAATAATTTTTATTGTAATACTATTCTTAAAAATATTTTATATACATTTTTCTAATCTAAGTGACGCTAAATATCATAAATATATCCATTTATACGCTTTTTCAAAATCACGGTTCCGAATGTAGTCGGATACCTTAAGAATTTATTTATTTTTTTTACCTTGCTTAAAAAATTTTCACTTTTCATAATGGATTTTATGGTAATTGTCTGTAGTCTCTTGACACATACAGTGAAAATCGTTTAATACGAAACTGTGAGGACTGAAATATTTTTTCATGTTAAAAGAATTTCGTATTATAGGACACTTAATGTACTCTTATAAATTTAACAAAATTAAGTTTATTAGAGTACTTTTTTTACACAGAAATATATATATGCACGTATTTAATAAAAATCAATGAAACACAAACGTTCTCAAGAACTTCATGAAATTTAATACGAAATTTTCAAGTTTTTTGAAAAACAAAACATTTATTGACTTTTTGGAAAATAATCCGGTATTTTTCTTTGCATTGCCTTTTTTAGCATCAAATTGTCAATAAATTGCTCGATGTCGTCCATTTTGCAATTCATTTCACCATTGGGATGCACTTCTAAATAACTGCGCATACTTTTCATGATGTTCCTCATTTCAGATGACGTGGTAACAGGAGCTGCTTCATTCATTTCATTATAATCGTCGGAATCTGTATTAATGTTATTTTGGGGGGATTTGAACAAATTCCAAAATGTCTTTGTCATAATTGGGGCTATACTAGGGGCGTAGCTATCAACGTATCAGCCGTATCAATGATACGGGGCCCGAAGCTACAAGGGACCCATCACGTGTAACTACAGTCTTATTAACAGGGTGCATATCAGAAAAAGGACCCAGAAGGAATTTCGATACACGGCCCCTTCAGAACCAGCTACGCCAGTGGGCTGTACGCACATTATCATTATCTACTGTATCGAATTCTTCGGATTATACAGTAGAAGAGTCCAATAATACAGAAACTTTCTCAAACATTTCATTAAGTGTGTCGCAGCTCAATTTCAAGATCCTCCTTCTTCAGAAGGGAAATCTTTTCGTGTTAAGCGATTTTCATATCGAGTTAAGAGAATTTCACGTTAACAGATATTTCATCTTAAGCGTTGTCGTATTAAACGTATTTCGCTGTGTAGCATTTTCTCACACTGTATTTTAATGATATTGACACACTACATAAACAGTTTTCACAGTAATATTGAAGGTCCATATACCGTTTTAGAGCATAAATCGAAAAGTGGAAAATTTAGTGCGTAGAAAAAACGAATTAATCAAAATATCAATAATTATTTTATTAAAATTTGTTGCTCTGTGTACGATAAGTAAAATAGATTCCATTATTAATAAACAAAAGCCTTTTTATATTGAAAAAATAATAATTTTCTTGGCTTGTTTCTTATTTTGTAAGTGAAGAGATTTTTTTTAAAAAAAGATATTTCCGCTTAAAATATTTAATTGTATTTTTAAATGCTTCTATAAAATGGCTACGCTTGTATATGTAAATACCTTTAAATTATTTGTCTTGTGTGTGTGAATATTCCTTTTTTTCCTTCTTTATTCGTGTTCGGAGGATGAGAACTTTAAAATTCTCGAGAATCGTCTTTATAGGTGATAAAAATAGAAGTAATTTTTAGAATATTTACTTATAAATTTATTTAATTTAACGGAATTTTTATTTTTACGTTTGAAATTTTTTAAATTTTACTCTAATTTTTAAATGCAACTACTATGATAAAATAAATAATTATTATTGTTGTTGAATTTTGAGATAATTTCGTGGAACCAGTGACGTACATAGATTTTTTTCATGGGAGGGGTTATATTTTTAAAAAAAGAACTTTGATGAAAACACCTTGCCGTAATCGTTATGCTAAAAATTGAGAATTTTTGTTTGTTTATGAGAGAGGCTTGAGCTCTCCCTTGTGTACGGCACCGAGTAAAACCAAAGTAAATGAGCAAATTAACAATGTTTAGTTTTTGCCTTTGAATTTGTAACGATGGCTTTAAAAAAATACAGGCAATAATTTAGAAATATTTTTTTCTCGCCGTTATCCGCCCGATTCGCTGGGTATTTCCTGATGTTATATGAATATATACTGTTTATATATATATAAACTTTGATATCTTGTCATGAAGAATTCGATTGTGTTGTAAAACATTCTTATAATTCTTCATTTAAAAAGAGCAGAACTTCTCCAAATTAATAATTTATAAAATTGAAGTAGAAGTACCTTTTACTCTCTCGGAACTCCTTCCCGAGTGGATTTCCACAAAGCCCCTTTTTTAGTGGATCTCTACTCAATAAATAAAAATGCAAAACTGCCAAATTTCGTCTAAATCTAATAGATCAAAAACTGAATCTTTTTTTCATCAATAAGCTCCAGTAACCACCTTTGAGGGTCGATTTCTGTTAGACTCGTTCAACAAACCCGTTCAATTCAACACCATCTACATGCAAACCAAATTGCATTCCCATAGGCCTAGTAGTTCGAAAATGGGTATTTTTTTTATCAATACGGTGCTAATGATTCCCTCTTCTCCATACGAATCTATTTTATAACATAATTTTATTAACAATGTAAAGAGAGGGAGGGATTCTCTCTTTTACACATTGCATACAATCCTTTTTTTCACGCTTTCATTAAACAAAGAAATGCATATTTAGTATACAACGCATTAACATCGGAAACGCTAAAAGAATTGACTAAAATATAGCTTTATCTTCATAAATTTTCTCTATTTAACATCCAGAGACTAACAATGACCTTGACAATATATCATAAACCACTACTTATTATTGCCACGCCTCTATTGATTCGAAATGAAATATCAAAAAGAATTCACTTTTTAAAAATTAATATATCACATAACATATAGTATTGTGAAGTTTTAAAAAAATGTTCATCAGATTCGAAACAAATCATTTATTTTTCTTCTAATTTTCGACACTTTTAGATTTACAGTATCACGATTATTGTTGAAGACGACCCATGTGTGCATAATGCTCATCAAATAAAATCTCCAACAAATATTTAATGCTGAAGCATTAAAGATCATGACAAAACAATTGATTCAAAACACCGGAAAAGCACTTCTATTTTGAATTCAAAAGAATTTCGGAATAAAGTGATTTACTTGTATAAAACGTATGATTATAAAACAAGTTTCCATTGCCAAAAACGCTAATCCCAAATGTATCAATTTTATGAATTCTGAAAGAGGAAAAAGCCTCATCATTTTGTAAACTCATCTACAGAAATTCCGACATTTCCGACTGCTCTGTACAAAATTGATGGCTGTCACATAAAAAAATGGGAATGTTGTGCAGTTATTCGTGCAGAACATTTACAACATTGTTCTCTGCTTTCTTTTCATTTCCGACTACGCTACAAAACCATACATGAAAATAAAAAAGCACGTCCGATACGTTGATGATGTTTCGTTAAAGCTAGACTTTTAATATCTCATTACTATGAGTTATTGTAAGGGTGATTGTATCATACTGAAAGAAGTATCCTGAAAATAAATTTCATGCAATGTTCCTGAATAATGTTGTTGTTGTCGTGTGTTTCATACTGAGATGCATACGAAAGATAGATGAAAAGAAATATACAATACACACAAACACAGAAAAATATAGACTTTTATTACAAAAGATGATGCCAGCATAGCACAGTAGAGGTGCGCTGCTTTCCTTTCGAGATGGGAATCCATTTCAGGCGAAAGTTCGACTTCTTTTCCCGAAGATACATCCATGCCTTATCCGGGATTTGAACCTGAGCCTATTCGATTACAAGCCGAGTGTCTTAACCACCGTACTAGGTGGGCGGCTCCAGAATAATAGGATGACTAAAACATCTTTACTTGTAATGCTTTGATTCACATACAATTGCTTCAAAACATCATTTACTTATTTCACTACTTGGCAGTGCCGATTTATCCATCGGGCACCCAGGGGCCGGATAAGCTGAACTGAATCAGGTTTTGTGGTAATAAATTTCCATCCGCCACTGCCAAAGGAGCCTGTCTATCTTCTGCTCCTGGGGCCCGAAATTAGCTTAAATCGGCACTGCCACTTGATGAACATTAGCTTCTCGTGCGCTTCTATTAACAATATTGTCGTGGTTAAACGCATGGTCATGGTCATGAAGTTGTGGCACGCATTGTCGAGTGGTCGTGAGTTCGAGCCCTAACATCACAGAACATCCACTGTGTAGGGATTATCACTTCAAAAATAAAATTCTCATGGTGTGTGTGGGAGGGGTCTGAACCCCCAAAGCTCCTTATGTACATCACTGACTTTAGTATAGCAGTTCTCAAACTTTGTTAACGTTGTAGCCCTCGTCTATATCATTAATAAACTCTTTTGATTTGTCTTAGGATTTATTGTAACTTTTTAATTTCCAATCAGCTGACATACAATTAAAAAAACCTACCGCTAACTCCCAGAAGTACAAGTATCATCTTTGGGGACTGGCAGAGTTGAGGGTTATGTGTCTGTGATGAATTGTCGGTTAGGTAGAGTTATGATACTTTTCACGATCATCATTCAAAGTATTAAGAAATGAGACGTGCTAAATTGAATGAGCTTAATGCATGTGATGACATAGTCACATGATAATGATAACCTTGTGCTTTTAGCCAATCAGTTCAAAATCTCATTTGACGTCATAGTCACACGATAAAAGCAATCATGTGTTTCCAGCTAATCAGCTCATGCTCTTCGTTGTTGTCAACTTTAGATCTTTTCAGAAAAACTTTCTCTTAAAAAATATAAATTTGTCAACAACAATAATGCACAGGTAAACAAAATATATTTTATTTAAAAGTACATGCATAAATAAGATTTTTTTTAATTTTAAAATCTTTTGAAGAAACTTATTTTTTATGAAATTGGAACATCTTTACACACACACACACAATTATAAAATCCGACATTTTATCCAAGTTTTACAAATAGAACAACAAGCACAATTAGTTTGATGTCTGTTTTGAATTCAATGGAGAACACGTGTTTGTGTCTTTATCAAGTGATCGTCGTGAACTGAGCTCATTTGATTTTGAAGGTGATGTGACATTGAAATTGTGGTAAAATAAATCAAGTGTTATCTTTTGAGCATGGATCTAAATGGTAGCTTATCTTGGTGCAAGCACGAAGTTCTGATTGGTAATTAATTACTGTGTTAATAACAAACAATCAATAAATTTGGATCATTTTCAAAGTCTGCTGCCAATAGTCAAATATACGACTATCTTAATGTTAATTAATTTGAATAAATTAATGGGTTTTTTAAAAAAGAAACTTCAATTTCCTCTATTTTTAATATTTCGAATTCCTCTCCTTCCATGGAGAGAAAATTGTATTGTGCATTGTTTGTATCCATATAAATCTAAATATTTATTTCCGGTAACGATTTTAATACAGCCGAACCCTGATTTAACAAATTCAGCGGGACTGAACAATTTGCTCGTTAATTCGGTGTTATTCATTATATATCGGAGTCCAAAATATTTTTTCTTTTACACTTACCTTTTGAAAATTCTATTGTAAGCAACTACACAAAGAACATCCATAGTTAAAAATTACATACTTATTATTCTGCCGCTGAAAGTATCATTAGCGAATTAATAAGCCACAGTTAAATAGAAATTTTAAAATTTTGACTTATAGATTTTTGACAATCTTTTTGATTACTGACTCGTAAAAGTTTTTTTTTTCCCGACTCTATGCAGAGAAGAAAATACTGCGTCCCTTAAAACTTGCTGCATAAGGTATATTTTTACAGTTTCCAAATAATGTAAAGCGGTAGAAAATGTAACTTTGTTTTTATAGGAGTTTCATTATCAATATCTGCATTAGTATCGCTATTCATTGGCTCTGACAAATCAACGAATTCTTCAACTTCAGTTGCACAGGTATTCAGTCCGTAATCAAGTATAACATAATCGTTAAAATCTTTAAGTATTGCCTGCATTGGGAGAGTTAATTGAGATAAGAATGGGATTTCCTGTCCTGTTCAAGACTCACATGATACCATTACTCTCATGACCAATCTTGACCTTTAAAGTCTAATAATAGTCTGCACCTTTTCCCGTAGAAATTTGCTGCTGACGAGTAATTAAAAAGAACATTTTAATCTCCGAATTAAAAAGAACGTCATTTTTAAGAAAAATCAAATTCTTTTCTAATACAAACTCATTTTAAAAAAATTTCAGCTGTCGAAATAATCTATTAATTCGGGAGTTTTATCCGATTGTATCATTTTTCGAGCTCCGAGCAATTAGATTTAATTTTTTTAAAAACTAATAATGATTTGAAAAAAAAATGTTTGATTAAAACAACAAGGCCACCCTTTTAAACTTAATGGAGAAATCAATTTCGTTTACTACAATAAGAAAAAACAAAAAGCCTTTCATTACTTTTTGTTGGTCTTTTAAGATGTTTTACGGAATCTATTTTTAGTAAGATTAGCCTCATTAATTTGTGTTTTCGTTTAACTGTTGTGAGTAAAAATTTTTCTTTTTTAAAAAACGGGGAAATATATTTACTATTTTTAAGTTTTTGATAATGTTTTGGGCATAGAGTTTCGTGAAAAGAGTAATTTCGTAGTAATTAATCTGTTATACTACAGACGCATACAAAAAAAAACCAAGTGAAGCTCTTATATTTTATAATTATATTTAATAAGGAGTAAAGAAAAAAAGTGCATTTAAATATTATTTACAAAGCATTTCTTGGGCATTAAATAAAAATGTGTTATGTGAGGTATTTATTTGAAAAGGAAATTTAAAAATAGGTAATTCTTTTAACATGCTAAATTAACATGATCGAAATATTTATGGTATAGATCTTGTGTTTATATGAGATAAGAGTAAAACTGCTCCAGTTTCAGCATTTACCTATCATTTTAATAGTTCTCAGCAAAATTAGATTTTTATCTTCTATTGCATTTCTATTTGCAACAAAATTCAGTTCAGACAGCCACAGCAAAAAAACTCCAAGACAAAATTTGAATTATTATTCTCCTTCTCTTTACAAATAGTTACACGAACAGTTATTAGACAGTAGAACAGCAAACGATTCCAGCAATTTATATCGCGTAGCTGATTAGTGCAACGTTAATATTCACTAACTCACTAGAACAATTTACAATATTCATAATTAATTCGCCAAAAGATATTTAAGCAACTTTCTTCTAAAACCAATTCGTTCATTACCAAAAACAGTGGCCTCTATAGTTTCAATAAAAGTACATTATTAGGCACTTTATACAATGTATGAAATTCGAAAGGGGGGTTCCACAACGGTCATAAGAGAAATCACCTGGAAAAAAGAATCTTGTGTGGCAAATGTCGGTATCTATCTGGTTCATCGCCATAACCGCTTACACTTACCACCTGCCTAAAATCTGTCGTAAAAGACCGGATATCAATGGAAAGTAATGTTTTGCGAAATATATATGTATTTTTTAGGAAATAACCAATAATCTCTACAATGCTATTAATTCATTGTTTATTTAGTTATTAATGAATTCCAATTACATAGATGTTGAAACTGTACCTAAGATCTTATATTTCGTCTTCGATAATTATTTTATCTATTTAAATAGGGGAAAGAGTTGATAGTCACAATTTTAATACTTGGGAAAAATTAAAATATCAATTGAAATAATTTATTCCTCTCGAAAAAAAAATATTTTTATATATATATAGAAAAGTAACAAAAATCTTGTACGTTTACTTGTCATCTATTTTTTCTGTCTTATTATAAAATCTTTGAAAGAAAAATAAAAAAGTCGAGTCATTTATTATTTTTAACATGATTATTTTAGAAATAAATTATGTACACATATAATGAGTTTTGTCTTGTTTTTATAGTGACCTAGTCCTAGTGTGTTTGAAGACCCCACTTGTAGAGGGGCTGTCGAGACTCAAAGCCCTCTCTTGTTGGCTTGATGTGAAAGTTAGGACAGGGGGTGCCAGCTCAGGTGTCGTCCTCGTCACTTGACCGCAATATAAAATAACGAGGCTCGTTACCGGTAACCCTCTTGTTGCCTTAACTGCGACGTATTCACTGTGGTTTTCGTATGACAAAAAACTTCATTATTTATGAATGTAAAAAATTACGTCTTTTTCACTCTTTTTGCCTTCCCTCAAAATAAATAAAATTTAATAAGCATTTATGTGACTGATTTATTAATTAATTTTGATAAGGTTGTGTTATATATGGAGCTGTGCAAGGGCTAGGGAAGGCCTTTGTTGCTCCATATCCCACGCAACATGTAATTGTAACTGCAAAGGCCACTATAATAAAAGTATTGTGTTGCGTAATACTTTTTTTATTATGAGAAATAAATAGCTTATATTAGATTAAACGTATTTCTACGAATCAATATCGTTTACCACAAAAAGTTAACGTAAAAATTCATGCTCACTCACGAGTTAAAAAATACTTTAAAAAATGTTCTTTTTTGAAAAAAGTTGCACTAAAAAAATGGAAGAAACATTTATGTCCACAAACTATTGAAAATGTATTCTAAAAAGAAAAATCGCTATTACGCTTCTCAAAAGTATCTTATGAAAAAAAATTACATTTATGAATAAGATTTAGTTCATAGCTTAACTATGAAATCATTACCTAGAATGTAGTAATTGCAGCTATTTTTAATGATAGAAAACAACAACTAAGATCAGTATTCTTCAAATTACTTTAACCCGTGTTTCCCTTGCATTTCACCAAGTTGTACCCCAAAACAAGCCGCACGATGCATTTCCCAATTGGACTCGAATGACACAGGGTGACATCGCCACAAACCATAAACATCCATCATCGACCGAGAGGCTTTACCTAAGAATTCCGACTTGACCCGGTTTTGGAGTTGTGGACCCTTGGCCAGGGTTTTGAGCTGCAGCAGTAGAAAGGGGGGACTTCCTGGAGGGTTTGCGGCGGCAGATGTTCGATAGGCCGAACAGCTGTTCCTCCTCCTTCAGGTATAACCTCTGGTGGCACCCCCACCGATTACGATGTGCATCAGGACGGACAGACAGCAACGATTTTGCCGTTGAACCAGATCGTGCTTGTTGTTTCTTTATTAGATTTCTGCTTCGGTTGGGGGAAAAGAAAGAAACTTGGAATTTTTAGGTAGACCATTATGTGGTTAAAAAATTGCACCTGTTCGGTTGATTGGAAAAAAGATCGGTTTTATTTTTAATTATTTAGAAATAAAAGGCTTTTTTTTGTGAGAAATTGGCTGCCCAAAGTAGATTCTTACGCAAATTTTTCAATTCCTACTATAAGTTCACTCTCTCTCTCTTTGTGTCTGCTGAGTTCCAATTTCTTACTTCTTTAGCACTGTAGGTTCTAGTACTTCTTCACTTTTATTTTATTATACTATATATACATATCTTGTTCAAATTTTCCATCTTTAATAAAACACTTTTTATTCATCTACTCAAATTCAAATACATTTTTTTAACTTGTAGTGGATGACACTTGATGTTAATACATTTTTTCAAATATTAATTCATTAATTCAATTAAAAAATGAATAAATAGTAACAAACAAAAATAATAGTTCAACAGAATATATAGAAAAGAAATTCGTTCGTTGCGTCCCTGTAGCGCAATGGATAGCGCCTTGGACTTCTAATCCAAAGGTCGTGGGTTCGAATCCCACCTGAAATGGCCTAATTTCTGAGAAAGTGATTTCATTTTTACTGTACTATTTTATTTGAATAATTAAATTCAATAAATAAATAAATAGTAACAAAAAATGTGTTCAACATCCTATATAGAAAGGAAAACTGAAAATTGCAAGGAAAATCGCTTTCTCTATTTTGGCACTTAATATTGTGATTCTGTCATATGTATATGCATATGTATATTAATTGTAACCATTTAATAATAAGTAACTGAAATAAAAATTTTCTTTGTTGACCAAAGTAGGAATTGACTTAAGAATTTTTTTTTTATATTATTAGTTTCATTGTAAACGCGCTTTATAAATTAGAGATTGTATTTCAGATCATTTTATTACTGACAAGTATGAATTATGGAACATATTTTAAAAGGGATATTGAACGTCTTGAAATTCTTAGATACGGGAGATGATGTGTATGTTGTGAACATCTATTTTAAGGTATCCGACTACGTTCGGAACAGTGATTTTCAAAAGCGCATAAATGGATAATTTTCATGATAGTTAGTGTCACTTAGATTAGAATATATGCATAAAATTGTTTTAAGGACATTTTGACAAAAAAAATTTACTTAAATACAATATTTTGGTAAAAAAATTAACTTAGAATGATTTTTTTTCCAAATGTTCTCCTTTTGTGAAAAATGCTTCTATTAGAATAATATTTTGCCTGTATATAGCTCAGACCTCTGTTCAGAGGCCCAACTAGAATTTTTGAAATATATAGCTTAGAAGTGGGTTTATTCATATTTTACGGCAACAGAGGGGAGCAATTTTAAGAAAAAAAAACGCTAATAATTATTTCAATGGGTGGTAACTCTGAAAATAATGTGAATTTTTTTAAAAATTATGGTTGAGCCTCTGTAGAGAGGTCTGAGCTATATACAGGCAAACTATTATTATAATAGAACCATTTTTCACATAAGAAGAACATTCGGAAAAAGATTATTCTAAGTTAATATTTTTTGCCAAAATGTTATATTTAAATAAAAAAATTTTGTCAAAATGTCCTTAAAACAATTTTATGCATGCATTCTAATCTGAGTGACACTAAATATCATGAAAATTATTCATTTATGCGCTTTTTTAAAATCATGGTTCCGAACGTAGTCGGATACCTTAATTTAATCTCCAAAAATGTTAAATTCTATTTGCCTAGTTTTTTAAAGCCTGTTGTGTCCTAACCTATGCGTGATGTAGAATTATGGAGTTGCAGTACTAGAGAGAGAGAGCGCTGGTTGACCGTGGTTCAAAACTACGAGGACCGTCGCCAAAAGCCTTCTTGTTGCATTGAAGTGCAACTTTAACAAATCAGTCTTTAAAGAATGCATTCCGAATCGGAATTATTTTCTTGTGTTGCTTGTTATTTCATTAATTTTTGTAAAATAATTTTATTACGTTAAAAAATTAATTTTCCTTCGAAAAAAAAAGTATCATAGAAATGTGGGATCGCTTGAAATCTGAAGACCTAAATCAGTTCTCAAATCGATCGCTTTCTTTTTTTAAACTTCTTTTTCTCAAAAGAAGATGTGTTCATGTTTAGTCTAGGAATATACAAATGTATTCTTCGCTAGTGAAATATATTTTATTCAGTGCAACGTGTACTATTTGAAAAAGTTTCTAGATTTCAATTATTTATATTTATAAAGAATGCAGTTCTTTATTTTCCTGTTGGAAATTTAACTAAATTAAGAACTGACTTAATTTATATAAATAGGATTTTATATATAAAAAAATAATTATAGAGTTCAAAACCCCTTATGAATAAAATACTTAAATGAAAATTGCCTTTTACATACGAAATTATTTCATCTGGGTCGTGTTGGACCTTTGTTTATATCATAAGATTCGTGATCGACGACAAAAAAGTTGAATTACGGATTTGACTTCTGGGAATACCAATGATTCTTCTGGATAAATGGAGCTAGACCTGAAGTTGTGTGGAAGTTCGGGAAATGAGATTAATTGATTGCTTATCAACGTCGCTCTTAGAAGCAACGTGAGATCAGATGGCAACAGCTCGTAATTTCAAATTTCAATTAAGTGACGACGACGACACACATTTGAACTGGTACTCCACTCTTAAAAATTCCAAAGGGAGACTTTGAACCTCAACAGATTCTATGTGCATCAGTTGGGAGAACAAGCCTCCAGCCCAGTTGTCATTTTTGCCCCTTGCCCGTAGTTCATAGTAATGAGAAATGAGATCTTTCACCAATATATAGACCTCCTATAATTCTTGGTGCAACCTAATTCAATTACTTTTTAAAATATCAAACCTTTACATGTGTTTATTTCTGATGCAATAAACTGTAAACAATTGCCTATTACAAGTACATGTGTTTATGTCATAGTATCGTTGCGAAAAAGTGCTTATTAACGTAGCACTCTGAAACAGCACGAAGACTGTTGGTGACGGACCTCGCAGTGGCCGCTGTAGCCTAGTGGTCAAGGTATCGGATCGTGGCTGACATGCCATGAGTTCGAGCCCAGTACCACTAAGGACCTGTCGTTTAGGGGAGCGTTGCACCTTAAATCTGTCGAGAGCTCAAACGTTCTCCCGTTGGTGTGGTGTAGTAGTTAGGAGAGGGGGTGCCTGCTCAGGTGTCGTCCTCTTCACTTGACCATGTTTCAAAATTACGAGGTTCGTCGCCAAAAGCCCACGGGTAGCTGAACAGTGCGACGTTAATATTCACTCACTCGGAATATTAATCTCAACGGACCTCGCAATTTTAAACCATGGTCAAGTGCCGAGGGGGACACCTGAATTAGCACCCCATCTTTTCATACTACCTCACCATGCCAACGAGTACAGTGTCGTTGCACATTGTTGTTAAATGCTAGGGTGGATTTCTTTCTCTTACCTATATCTGAATAGCAATTACCTAAAGCTTTAGTCGGACCTTTGTATCTCCTTTATAAAACACATACATTAGTATTAAATAGACAGTTATTTCTAGTTATTTATTCAAGTTATTTCTAGTCGCCCATCCGGTATAGTGGTTAGCGACACTGACTGCTGTGTTGTTGGGACTGGGTTCGAATCCCGGGGAAGACATGGATGTTTGTAAATGTATAGTACCTTCGCGGCATGGGGGTACTTTAAATAGCCGTTGAGCCGCAAGTCTTCTCGTGAGGTTGATGGAAGGGGAAGAGAGGTGGGAGGCCCCTGACCATCCCCAGGGTGTTCTCCCTCTAAATTGGGGTGAAACCGAGATAAATAGTTCTGTCACCTGTATGGTGCTCAAAGCTACCGCTAACGGCAGGCGTCACTTAGCCCTTTGCCATGAGGAATTTCGTGGGCCTTGATCTGGCCTTTGTCGATCAGGTGGCACTAGTAACAACAACAACAACAATTATTTCTATCGAAAGAATGGAAGACGTTTAAAAGAAAACGAAAATTGCTCCATAAAGTTTTCAATAAGTTATTGCTGTTGTGTGAAAACCTTCTCCTACCATCAGTCTAATGACTACATAACAAAACAATATAATAATAAAAATATGATCGCATTCATCAATCCTCTGTTACCAACACGTCGCTTTTTTTATTCAGTCCATTGCGTCCACCGAAACATAGGTAACCATATGATACTGCGGCAAAACACCGGTTGATAACAGAAGGCCAGTGAGTGCAGCACACTTTTTACCTGTTCCTGGACATCACACATATGTCCATATTCCCCGCTGCAGCCTGAATTAGTTTCGGTCGACGGCGGACTGATTCCTTTCCATCTGGCCTCCGATAAATCTTCGACCTGGGGACCAAGGGGGGTGTTCCTTCCGGCGGATGGATGCAGTCGCGTGGCCCCTCAGCAGCTGCTAGAAATCGTCTGCCGGCGCGTGCCCCGCACGAGAGTCCTTTTGCCCCCGTCCAAAGACGAAGGGGGAGAAAATATTAACTCTTTATTATTATTGCTGCTGCATTTTTTTTTTCCAGCCTCTCCTTCCTGTAATGGGTTGTTTCCTTTTCCGTTTTCTCGGATAGGTTAGAGGTTTTTTTGCGAGGTGTGTTTCCGCCAAGAACGGAAACGCCAAGAACCCTCTTGTTGTCAACCGTTGAAAAGTCACCCCTCCCCCCATTCTCGTTCAGTTGTGGTTGCCATTTTTCAGATCTAATTAATGGACTTAATTGGGAGTTGCAATCTGTTGTCTGAGTAATTCCTGCCGCTCACGTATTGTATGGCTTGTCGGGGGGTTGTAGTAATTGACATACCCATGCAGCTGGATGCAGTTAGGTGCAAAAGAATTGATTGGTGTCTGTATTGCTTCGTGCATTAAACGGGGATGGTAATAAACAATTCGTTTTATCGTTATCGGCAGTGATTACTAAACACCAATAAGAGTAACCACAATGTCTAATTTTCTATGTGGAAATGTGTTTAAGGTATCCGACTACGTTCGGAACCGTGATTTTAAAAAACCACATAAATGAGTAATTTTCATGATATTTAGTGTCATTCAGATTGGAATACATGCATAAAATTGTTTTAAGGACATTTTGACAAAAAAAATATATTTAGATGTAATATGTTGGCAAAAAATTAACTTAGAATAATATTTTTCCCCAAATGTTCTCCTTTTGTGAAAAATGCTTCTAGTATAATAATATTTTGCCTGTATATAGCTCAGACCTCTCTACAGAGGCTCAACTAGAATTTTTGAAAAATTCACATTATTTTCAGAGTTACCACCCATTGAAATAATTATTGGCGTTTTTTTCTTAAAATTGCTCCCCTCTGTTGTCGTAAAATATATGAATATATATATAAACCCACTTCTAAATTATATATTTCAAAACTTCTAGTTGAGCCTCTGTACCGAGATCTGAGCTATATGCAGGCAAAATAAATAGATTTTTTTTTTGTCAAAATGGTCTTAAAACAATTTTATGCATGTATTCTAATCTAAGTGACGCTAAATATCATGAAAAATCCATTAATGCGCTTTTGCAAAATCAAGGTTCCGAACGTAGTCGAATACCTTAAAGTAATGGTTGTCACTTCTTGTGAATCAATAATTCAATGGGTAAGTGAGTGTTTATTAACGTCACACTATAAAACAGCAAGAAGTCTATTGACACTGTTAGTTCTGTTAATGAACCGCGCCCTCTAGCGGCTTGTAAAATAAAACGTCAGTGTATGTGTAACACTCACTCCGAGAGGTAGTGTACGGAGTAGAGAAATTAAAGAGTTCACAGTCCACTGCTAGTGTTGTTTATTGTGTTGAGTCAAAACATGGACCAACATTTCTTTCAGGTGATGATGACTATCCAAATCGAACTATAAACTGTAGAGAGAAACTAGATGAATATAATTCAGAACTGAAAAACTGTGTTAATGAACAAATTGAAAACTTTCAATCGGTGCTTAATATTCATGTTAATGATTTTTTAAACGACCTTCTTAATCTAAGCAATAATTATATAACTATTTTACGTGTATTAAGTTTTATTTTCAGGTTCGTGGATAATTTAAAGGGAATAAATAAAGTGGCTGGTCCACTCACGACAAAAGAATTTGAGAAAGCTGAAACATTTCTGGTAAAAAAAGTGCAAGAGCAAGAATTTTCCAGTGATATTAACCATCTTAAAAGTAAGGGGAGTGTGCTACCAAACAGTAAGTTAAAGACATTGAATCCCTTTTTAGATGACAACGGAGTCTTAAGAGTAGGAGGACGATTGTGTAACTTAGAGTTAAGTTTTAATAAAAAGCACCAGATAATTTTACCAAAAAATAATAAATTAACTTTAATAATAATAGAATATTTTCATAAGAAATATTTATACATGTGGGAACTGTATCGTTACTGAATCATATTCGGGGAAAATTTTGGCCGTTGAATGGTAGGTCAATGTGCAGAAAAATTGTATATAAATGTATTGTATGTTTTAAAGTGAAACCAATTGTGTCAACTCAAATTATGGGTAATTTGCCAAAAGAGAGACTTATAACTGATTATCCATTTAATTGTTCAGGAGTAGATTTCTCTGGTCCCTTTTTCATTAAAAATAAAGGACAACGTAAAGGAAATTTGTTTAAAGTGTATATTTGTATTTTTGTGTGTTTTGTGTTTAAAGCGGTACATATTGAGTTAGTATCAGATTTAACATCGCAAGCATTCATTGCCGCGTTGAAAAGGTTTATGGCTCGAAGAGGCAAATGTGCAAAACTTTTTTCGGACAATGGTAAAAATTTCGACGGAGCTAGCAATGAAATTAAAAAATTCCTTGAAATAGTCAGAAACCCAGACGAGAAAAATTAGAAGGAATAGAGGAATAGGCAGAAGGAATAGAGTGGAAATTTATTCCTGCGAGGTCGCCCAATATTGGAGGTCTTTGGGAAGCGGCCATAAAGTCATGTAAATATCACTTAAAAAGAGTTGTGAATGGAATTAATTTAACGTACGAGGAACTACTTACGGTCACAGTACAAATTGAGGGAATTTTAAATTCTCGACCGCTTTGCCCCCTATCAAACAATGATGATGATTTCCAAGTGCTTACACCAGCTCATTTTTTAATTAATAGGTCTTTAAATTCGCTAGAAGAGCCTAATTTGACAAAATGTAAAGAGAGTAATCTCCAAAAGTGGCAAAAAATAACTAAGATAGTTCAATTAATGTGGAAATTTTGGAGTCGTAATTACTTGAATCAATTACAACAGAGAGGAAAATGGATGTTTGAAAAAATAACATTAAAATTGGAGACTTGGTTTTAATAATTGAAGAGAGAGAAAATTTACCAACATATAAATGGGCATTAGGTAGAATCGTAGAATTGTATTATGGCGAAGATAAAAAAGTGCGTGTTGTAAAAATTAAAACTCAGTATAATACATGTAAAAAAGCCATATCAAAAATTTGTGTTTTACCAATGGAAGATCCTTAAATATAAGTTGAATTTTTCATTTAGTGTACCATTGGTGGTGTGTAAATTTACTCATTGTTAGTAAAGTGATTTTGTATTTGTATAAAAAAAAATATTGTTATTTGTGAAATCTTGAATTTATATAATGATTTATGTAATTGTATTTCTTGAGAATTGTCACGTGTTGAATGTGTGTAGTAATCTAGATGTAAAACAATTATGAATGTTAATTTAGTAACAATGATTGCATGTTTAAACCAGTGCAATGTGGGGCGGTATGTTAGTTCTGTTAATGAACCGCGCCTTCTAGCGGCTTGTAAAATAAAACGTCAGTGTATGTGTAACACTCACTCCGAGAGGTAGTGTACGGAGTAGAGAAATAAAAGAGATCACAGTCCACTGCTAGTGTTGTTTATTGTGTTGAGTCAAAACAGACACGAACCACGTAATTTTGAACCATAATCAAGTCACGAGGACGACAGCAGAGTTGGCACCCCTTTCTCCAAACAACCACACCACGCCAATGGGAGGACTCTGAGCCTCGAAAGATTTAATGTGTATCATCTCCTCTACGTGGCGGGTCTTCAGTTACATTAGGGCTCGATTTGGCCACGAATTTATGACCATAACCACTAGGTTAGCGCGGCCACTAACAATGATTCAGAAAATATATTAAAATGAAGAACTTTTGCTTAGTAGATTCATTCTTAAATTCCTTGCGGCCTCGATAGACGAGTAATATGGTAGAGATTGATTGATTTTTTTTATCAGTCATTCGTCTTATTCAGAAGCTACGCGAGGGCTATTGTGACGGACATCCTAATTTTGAGCCTCGGTCAACTTCCGAGGATGACGCCGCCTTTAGAAAAATTATTGAGTGATTAAGTTTAACTTATAATTAATATATAGAAGAGCTATACAACAGAATGCATAATGCATAATGGATAATGATACCGTTAGAGCAGTTTGCATTTATCCGATCTTGCCTCGCATTTGTATGCCTTAGCGTAACAGAACCTTCATTTCGCCGATGTTAATTCCTTCTAACAACTATTGTTGCCAGAACCTTTGCACTGTTTTATCCTTACACTGTAGGGAACAGTTTAATGACCAACCAGCTCCACGCATTTCGACTATGGGACTTTTTTCGAAGTTGTCCAATTGGCTGTAAGGTCTTCTACAACTTCGTAATGGTAAATGATAATAATAAATGATAAAAAGTATAAAGTCAATACGCGATAACATCACTAAAGCATTCTAAAGGCACGTCATCTATATTTACCAATTCGCCTTCTTCCATAAAGTATAACGAACTCTCTATATAATAGAACAAAATGCTGTATGATTCGGACAACTCACAATAATAAATTATATAGAAAAAGATATGCCTCTGAAGCAGTAGCGCACACAGGAGTTTTTCAAGGGGGGTCGAAAGTTCACCATTCTTGTATTATGCCGTTTTGATTTTGTTGATTTTCGGGAACAAAACACAGTAAAAAACGAATTATTGAATAAATAATTAGCAGTAATTAATAAAATTAATTATTAATAATAAATACTTAATTAAATTTTACGTACTCTATACTTGGAATTATAATCAATTGGAAAAAATCAAGGGCTTTGGGGGGGTCTGGACCCCCAGGACCCCCCTTTGTGTGCGCCACTGCTCTGAAGGGATGAGGCTAGTTTAGTTTTGTTTAAAATCATGAAGTATGTATAAATTAAACGGATTGTTGGTTTCATTTTTTTATGAAAAAAAAATAATAATAAATAAAAAATAAATGCTTATTTTTAATGACTTTGGTAATTTTTTTTTTGTTGATGTTTTCGTCTAACGTAAAACAAGTGTAATATATATAAAAAAAATTTAAATCAATTCCTACTTTGAATGGATGAATAGAAAGTATTTTATTAACTATTGAAAATTTGAACAAGATATATATATAGGGAAAGAGTGAACTCTCTCTAATAGTAGGAATTGAAAAAGAGCATGATTTGTCTGCATTGTTATAACAATGCACACCTGGTTTGGCTAGTTTCGCTGAAAAACCGGTTTTCGACACCAACTTTTGTCATTGTTTTAACGGTTACATTGTTACAACAATGGGGACGAATCTGAGTTGGCGACGAAAACCGGTAATTAATTTAATTTAATTTAATTAATTAATCAATATTTGAAAAAATGTATTAACATCAAGTGTCATCCACTACAAGTTTAAAAAAATGTGTTGGAACTTGACTGGATGTGAATAGAGAAAGTATTTTATTAACGCGAATGTAAATTTGAACAAGATAAATATATAAACATATAGAGTGTGAGCTAATTGTAAAAATTGAAAAATAAGAATTGAACAGGGTATACTCACGATAAAAAATGATATAGCATTACTATTACGTACTGATTCCACTATCCTACAAATATCCTTTCAATTTTTATATATATATATATATATGTCATTCATTTCTGTCAGAATCATATCACTTTTTTCCTGGTATAAAATATTCTCTACGAAATTCTTATCATTTTCTGCATCATAATGTTAAATAGGTTTTGATTTTATTTTAACGACGCAGTATGATAAATATTAGTATCATTATAATCATATTATTTTATATTAATATAGGAACATTTTCTATTTTAGTTCCAAATTTAGATCTTGATCCGAAATTTTATAAGAAGCAACGCTAATTTTTCGATTCTTACTATTAGCTCACACTCTTTATATATTCATATATGTTTATATATTTATCTTGTTCAAACTTTCAATCACGCGTTAATAAAATATACATTCTATTCATCCAATCAAGTTCAAATGCATCGTTTAAAACTTGTAGTAAATGATAATTGATGTTAATACAGATTTTTCAAATATTAATTCATTAATTAAATTTTATTTTTTAAATTTATTCTGTGTTATTTCCATCGTAATTACAATTAGCTGCAACAGATGGCACCAGTACGTTTTTGTAACAAAGAAGTTGCCGTTGAACATTTTTTTTTAATTACTTGTTTAGTTATAAATTGTTGTATCGCTGATAAAATTTCTTTTTCGAATCTGGAAAACTATTCTAACCTGTAAGAATATTTAAAAGAAGTAAACAGTTCCTACTCATTCGATTTTTATTAACTTTAGAGAAGGATATGCCAGCTCAGATGTCCTCCTCATTTCACGATGGTTCTAAATTCCGAGGTCCGTTCCCAATAGCCATCGCGTTACATTATAGTGCAATAGAAACAACAGGACTATATTTGACGGACCTCATAATTTTGAACCATGGTCAAATGATGAAGATGACACGCGTATACTGGCACCTCACTCTCCAAATTTTCGCACCATGCCTACATGAGGAATTTGAGTCTCGATAGCTCTCACGGCAGGTCTTCAGGGGCACTAAGATTCTATGAATTCTTAAGGCCGTAAAACAAGTACACGTTTCAAGCAATTTTTCGTCCAATTCGTGCAATTTTTACTCAGTTGCCATAGCAACGGCTTAAGAACAACTTTTTGCTAGTGATCTCAAAAAGTTGTTTCAAATAAAAGTTGCTTGAAATTCCAGCCAATGGTGTTCTTCGGCACCCTACGTCATAAACAAGATGGCGGCTTCGGTTTCGTCTAACACGTCAGATATGCCGTATAATATTTTAATGGTGTATAATATTTTAAATAGGACGGTGCTCCATTTTTGTTTACACCCATCAGCAAAAGCGTGAACGAAATAAAAGAAATAATTTTGGATGTTCGATTTCCGAAGCAGAAAAATCGGCGAGTAATTTTTCAATGTGGAGATAGAGCGCGGTTGACGTCAGAGCATGTCGTTTTGTTTAAGGCAACCCTTACCCTCAGATTAGGCTAAAAGTTGAACGAAAAAGTTGGATGGAAAATGTACGTGTGATATGGCCTTTAGCTATCGCAGCCAATTGAATTTTTACCATGAAATCGCGAATCGGAGAGAGAGAGAAATGAACCCTACACGATATTTAAACTACCATGCCATCATTGCATTGACATAACTGATTACAGAAACCCGCCACTCGAGAGAAAATTCTCACAGTAATAAACACATCGAGGGGCGGGTGTATATCGTTACTGGTACAATAAAAAAGATGCAATTCTCCTATACTTTACGAGAATTAAGTTTCTCGGATGAAAAAGCGATTAGGCGCCAATTGGCTGTGCTTTATTTGGAAATGAATTGCCGGATAAGGTATGAAGAGCGCTCATAACAGTCAAAACGGGACGCCCCACGCTGCGCCTTAGAGGAAACTTGTTGCACTTTTGTTAACATACGCTGACCCCTGTGGTGTAGCAGCTTTGTGAAATACTAAGTAACCGTCTGATTTTCTCTACTGCATCCAGCAGGGTCCCCGGATATCGGCAATTGGTTACATGGGGGTGCGATTAATTCGAATCATCAGTTGAGGCTATGGGGTTCCGAAAAAACCGCTTTTTCTCACGCCTGGGCCTATGAAGGGGAACCTCCCGTACGTAAGAGCAGTTGGAGGATGTTGCCATTTAAGTATGCGCAATTAACGGATCAGAGAATTCGTTTTAAGTTGTGGTACTGATTTATATATAAGGGGTGTTCAAATGAAAGTGATTCGAGGCGTGTATCCATGAGATGCGTAGAAACAGAAATGAGGCAGATACATACATAGAAACAACAATATTTAATAAGTGAAATGCATACAAAGTTTGTTAAAAGAAATCACTCATGGTGTTTAGACAGGTTTCTCATTTCTTAGGAAGGTTACGAATTCCTCCCACGAAGAAGGATGTTGGTTTATCATGGAGCCGTTTCAGAACAGAACCGATGGAAACGTTGAACTCATTTGCGACGTCATGAATATTTCGATGTCGATTTCCCTTTATTGCAGTGTCAATGTGCATAATCAGCTTCTCTGTCACAACTTTGTGTGCCTGATCAGGCCGCGTCAAATCCCTTGTCTCCTGTCGACTGTCGCTAAACATTCTCGCCAACATCGTCACTGTGGGTTTCGACACACACGTGTCACGATGCACAGCCAGCACCTCCTAGATACAAGACCTGGCCACTGATTTGTGACGTCACTACTAGTAGGGAGAAATCGTCCATCGCCTACGGAGATTCTCTGATGTATTTTTTTGAATACTTTTTGTTATAAACTAATTATACTCTTTTTTTTTACAGGAGATTAAAAAAATTAGTAAATTAATCATTAAATTGTATTTCATGTACATAAAACATGAGTAAATATTAGTTTTCCTATTTAAATAATAATTGCAAATAATGATTATCCATTACTACGAACGCATTGCGTTGAGCATAAACACATTTATTACATTGTAGCAAATTATAAGAGCCTTTTGTATTCGTATATTTCTTTTTTTACATAACTATAATTATTTCTTAATTTTAAAATTTATCTTCTTATTTTATTTCAGAATAGTTACAAAGAGGAAAATATAATTAGAAATAGTTTTCAAAACAAAAACGACATACAAATTTAAAAGAAGTAACTTTATTGGTATCGCACATCAAGTAGTATTAAATAAATTTCAAATATATTTGTAGATAAATCTACAACTGTATAATTATAGATATATACAGGAAAATAAATATATACTTAAAAATAGATTACACAGTTTATTTAGCTGTTTGTCTGTCACTTTTCTTTCCTTAAATTTTTAGTACTTTTTCTCTCAAAAGTAGTTAAATATGTTTTAAAACTTTATTGGTATCAAATTAATAAATAAAAGTTTACTATCTGCATAACAGCATGAAAAATTACCATAAAATAAGTTGACAAAAATATTTTTTATTAAATCCATACATATATGATTACAGATACGTACATGAAACTAAATATGTACGCAGAAACAGATTCCAGTTTATTTTGCTATTTGTCAGTTACTTTTCATTGCTTAAAATGTTTCTATATTTTCCCTCCAACAATAGTTATTCAATTATGCATTGTTAAAAATGTAGATTAAATGTGTTTTAAAACTATTGGTATCATGCACAGTGTAATAAGCAAAAATTCTTCACTCTCTTCAATAACAGCATTAAAAATTATCAAAAAATAAAGTTCCCATAAATAACAATATAACAGGTTATAGTAAAATAAGTTAAAAATATATGTTTTTTAGATAAATTGTGCATATATTAAAGCATAGAGTTGTATACCTAAAATAAATGTATATATAGAGAGAAAATATAATACACTCATATGTAAAAAAGAAATTCATTTAGCTAATAAAATAGGTATTTTTTTCAAAGCAAAAAAAAAAAAAAAAAAAAAAGAAAGACAAACAAATTTAAAAACAGTAGCTTTATTGGTATCAAATACAATCACAGCATTAAGAATTATTAAATAAATTTCAAATATGTTTCTAGACAAAAATGTATACTGTATAATTATAGATATATACAGCAAAAATAAATACATACATAAAAATAGATTATACAATTTATTCAACTGTTGTCGCAGTTACTTTTCTTTCTTTAAATCTTTGGTACTTTTTCTTCCAAAAGCAGTTATACATTGTTGCAAATGTGAATTAAATATGTTATAAAACTTTATTTTTACCATGCATAGTACATGCATAAATTCAATTGAATTTATCAAGTTAATCAATATTTCTGAGGCAATTTGACGTTGATTATTTTGTTTAAGGAACATATTTTCATAATCATTAGAAAGAAGTTTCTGAACTATTTTATAGTTGTAGAGCACTACTGTAACATCTGGAGAAGGGCACAATAAACTTCCTCTGTCTAAGTTACGTATTAAATCATAGTTAGAATTTAGTTCAAAAGATTTATTAAGAACAAGTGATTTGGAACAAAAGTCGCATTTTAATTTTTTAAGTGCTGCTCTAGCACAAACACCAGCTAAATATGTTAAAACAGGTAGATACGGCTGAGCATCATGAAAATCTTTTTCAGATAGTGTAATATTAAAATTATGCAATACTGATGACTCTAAAGGATTTTCATTACACAATCTTCCAAATGAATGTCTTTTAAGTTAAGCTGGCCATATGTGTTTGAAACCAAAATTAGAGGTAAAAAATTTTGCATTCTTAGTTTAGCTTCTACTTCATAAAGCTGTCGAATTGAGATATTAAATATTGAGAACCTGAAAGTGTTCTATATTTGTCAAAACGACTTTCTAACACATCTGTTTGAATTTTTCCGGGAAGAAAATACTGAAATTTTAATTCGTTAATGCAATATTTTGACATTTCAAGTAAAGCGTATGTGGTATGAATAAAAGCAAGATGTGTTTTTTAGTAATGGTGCCAGTAGTACAATTTTTTTCCCTTCCACGAGTCTAACCATGACAAAATTTTATCCAAGAATTCACATGTTTGGTTGTCTGGAGATAAAGTAATCGGTTGCTGATAAGGATCAAGCAAATGTTGTCCCTTTAAAGGTGTTTTAACATTAACTATTTTCCACCATGTACAAATTAAGGGGAGTTGGAAACCTCTCTCTCTCTCTCTATACTGACAATGTTAAATTGGCTGTTTTCGATGTACCTTTTCTCAAAATCTATTTTATGTACATGCTTGAAATTTTTCATACTATTAAAGTACACCTCTCTCATACTAAAATGAGCTTTTAGCTCATTTTGAATTTTTAATAAATTATGAAATATTTTATCAAACATTGCGAAATTTGACAAATTTTTTACTTAAAAATTTCTAAAAATTAAATTTTTTAGTTTTTTACAAAAGCTCATTTTAGTATATATTAGACATCATTATAAATAATTCATAAAAATTTACATACCTGTCAACAGTAGTTTCTCAGAAAAGGTACATCGCACATTAAAATTTACATTTTGAGATAAATTGATTTTAATGCATACAGTGAGACTTCTAATTGGCTAGGAAATTAAAAAAATAAAAGGCTCAATTTAAAATAAAAGATACATGTTTTGGTTTATATCAGTCGTTACACTTTTAAGCAAAAACAAAGTAATTTGTTTACAATTTTCTCTCTCGCCATTAAAATGGGCGTGGCCCAAATTCAGTGATTATATAAAAATACGTTTTAAGGGCTTCTAAATACACTAGAGGTTAAAGTAAGGTATTTTTAGAAAGGTTAAAATGTATACAATTTGAAAATATAAAAATCTCAAAATGTCAAAAAAAATAAGATTTTAGCTTTCCAACACCCCTTAAAGAAATAAAAATTGATGTTTTTTCATAACTAATTAGTTTATGTTGCTCTCCTAATAATTGAAGCACCTGAATAACAAAATTATTAAATATCTTAAGCACAAGTTTCACATTTTGTTTTTCAAGATTTGTAGGACATAAAGCCTTCAAAGTTAAACCATAAGCAAACTTAGAAAAATTTGCTTCTAATAATGTAATGATCTTCAAAATCTGGAAAATAAAAACGTTAACCTGCATTTTTTTGATTAATCCAATTGTTACGAATGCATTTAAAAATGTGTACTTAATCAATAACAAAAAATAAAGGATTGGAAGAATCAGAAGGATGTGGATATACAATACTCAATTTGGGAGGAACAGAAAGTTTGACATTGCTTTTCGATTTATAGAATTATTGTCAGAAACTACACCTATAACTTTGAATCATATACCATCAAGTTCTACGATGGTTTTTTTAACAACAGCAAACAATTTTTCTCCATCGATTTTTTTCACTGGCATTATATGAACTACTTCTTTAAGAGGAGAAAGAAGACTTTGAATCACATGAACACATATGCTGAAGTAGCAGCTTGTTCACTGTTATATGCCATCCCTAGAATATAACCCCCTTCGGTGTATCTTCGTATTGCATCATCTGAAAAGTGTAATTCACAAACCTATAAAATTAAATATATATATATATATATATATATATATATATATATATATATATATGTTTTGCATCAACAAAAAATATTTGTTAGAATTAACAAAAATTTCTCTGATAATTTGATTTTTTTAAAATGAAGTTAATGAATTGTGTGAGTCATGTTTATCTGTTTTCAGCTTACTTTTACAGCTTTATTTTTTCTTACTTTTAAAGTCATCCTAATAAGTTCAAAAATCAGCTAGTTTTTTGTTGTTGTTGTTGTGAATGCGTTTTGCGTTTTGTATCTCACATCATATTAATATACAAAATATACAACAAATGGTTGCTTATGTTCATATTTACATTGACTACGAGCTGTATATCATAATGGGCTTTCTTTGCTAACAAACTATTAATACTTAAGGTAATTTCGTTGATTCTACGAAAAGGTATTTGGTAAATGAGACACAAAAATAAAGCAGCAATAGCAAAAACACTAGACAGTTTTTGTCTCATTAACAATGCTTGTTTGGGCTCATTTTTAAAAACATAAATTTTATTAGGGCTACAAAATATTTATTTCATGAACAAAACACCTTTATCATTATAGATAAATTAAAATGAATTGCCAATGTTTAAGAAACTCACATGAAGAAAAAGAAATTAGTACATTTTCAAAGGTCTTATCGAACAACCTATTAGTTATTTGTAGACTTTTAAAATAAAGATATTATTACAATTTCCATAAATAGAATAAAATTAAAAAACTTACCTTCGAATACTTTGATGGAACAAAATCTTTTCTTGAAATGGCTTGTATCCAATTTTTTCGAAGAAAGTCCTCTTTTGGGAATCCAAACGTTTTTACTGACCCAGTATCTTTATAATTGCTATTGCAATTCTGTACAACTAAGTGTAGACCATTTTTTTATGGTTTTATCCAAAATCGTCACAAATAAATTGAAAATCTGCAGTAAAAATGTAGAAAGCTGCGAAATGTACAGGAGCAACAATCAAAATGGCGTAGGCGAGTAAAGTGAACTTCAAATCAGGATGTATTTCTATACCTACTATATGTGACGTCACAAGCCTCTCTCATTTCAGTGACCAGGCCTTGTATCTAGGAGGTGTTGGCACAGCCAGCATTCTACGATGATTATCTAACGGCTTGCACCTTTCCAGTGTTAAAATTTTTATTACAGTTCGCTGATCCGTTTTGGACGGAGTTGCATCCAAACCAGCAATTTTTAAATGAATGCCACGTCCTTACGAATGCAGTTGTCACAAATCTGCTTTCGCACACGCGGTATATATACACCTTCACTGTCGCGTTTGTTTCTCGAAAATACATTGAAAACTGACTTTGAAAACTGTTCACATGCGACGTTTCGAATCACTTTCATTTGAACATGCCTCATATATGTAATAAAATGGGGTTTTTTTTAGGGTTGAAAAAAGGAAATTTTAAAAGCTTTAACTATGTTAAAAATAATTTTAAAAAATTTCACAATTTTTTGAAAGATTTATGAACGTATGAGATGTCCACACAGATTATACACAGTGGACTATGCAGCATCGCGAAGGCAAGATGCACCAAAGCTCAACGAAATTAATGAATAACATAAAACTAAAGGTTAAATTTTTGAAATAACACGTTCGATGTGAGCAGAATACGAAGAAATCAAAATTGTGTGCAGTTGTCATGAATAGCAGTGTGTTTTTCCAGGGATGTCTCAAGGCATGGGGCCAAATGGTCCCCGGGCTAGAGCCTCAGCTTCGAGGAAGGCCTCGTCTCGCTCTCGACTCGGCCCCAATAAGATCATGATCCGAATACTTTCAATCGTTAAAGGTTATTTCCGGGCATATTTTCCGAAAATATCTCCTTCATACCAATTGGCAACAGTGGCAAGACCGCATCATTACGTATGTCCGCCGTCCTAGGCCTCGACCTACCACATACGCCACCATTCCTCATTTAGTAGAAAGGCGGAAGTCGTTGTGAGGTCGATATAGTTGCTCACATTTATATGTTACCGGTTACCTTTAGTACGAGCATTTAATAACGCATGCTATATACTGTCTACTTAAAAGTAAGTCAGGCGAATCGACTTTTGTATGGGGGCCCAAGCCTCAAGAAGTCTTACGACACCTTTGTAGGTATGTTACGATACGTCTTGGCATTTGAAACAAAGAGAACATGTGTTCTTGCAATATATCAATCCATGCTGATATCGCATGTGTTTCCAAAATTTATCTGACCTAACAGTGGTTAGCGTATGCTAGATCAATTATTAGCCTATAATAGATCACATAGGTTTGCTGAACGACAAATCAACATAATGGGAGGGGCAGGGCAGCCGTGTAATCTTGTGGGCATTGAAAAATTGCTTAAAGTTGTGTTCTATGTCCGGTTTCACATTGTCTACAACCAAGTTGCAATACAGGACAATCTCTAAATTTTCAAACACTTAATACAAGCTGTTCAGTGTAGCGGTAATATGTATTGGGGAAGGAGGGGAGGACATCGTGTAAAATACCGGTATAGCGATGCATAATATGAGAACCACATATGGTTATATAAGTCATATAAGAACCTGGATGGGGAATGCCTATCTTAAGGAGACAGTCCACTTAAATCTGCTTATAAGTCACAAAAAAATTTCATAGGAATATCAATATATCACACACAGATAAATAAAAATATCAAAAGTTAGGGATTTTAGATTTATCTATAATTAACTTTGCCTTTGATTAACGCTGCGCATTTCGTAGCAACACGAGGACTATATTAGCTATGGACGTCAATGAAATCTCAGTCAAACAACAAGAAGGATGATACCTGAGCATACAAATTGTCGATTTGAATAAAAGAGATTATTGCTCGTTAACTTTGACTTGATTTCAGAGTCGTCTCAGAGTATCAGGAAAGGAGGTGTCAAGGTTTCACGTAGCAATTTTGAAAATTAAATATTGGTTCAACTGTCGTCTTTCACTTGACAGAAGTATAAAATAATCGACAATCGATTACATATATAAATACAGATCTAAAGGGATATTGACTAAGCATTAAATCATTGAATTGATTAAACAATAAAGAACTTTAAAATTCCCACATAAAATATCTGAAACACGTTTCTTAAATTGTTTGGGAGAGGAAGTACCCTAGCTCTGAGCTGTGAGTGCTGACCGAAATTCAAAATTACAAAGCCCGTAAGAAGTATTTTTTAGTTAATTAGATTAAAGTTTAATTAATTCATAAAGTAACTGAACAACAAACAAATGTTTTGAATGGGAGGACTGAATCTGGTGCTTCAATAACAAATTTTCAACATTTGCTTTTCAGGTTTAACCCTAAATCTCCGCTGTTATTAATGACGTTTTTCCCCCCTTTCTTCTTTCTTTTTTTTGTTTTGGAGATTGGCAAACGAGCTGAAACTCCTCCCTAGGAAAAGCAATTAAAATCTTTCTCACGATATTCCTTAACAAGTGTGTCTTTTTAAAATTAAAATTGCTTGCATTTATTTCTAAGCTTAACGTGAAGATCTACGTTAATGACTATTCCGATCTGTTCCTATTGTAATATGAACTTTTTTTCAATGTGACCAAATGAATTGATTGTGATTATAGTAATACAAACCTTAGTCAAAGCATTCTCAAAGCTAGTTTCAATCTGAAAAAAGGGCATTTAAATGCTGAACGTTGATTAAAACGTCCTGACGGATTGTGTGTGACAAATTGAGAAAATTCACGACCTACAATGTTACACTTAATTTTTACAAGAAACGTTGAAATGATAGTCCTTGTTTTAATAAAATTTATGTTGTCACCTTATAAATGCAAATTAAATTGAGGAAATAATTTGGCCCAGTGGTCGAGGGGTAGCGTATCGCGTTTCCACACCACAGGTCTGGATTCTATTCCCGGGCTGGGCGAGGTCCACTCAGCCTTTCATCCCTATTGCAGTGGATCGATAAATGAGTAACCAAGCTTGCTTGGGGACTTCAACATTGGGGGTTTCGCTTCAAACTGACCACCTGATCGGGACATCTGTTCCTGCCACTCAGCGCCCAATGGTCACGTACACTGAGGTGGGCACGGTAGGCCCTGGCCCTCATGGGATGTTGCGCCACTGAGTTTGAGTTAAATTGAGGAAATAAATCTGTTACACAAAGGCAAAATCTGGTTTCCCCAATTGATAAAATTTTCTTTTAAAATTAAAGTTACGATCTGGTTTAATGAGAGCCACACTATCATTGCCCCTATTTACACCTCATGGACCCCCAAATTATTTTTTCACTTACATGGACCTCTTGTAAGTCGTCATAGAACCCTGGGGGTCCATATAGACCACTGTGGGAATTATTGGCCTAAAACATAAGTACCAGAAGACTATAAGGTTTAGCAAAAGGAATGAACAAGAAACTTCGGGGAGCTGCCGCACAGCATTTGGATTCCGACTTACACGAATTTATCTGGTATCATTTACATAAAGACTCATTTGTCACAACTTTGAATACAATTACTGCATGTTGGTTGCTCAAATAATATAGTTGTCATAACATCTTTCGTTTATTTCAATTGCATGTTTTTTTTAAATACAGTACTTAATTTTAAGTATTCGACAATTTATTTGACAACGTGTTAATATAGAAGGAGTATGCACGGGAATTAGTTTTCACGCATGTGCGGAAATTATGACAACATTTGGTGACATTTTTTAATTTGGCGAAATTGAACGACAGTATAATATGCAAGTACTCTAAATCAGTGCTCCGCAACCTTTTTATCGCTGAGGACCGGTCAAAATTTGATAATTTTACCGCGGCCCGCTGTGGTTGGAATGCGTTGATTGTTTATATTTTAGATTGTTTGGATTCAACAATTTTAATTGAGTTGCATTTAAATATGCCTTCAGAATAAAATATAGTTACATCAAAAATGAGTAAAAGTGATTTAACGTGGAATATAAAGTGATTTCCGAGGAAAGTTGTGCAAATCCGAGAGAAATGCACCTCTTTAAATAAAATGGCTATAGTTTAATTTTCCTTAGGTGGCCGGCACCATTTGATCTACGGACCGGGGGTTGCGGATCACTGCTCTAAATGAACAAGTAAAAGAATTAAAAATCTTGAATGTTCTCATTTTGTATGCGGGTATAGTTTTTTTCAATTCCTACTATTATAGCTCACACTCTCTCTCTATATATATATTTATTTATCTTCGTGGAATTTTCAATCGTTAATAAATACACTTTAAAGCACTCAACTGAGCTGAAATTTTATATACATGATTATTTTGGATGGCAATGCAGTAATTTAATTATAATTAATAAAAATTATTTGGTTAAAACTAATTATTCATAGAATTACAAATACAGCCACGTTGTTTTTGGCGACTTAGTGACCATTCTTGGAGACTTGTTTCAAAACTTGAAAAGGTTTTTTTCTCACAATTTAAAGCGCTCATTTAAGCTGCAATTTTCTATACACTATTGTTTTGGGTAAAAATACGATAATTTAATTATAATTAATTAAAATGAATAAACTAAAACTAATTACAGCTACAGCTACATTGGTTTCATTTCTATCGACTAGGGTCATAACTTTAAAAGATTTTTTTTCTCACGTTTTAAAACATTCAATTGAATTGAAATTTTATATACACGATGGTTTTGGATGACAATACAATACTTTAATGATAATTAATAAAAATTAATCACCACTTAATGTTGGGATTCTGTCATATGTATGTACATATTTATATATTAATTGTAACTATTTAATAAAAAAAGCTAAAATAATATACTTCTTTTTTTATCTAAGTGGGTATTGACTTAATTTTTTTATATTGTTTTTTTTATAGTTAAGAATCACAATATATAACAGTGCATATTGAGATAAATAAATATCTTTAATATGTATATATATATATATTGTATATATTTGTCATTTATACATATATATTTTAATTCGAATAAAGATCCGAAGTAAAATTCAAACAACCCTTTCGAATGGTGTTTACAAGCAAACTATTTTTTATCTTATCCTCCCAGGTATTATCTGGATGGAACCATGACCCTTGTGTGTAGGAAGTGTTCCGAATTACTGATTATTCGGAATTTCTTTAGATATTCCCTTTAATTGACTTCCGCAACGTCACTTATCAATTTCTGCTCGTTTTTTCTTTGTTCTTTGGTTGTTTTTTATCAATTTTTAATGTTTTGCTCAGTTCATATGCACGGAACTTCCTGCTTCCCTCTACCTGCATCTTTTCCTATCAATTCGAATTAAAACTTGATTAAGTTCCTTTTTTTATATACACTGTGCTATATTTAACATTAGTTAAAAATTTTCTCCTGTCGGTTCTCGCTGGTATAAATTTTCTAAGATAACTACACACCTTTTCTTCGACTTTCGACCTCTGCTACTTTCCACCACAATAAATAAATAAATGAAAGTATTGGATAAAAAATTACTACATTGGACTGAACTCAACTGAGCTCAGCAGTAGCCCATAAGGGCCAAGGCCTACTGTGCCCATCTCAGTTTACGTGACCTTAGACGTTGGGGTGCATATGCAGATGTTTCGGTCACGTGGTCAGTTTGACGCAAAAGTCCCAATGTTCAATTCCCAAGCAAGCTTGGTGCTCACTTATCAACCCACTGAAGGGATGAAAGGCTGAGTCGACCTTGCCCAGCCCGGTATTTGAACCTCGGACTTTTGGCATGGAAGCACGATATACTACCACTCAATCACTGGGCTTAAAATTAATGCATTGGTGAAGTTAACAAGACATCGGAGAACTGATGCCTAGAGCGTTGAGAACTGTTTAGAAGCAGGCGTCTGCAACCTATATCACGCGTGCCAGATTTGGCATATGGTACAGTTCTTAGTATACTCTACACTACAAATTTGTCAATTTTTGAGGGGATGGAAGTAGGTAATTTTTAAATGGAGCTTATTGAACTAACGTGTTCAAAAATTTTGGAATTACGAAGAAATTTGAAAGATAATTCTAACGAGATAAATCGACAGCTATTTTAATTTATTTGATGTCATTGATGGAGATATTTGATTGTTTGAAGAAAATTGTAATTATTCTGTTTCCCGCTTTAGACTTTACATATCTATGTGAACAAGTCTTTTCTCATATGAAAAATATTTTGACTCTGCAAAGAAGTTGTTTAACAACTGAACATCCAGAATAGGGAGATCATAGCCGTTGTTGCTTCATATCCCCCAAAACCTGTGACTTTAACTGTTCAGATTAGTATCAAATCGAAAGTCACAAATTATAGCCTGATATTACGAAATGAAAAAGACGGTGCAGGGACAAGAGAGATTCACATTAAAAATTTTATTATTTAACTTTATTGAAAGAATACTTATATTTTATGTTGTTTTATGACTTATATTATGTATCTTTTAAACATATTTATTAAAATATGTAAAATTTTAATTTTTTTATAAATGTTGAAGGAATAGTTATATCTTACGTTATTTTTTTTTTTTTCGTGTGAATAAATACCTTTAAATGATACAGTAAAATACATAATAAAACTAAATATTTATCCTTGAACTCTATTCCCTAACTTTGGATAAATCGGAAATCGAATTGTTTCAAATATTTCCTACTGTGAGGCATCCTTAATCATATTAATAAATTGGTTTGGCACATCCCTCAATTACAAAGCTGCCGACCCCCCTGGTCTAGAGTATATATCAATGATTCCCAACCCTCGGGTCACAGACCGGTACCGGTCCATGGTTTAAATGGTAGTTAAAGGAACATTAATGTATTTCCAAGTTATTTACTGTGGTGTATTTTTCTCGTACTTGTGAGATTCTCCACGGAAATCACTTCATATTCCATTTTAATCACTATATTCATTTTTTGGTGAAATTGTCTTTTGTTCTGAAGGCATCTTTAAATACAATTTAATTAGAAGGATTAAATCGAAACACAATCTAAAGTATAAACAATCAACTCCCCTATACCCTCAGCGGGCCACGGTAAAATTATTAAACGTTGACCGGTCCACGGCGTTAAAAAGGTTGGCCAGTACTGCTATATATTATGCGTTTTTCACCTTGTGCAGGGCTACGATAACGTAGTGGTCAGGGTTGCGAATTCGTGACCAGCGTTGTATTATGTGAGTTGGGGTTTTGAGTCCTGTTTCCACTGAAGACTCGCTATGTACACACATGTTAAATCTGCGTACCTGCGAAATCCGTGCATTAGTGTGATGTAGAGGTTAGAAAAGTGGGGTGCAGCTTACGTGTCGTCTTCGTCATTTGAGCCTAATGTTCAAGGTAACGGATTCGTGGCTGGCGTGTCATGAGTTCCAGCCCAGTACCGCTGAAGACCCGCCGTGCAGATGGAAACAACTTACGTTAAATATATGGAGGATCAAACGTCCTCCCGTTAGTGTGGCGGGGAAGTTCGGAAAAGTGGTGTGTGCTCAGGTGTCGTTCTCGTCACTTGAACGTAGCTCAAAATTGCGAGGTTCGTCGCCAATAACCATTGTATTGGTTCAGAGTGTGACGTAAATCAAAACCAATTCTCAAATCCAAATTACTTAATACATTGTGACATCTTCCGAAAATCTTTCCCAGTCCTCTCTTCAGAAATGTCCTTAATGGCTTATTCTAAACGTTACCTGAACGAAAAAAGCAATCAATTCAAATGGAGAGGAATTTATGACTGGCGGGGCCAAAGGAGCTTGCCGACACAGCCTCTGCGGGGCTTCTCGACTGAAAACGAAACCTGTGCACTACCCCCTGCTTGCCGACTCAGCGGTCTTTAATCGTCCGCACGTCTGTTCTCACGGCTCGCAAGGAAACGGTACCTGCACCATATATAGAGGGATCACGCATCGGCTGTGAGGATGGGACACTCGATATGCAAGAACACACCTTATGGAGTGTTCGTGGGTGATTTTTAATTTCTCGTCGACTCATCTTCGATACCGCCTAATGGTGTGAAAATCTATTCAATGATTTGTTACCTTGAAATGAAATAAAAAGAGATTCACATAAAAATAATTATTTAAATTCACTAATTTTTAAATACAGTGGGTGATCGGTTAACGAACATAATCCGTTCCAAGACTATGTTCGCTATCCGAATTGTTCGTTAACCGATCATCGATTCACCATAGACTTCTATATGAAATCGATTAATTCCTTCACTCAAAATGATATAATTTTCTGTTTTGAATGAAATCAAAACCAAAACTGATGGTCTAATTTGTATGAATATTCTATTGGAATTTTTTTTCAATAGAACTTTGAAGTTTAATAGGTAGCAACATAATTCAGGAGAGATGAAAAACGATTTTTAGTCCGTTTCTCATATTTCACGTATTTTTACGGCGGTAGCGCGTCATCGGTACCTTTATATTTTAGTCTGCACTGTTTGAAAAAATTAAGAATTCGCTTAATTTATTCGCCATGTCAACAAATCCATTCGCCCATAACTTATCAGCTGTCAGAAAATATTGTTATTCATATTGAAATTCAAGTGTGTATTGATTTTAGTCATAATAATAATTATTGAATGACTCAAGTTTCATTTAGCAATTATCAGTATTAAGCATGCTTTAAACATTTCTCCTTTCAGTTATCTTATTTTGTATGCAAAATGATAAAAAATGTACTGTTCAAAATTAACCGAAACAACCTTTCGTGAGAATGGTTAATTAACCCTCAAAAACAAAAAAATAAAAAGATATTCAGGATTACAGAAGTTCTTTTAATATACCGGCTACACATATTTTAAAAATTGGGGTTCAACAACAAATTTAGTTCTCATAAATCTTTCGAACTATTTTTCGTATCTACCACACTACCCGCGGAAGAACACATGAGTACTAGATTGTTTTGATTTTTGAGTTAAATGTGTTCTCATTTGTATTTCTTAAGTAATTGTCTTTGAACGAAAAATTTAATGGGATAAATATTTACCTTATTTTGGCGGATTAGTGTTATAAATGTAATGTAATTTACTTGATTCATAATAAGTCATATTGTTTAAATTATTCACGCAAATAATTGTGTTACTTAGGAATAATTTTAAGGTGAACAGTTTTTTTTACAATGAAAAGAATAATGAAAAATTTAAGAAAATGTTACAATGTAAATATATGAAGCATTTTATTAATTCAAACAAAAATACTTTTTTTTTCGTTTCTCAATATATTATTTTCTAATTTATCGGAAATTTTGGAGCAAAAAAATTACCTTTCATCTTTATTGTAAGTACTGCAGCTAAAAAATATCAACATTCAATCTTGATTTCTGACTTGTCCATAAATTACCAACTGAAAAGACTCAACTGGTGCATTAGTTCCAGGGCAGCACAATGTAAATTAAAAAAAAAAAGAATAACTAAATTTTCTTATGGGATGTGTTTATTTTTTAAATGGTTAAGTACTTCAACCCATCTTATCAATTTCAGCATGTTGATTTTCCAATTGTTTCCAATTTATTATAATTTAAATATACATTCAGTCTTCAAACTGACCATTGTCAATGATTTTAATATCAGGTATTTCTTTTGATAAAAAAAATCACAGTTTTCTATATCTGCCCAATTTACTTGCAATTAAGTCAAAAAACACCATTGAAAACTGTTATTTCCTGTGACATTTATTTCAGACTATTCCTCGACATATTGGAAACATGTTTGGTTCATCTCTGAGTACAGAGAATAACAGATCTGTTTTAAAATATTGAAAAAAGGAGGACACTTTTCGAGGAAGGACAGGACCTATAAAAGGAGAACGGTTGATCATCTTAATATAATTTTAGCTTTACTTTCATATTGAACTCTAAAATGCCTTGCATGGTTTGAAAAAGGCAAGTTTACAAAATAAATTTTCGTTTTCAATTATTAATCTTTTTAGACTCTTTTATAAGCTTCACCTGTATGTAACGGAATCTTTGGAATATATTTTTACCCACTCTAAAAGGTCTGATTAATTCGAAAATTTCGCACACTTGTCAAGGACTGATGACAATACAATAATTTTGCTCCATTGTCCTGATAAGGATCATGACGATAAACGAATTTCCCATTTCCAGATTTGGTGACTAGAAGATGGTTGCAACTCTAAAGCGAAAACACTCATGTCAGTAATTTTTTATTATAATATAAACAATTGCCCACTTTCTTTGAAAATGGAAATAAATAAATGATAGTTTAAAAAATTAAAAAAGCATGTTTTTATTGTAGAACGAACTAAATGTAAAATTATAGTTTATAAAACCAAAAAACACGCTCTTATAGTTAATCAAACTAAATAGTAAAAAATGAAAAATAAATTATAACTTTAAAAAACCAAAAAAACACGCTTTTATAATTAATCAAACTAAAAAGTAAAAAATAATTCATAATGTAAGAATAAAATGATTAACGAGAAAATATATATTAATGTCATTGTGGTAAAAGCGTGGGGTGCTTTTGTTCTACATTTTTACACTAACTCGGCATTTCAGAATAGAATTAGTAAGAAATTATAACAATTGATATTGAGCACCCCACATTTTTATCACAATGACATTGTCTCGCTAATCATTTTATTCTTATATTAAGAATTATTTTTTTCCTTTTTATTTCGATTAACTATAAAAGTGTTTATTATTTTTTTTAAGCTATAATTTTTAGGAGTCTAATTTCGTGTAAGTTTTA
The DNA here is from genome assembly GCA_019973935.1 of Trichonephila clavipes. NCBI lineage: Eukaryota > Metazoa > Arthropoda > Arachnida > Araneae > Nephilidae > Trichonephila > Trichonephila clavipes. The sequence continues at coordinate 192,180 of BMAU01021221.1, read as the reverse complement.
AAGAACTTTTTTTAGCTTATTAGTAAATTTATGGAAAATGTGTTTAAAGTTCTCATAAAAAGTTATTTAAAGGAGCTTCAACAATTTCAATATACTTACTTTATGATTTCTTTCACTCTCATTTTCGAATATTGAAAGAATCAAAATTTGCTGAACAGAAATTACAGAATGAGCAAAATTCGCTAGTAAAATTGAATGAAATCTATATTTCAAGAATGCTTTTTATTTTTGGACATTACATATAAATATTAAATGTACTTGATTACTAATATTTAACGAATATTTTGTCTTATTAATAATTGATCTACATTGTTTAAATTGGATTTATCAGTACTTGCATATTATCACAACCTTTTGGCGACATTATATGAAATGAAGCATATAAATGCCAATTCAGCGCACATGACACATGTGAAATTGGTATTGCCATATATGTAAGTACTAATTTATCTTATAACCCTGCATCACTCACGCGAAAAAAATGGCCTAAAGTTCTTGCGCAGGGTATCTCACACCCCCAAGGATGTTTACGTTCTGATTATTCCGTAAAATTTGTATAAAAAAGAAAGAAAAGTAGGAAATACATTAAGTTTATTACATTTTTCTCTCTTAAATTTAGTTTTTCTGTTCTTTTTATAAGGGCATTCAGTACATTGTTTATACACTCCTTTAGTCTAGTCGTGAGTGAGTGCGATGTTTTCACTGGATCTTAATTTTTTTAAAAAAATCTTTATCTTATTAAAACTAAACATATAGGAGTAAACTTTGTTTTTTAAATTAAAAAAAAATTGGAATTTCTTTTTTATTTTCTTTTATTGTTCCAGCGATATTTTTTTTTCTTCAAAAGTTCATCTGAAAGTGGATAAGATGTGTACCAGATGTCTCCTTTAAAATTACGTTCTTCCCAAACGTTTTTGTTTCTCTCTATATAAAACATTTATTTTCCACAGTGTCTCCCTCTTCTAAATTGGAATCAATTTCAGTAGAAGAATCACATTTGCTGTTATACGTTTCATCATTTGATTCTTCCTCATAACCGTGAAGAGAATTTCTTTATCAGAATATCTTTCCTTTTCTAAGTCCCGTGATCATGCCTGTGTGATCTGGAACTTATGGAATTTGGAATGATTATAAACCATAAATTTTTTTTGGGATGTTTTATTAGAGAAAGGATTTTACATGAATTTTGAAATGGAGTTGAGCTTAACAGGGAAAATCAACTGGTCCTAAAGGAATGTAGAGAAAATTTAGGTACTTAAATATTATTGCAACAATGCCAACACGTTCAGAATACTTCACCAAGTTGGCAACCCTGATCTTCCATGTGTTGTACACGCTAAATTGACACAACCATGTATTTCATTTCATATAATCTCGACAATAAAGTTGCGATAATATGTAAGTACCAAAAATTAATGCAGCTGTGGTACAAAAACTTTTGTATGAAGGCATGTTGTTTACGAGTAAAAAAACATAAGAAATCTGAGTAAGGAAGACCTGTGTACCTAGGGCCGCCACCCCATTTTATTTGAATAATATTTGGTTCTAAGTTTTATTACTCAGTTGGGTGAGTGGGAACACCAATTCCTACTTTGGCATTCATTTTGAAATTTTTCAAAAGAAAGCGGTGGTTAGTTATAAATGTAAAACATTTTACATAGTCCGAAGTAAAGTTCTGTAGCTCATCTCTTTTTATTGTTGTACAAAGTAAGTCAAAAAATTTTCTTTGAATTTTTTTCCTTGTACATAATTTTGTTTGTAACATTAAGTACTAAATAAGATTTTAAATAAATCCCCTCTCCGTGCGGGTTTTCTGTAGAAGACATTTTGTATAAAATTACCTAGTCTTGTACCTGGGGCCACATAGTTGCCTTGTACCTAGGTAAAATTGCAATTAATATTCTTTATGTTATTATTTTATTGAAAAAGTTTTCATGATAAAAAGAGGAAAATGGTCTTAATTATCTGAACCATTTTGATTTAGTCAAGTTTTTTATTATTACTGGATGTTATTAAAATGAGAGGAGTGTATACTTTGTTCTGAAACTTTCAACATGCTTGATTTATAAAAAAAATGTTAGCTACCATTATTGTTATTATTCAGGATTATTATTTTGTTTATACAAACATAAGAATTCATTTAATTAACAAGAAAACCCCCAATTTTTTATAGTTATAAAAATAATATAATTCTAAATCAGATTTTTACGATATTTCAATTAAATTTTTAATTTATCAATTTTTCTCTTAAAGAGCAATTATAAATTCTTAACTTTTTTATATATCTAGAAATCCTGACTGAATAAAATGGTGAAAACCTAATGCAGATAATATAAAAATTATCAGATAATGAAGATTCTCACATTCCACTGATGATGCAAATTCTACAGTAACTGATATAAGGGATACTATTGAAAAGGGGGATTTTTATTTAACAAAAATACACAAGGCAAAAAACTAAACATTTTTATATAGCAGAAGTAATATATGTTAAAAAAGAACACAAGCGTGTTAAATTTCTGAAGAATATTGCACGTTCAAATAAGTTTCTTTATGATAAAGAAGAAACTTATAAAATTGGCAACAGAAATATTGTGTTCAAATTGCCTGAACCACAATCTGTTGATGCTTCAGAACGACAATGTATGCAGCTCACTTTTGGAACCAGTTTTTTAAATTAAATGTTGGATGAAAATACGTGCAATTCATTAATAATTTGGCACATTGCAATTTAAATGGTTACATGATAAATCAATGTATTAGCTGATATTGTTTCTTTTATTAAATTCATGTGTGTATGTTTGTTTTCTAATGATTACAGAGTGAAACCTAACTTTCTGGGAAAAGCGGTAGGTGCAATGATATTGTACCTAAGGCCATCTGTGAATTTTTTTAAAACCTTTTATTTCACAGAATTTAATATTTTAAGTACTTATTATTTACAATTGGATGGTAGTTAGTAAAATAATGAGTGCATATCAGTTTAACATTTTTAAACAGGAGAAAAAGCCGATTCTGCTGTAAAGGCGGTGCAGGCGGTTGCAGGCGGTTGTAGGCGGTTGCAGGCGGTTGTAGGCGGTTGTAGGTGGTTGTAGGCGGTTGCAGGCGGTTGTAGGCGGTTGTAGGCGGTTGTAGGCGGTTGCAGGCGGTCGACGGCAGTGCAGAGTTGAGTTGTTTCGTTCCTACTGACGAGTTGAGTTGTTTTCTCCTGTTGAGTTGAGTTGTTTCGTTCCTACTGACGAGTTGAGTTGTTTCGTGCCTACTGACGAGTTGAGTTGTTTCGTTCCTGCTGCCGAGTTGAGTTGTTTTCTCCTGTTGAGTTGTTTCGTTCATGTTACCGAGTTGAGTTGTTTTCTCCTGTTGAGTTGAGTTGTTTCGTTCCTACTGACGAGTTGAGTTGTTTTTCTCCTGCATTGGCTTTGATTTTCGAGCTGAGGGGGCGAGTTGAATTGTTTTGTTTTCTACAGCTAAGTTGAGTTGTTTTTAAAAAATGTGCACAAAAAATGGAAGTATGGGAATGTTAAACGTGCTCATGGCGCCACCTATTGATTAAAATGTACACTAATTATAGATTTTAAAATGATGGAAGTAAATAACGCTCAAATAAAAAAAAAAATCCAGATTCAAACTCACGGCCTCAGATCAAAATGTCTCCACAGGACAATAGTTTTCAGTTACGCTAACCATTATCCTATGAAGGCATACAGACCTGAAGAAAACTTATGTTTATAATCTCATGAATTTAATTTTGCAGGCGAAGCAGACGGCGACATGTTTTAAAATCATTTTCTTGATTAAAATGAAATAAAAAAAATATTTAATTTATATTATTTTAATAATGTGTAAATTTTAATTCAGTATAATGATTACATACACACACAGTAAAGATACAAAGTAAATTGATTATTCAGAAAAATGTGCCGTAGTATACTCGTCATCAGCGTGAACCGGTTACGATTTAACTTGTTTTAGCTTGTCTGATCTTGATTCTACAAGACGGCTTTTCCAGGCGAAGCAGACGGCGACGTGTTTTAAAATCATTTTCTTAATTAAAATGAAATAAAAAATATTTAATTTATATTATTTTAATAATGTGTAAATATTTATTCAATATAATGATTACACACACACAATAAAGATACAAAGTAAATTGTTTATTCAGAAATCAACATCTTGTATTGCGTTTTACATTACAATCGTATATTTACATTACAGGAGAACAACAATTTGTAAAATTTATTTCAGTGTAATGATCATACATGTACAGTAAAGATACAAAGTGAGTTGTTTATTTACAAAAACAGCATTCCGTTTTACATTACAATCAATTATTTATACACACACACACAAAAAAAAAAAAAAAAATCCCATTATTGGATTTTATGTCCTACAGCTCATTAAATAGTTCTAAATTCATCAACGACCAATGACCATGTGCAAGAGTAGTAATGCCATCACCATTAATAAACCTTTTGTCATCTTTATATGACAGAGCAAGTTTGTTTTGCTTTATTGAATGTAATGAATGAAATTTGGATCTAATTAAGTTCATGTCAACATATTTTATTTTTTTCATTAAAAAGACAAGCTTTGTAGTCCTCAAATGTTATTTTATTTTTTATAGTTTGTTTTTTAATTCCTTTTAACCGCTTTTCAATCTTATTGTTTGTTTTGTAGGCATACATTTTCGATTTTAATCCTACATATTCTGTCATAATATTTCCTTTATTTTCATCCTTCATTTTCCCGATGACTTTTTTGTTAACAAGAGGTAAATTATAAATATTGTTTTCATCATAGTCTGAAGTATCATATAAGTTAATATCATCTTTCATGTCACTATAAAAATCATCAGTTTTTATTTCATATATAAAAGAATCGGTGTCTGTATACATGAGCCGTACTTTTGAGTCATAACGGTGCTTCATGTACTCATAGTGAAAAGAATACATTAGAACTTTTGATATATCTAAAATTACCATTCCTACCTGTATTGGTTTGAAAAATTTGATTTGGGTTTTTTTTAGATGGACGGCCATTAAGTTTTCAGAAAATATTGTGCGTCGATTAAAATTTGATTTCGCTATTAACTTTCGAGCCTGCTCTTCTGTTGAACATAAACGTATATCTACTCTTCTTCTTACATTTTCCATCGTTTTCCCGAAAATGCTATTATTCATTAGTTTGTAATAATCCTTTTGAAAGTCATTTACAGATTTAGTTCTTAATTTAGTATTATAATCTATGTAATTTTTAAGCCAAGGAGATTGAAAAAATTTTAAAACGCGATGAATTTTTTTCAAGACTAACCCTAATTTTAAATATAGCTTTAAATTAGAATAATGGAGAATATATTTTGTTTTTGGTTCCAAAGTAGTTAAAAGTCTAGGCTCTTTACAATTAGGTGGGGGCTTATTTTCAGGGGCAAGGGGAAAGTCTGAATGTTTGTCATGCAAATCGGAAGGATATTCAAGATCTACTTCCAAGATGTAACCTACATCGGATTCATCTGATAAATTTAAAATATCCTGTTCAGTTAAATCGTTATCACTCCAAACAAAATCTTTTAAGGGTAGATATTTACTCATTGCATAACCGTACAAATTATTTGCGTCAAGATACATTAAATATTTTATCTCATCATCTGGGTTAAAATTAGACATATATCTGTTGTTAGCTATAGCATAACGATTGCAACACTGACTTATACCTCCTCTTACACCCTTTTCTATAAAAAGAAGCATGTCGTAATCTGTGAACAGTTCGATAGCTACTTTAGTATGTAATAACATAGCATCCCATGATAAAGCTGGGGTGGTAAAATACCAACAGGGGTCAAGTTTATAAGTTTGCATGCATATTTTTCGAAAGTTTTCAAAGAGATCTGTTAACAATAGAACATCTGTTTTTACATATAGATCGCAGTATTCACCAAGATTATTTAAATGAAATTCATTAAATACTTTACATGCATGATTATAATCCTCTACACTTATAGCCTCCTCATTTAGTTTATTGTAAAATTTGCTAATAGGTGGTAAACAAGAATCTTTACACTTTTCAAAACTATCAAAATAATCATACGGAAAAACTCCCTTTCTTAAAAGTAAATCTATTTTTTCTGAGTCAAAATAATGTTTCATATATTTAAATTCATCTTTTTTTAGTGTTTTTATCAAATTTTCCAAACTAGAAGACATGAATTTGAAAGAATCTAAAAACCTTAACTGAAAATCATTTGAAATATTTTTACTGAAGGAAATATATTTTTCTTCGGTGTTCGGAATTAAATTAATTTGTTTTTCATCATATCCTAACTCATTAATAAAAATATGGGCGTCATATCCTGAAAGATTATGGAAGAAAACAGGCAAAAATTTGGGGGTTTTCATTGCTAAATTACAACTATTGCAACAAGGGCCATTAAATTTTTGAGTAACATGATTATGATCCCTAACCTTGATATTGTTTTCGTGAAAGGTTTGACCACAAACATAACAATTATTAGCATTATCATACAATTGCTTTTCTGATTCAGTAAGAGGTAATAACGGTTTTTTTTTTATAAATATTATCAATTTCTATTGCATCTTTTTCTAACTTTTCAATAAAAATTTTGGGGGCATCAATACCTCTATATACTACTGGATCTTTATAATGTCCCCCTTGATAACTGATAAAATAACAAAAACCTATTGGGACATGTTTTTCATAAATATTTGTAAACGAAAAGTTTGGATTAGGACAGCAAGTATCAGTTTTCCTAGTTACACACTCGAAATCCGCATATACAACAAAAGGTATTTTTAAACAATGTTGAAAATTTTTAAATTTTAAAAACTTACTTGTTTCTGACGGCATTACTACCCTTGCAGGATTTTTATGTATACACATCTCATTATGCTGAAGAAGTTTGTATTCTGTTTGGAAAGCACTTAAACATCTTTTACATATAAATGTTTTATGTTGATGTTTTGTTAGTTGTTTCGAAACAAGTCGAGATAAGCTTTTAATGAAACAATAATGTCCAAACTCACCATTTTTTACGTAAAGCAAATCTATATGTTTCTCACACTCTATATCACTAATGAGGAGAGGAAATATTTTTAAATCTTCTTCAAAAGAATAAATGTTTATTCCTATATCGTTCATTTTTGAAAAATTTTTCACCTCGTTAAGCGGTGTTGGAAAGGATATTCCATCAAAGTTCAGCTTATTTAGGTGGGGGACATAACTTGACGTTTTGTTGGGGTTGCTGGTGTTGGGGTAAAGAGCTGCGAGAATAGACCACATGAAACACTGAGAGTCCTTTTTATTGATGACATTGATGATTGCCTTTGTTTCAGCGATCTGCTTCGGCACCTCGATGAAGGATGATGAACCTCTGAAAGGAGAATAACGGTTCGTGCGGACTTCGAGTCTTAAAATTTCGTCCAGTGTCCAGCCCGAGTCTCTACCTTCAAAATCCTCGCTTTCTTTCACTATTTTCTCAGACATGTCGTCATAAAGTCTGGCGAGATTAGTTCCTTGTAATACATCATTATTCGGCGTTTTGAATTCTACGTTCTTTATCATTTTTCCAGCATCTGTCGCTTTCGAGTAAATGCAATGAACCCATTTACTCACTTTCAAAGCTTTGTAAGTTTCCAGTTCATTGCGAAAAATAAAGATTGTCTCTTCTTTTCTTAAGAGTAGAAACTCTTTTATCCCCAGTGAACTATCGTTATTGGGAAGATTAAAAGTTTTATATGCTTTTTGAAAAGCACTCTCGTTCTCTTTTGGTGGCAAGAAGATATTTTCAGGATCAGCCGTAGAGTTTTCAGCAGATGTGGACAACTGTGTTTTCTTTTTCCTACTTGATACAGACAAATCCACTCTCTTTCTTTTCCCCGCTTCTTTCTCCAACTTTCTTTCGCATCTTTTATTGTTCAAATGTTTCAATAAGTTGTCTTTACGGGTAAAGGACGTATAGCAAAATTTACAAGTAATTTTCTCGGTTGAATGCACAGAGTCTCTGTGCCTTTTAAGTCACTTTCTCGGACGAATTTTGTACTACAATCCTCACACTGAAGCACAGCATTTTTTTCATGAACTTGTAATGTATGGCGTTTTAAAACATAGTTTGTAACGAAGTTTTTTCCACAAATATTACAAGTATACATAATGAAGACGTAGAACTTATAGAACGTTGCTAAACACACACACACACTACTAAATCAGCAATCAAATTTTGTGTTCTGCTACTATGTGACAATCAGGCGCAATACATAGAATCGATAGAGCAAATTGGAATGGATATCTCCCACCAACCCCTTTTAAACTCCAGAGGTGGGTCCACTACACCCCCTCGTCATTTCTCATTGGTCGACCCAACAGAAATCTGCACACGGCCCGCAGACTCATAAGCGTCCTTATTGGTTCGAATCTGACAATAGCTCTATCTCTGACCCTCTCACACTCACTGGCGACACAAGGTCCGCCCGAACACCTGACCCCCTTACCACCCGCCGTTTTTGAGGCGCCGATGTATCGAGTCAGACGAACTCAGTCAAAAGATGAACAGCGGGGTTTCGTCCAGCCCATTAAGACTACAGACCCACTGACGTCGCAGACCAGAATCCCAACAATGAACAATGACGCCCAAGGCCATGTGCTCTGTCCCCAACCCTATCTGCTCTAATCCATCAAACACCATGAGAAAATATTCTACTGAATGTATATCACGATCTCACTTTTATCTGGTAACGAATCAAGACAGGAAAATACAGGATACAATAGATATGATTACGGACAGGGAAAGAATTTTCCTTTCGGTATCACACAAAATGAAATTTATAGAATTAAGTGACTCGTAGTATAAATAGCAACATCATTCATAAAATTATTTAGTTTAATCATGGATTCTCTCAAATTAGTTCATCCATTTACTTTAATCTTGGCTGGGCCATCTGGTAGCGGTAAAAGTCAGTTCGTTAAAAAATTAATCGAAAATAAAATGATTAAACCCTTTCCTAAAAATATAATTTGGTGTTATGGAGTTTACCAAGCGTTGTATGAAGAAATGCCGAATATTTCCTTTCATGAAGGTATCCCCTCTAATTTGCACCAGTATTTGGATGCGTTAATTGTTATAGACGATCTTATGGGAGAGTTAGGAAATGATCCCCAATTAACAAAATTATTTGTAAAATTTTCGCATCACAGAAATTTAAGTATAATTTTTGTGGTACAGAATATTTTTCATAAAGGGAAAGAAATTAGAGAAATTTCCTTAAACGCTCATTATCTTGTATTATTTAAGAATCGAAGAGATCAATCCCAAATTACACATTTAGGTCGCCAATTGTATCCTCGTAAAGTGAAATTTTTTCAAGAATGTTACGCAGATGCCACATCAAAACCGTACGGATACTTACTTATTGATTTAAAACCTGAAACTGATGAATCCTTGCGTGTGCGCACAGGTATGTTTCCTGGAGATGTTTTTTATGTATATCAACCTCGATGACCCATTACTTTGAAGCATATAAATAGATTCAAATTGTTCAATGAATATTCAATAGTTCACAAGATGCCGGTGTGTTCTGAACAAACTTTAGAGCTCTTAAAACTAATTTCTAAAACAAAACACCCAAAATCTATTTTGAAAAAGTGTTCAAAGAAAGAAATAAAAACTTTGTGCGAGTGTGTGCTGAATGTTTTATGTGGTAACATATCATTGACTAAAATTAAAAAAAAAAATCGCTTATCTCCCTATAAAGAAAGCTTAAGAAAACTTTCTAACAAAAAAACACCTCTTTACGAGAAAAAGAAAATTTTAATTCAAAAAGGAGAAGGATTCTTAAATATTTTACTGCCTGCGACTATTTCAGTCATCAGTTCTTTAATTCAAAATGGAATTTAGCAAAAAATTTGTACTGGTACCCGAAGAAAGAGTTCAAGTAACGGAACACTTATCGGAACTTGATCAACGCATGAAAAACATTCTCCATAATAAGGATTTAACGGAAGAAGAAAAAACAATTCTCTATTTACAAGTTTTACAAAAATATACGCACGCACTTTCTAACGAAAATCGAAGAGAGTCTGAACCAGTTCCAAATGAAGCATCTCTATCAGAAAATCAAGAAACGGAATCATTAAAAGAAAATCTAAAAGAATCAGTAGTAAAGACGGAAAAAGAAGTGTTTGAGGATGAAATTTTTAGAATTGTTCCAGCTAGGTATAAAGAAAAAGCAAAAAATATTTTCCAGTTTTTAAAGCTTCAAGAATCTTTCAGTTGGAATTCTGATGGTGAAATTATTTACAAAAACACTGTTATTCCAGGAAGCAATATTGCATTCCTCGTGAATGATTTTCTACGGAATCGAAAATCAGCACCTGAAGGAAGATATGTATTTTTAAGAGCTTTGAATGATGTAAATTTACCGAAAAATCTAGATGTAAATAAAAAATTGTATCAGAATAACAAAATTATTAAGAAACCAATAATGTATGCTCGCAGAAATGCATGGTTGAAACTTTGAAATAAATGATACTCATTTGATTAAAAAAAAAAATTGTCTCAGTTGTCTCTTTATGATTTGAACAGTTTTCTTTTGCTGAAGAAAATATACTTATTTGATAAAATTTAAAAGTTTCAAATATATAATTAAATAAAATTATATTAATCTTTTTGGGTGAAAAATTTATCATAGAAAAAAAAAAATTTTTTTTTTTTTTTGAGAGAAAAAGAAATTTAACATAGAAAAATATTATTTTTTTTAGAAGAAAAAAAATTATCATAAGAAAATGTAAATAGAAAATAGAAAAAAAAATTAAAGAAAATAAAAGACACACACATATTTAGTTTCATTCCATTTTTTTTATTTTCTAAATACAAATCTTACACCATATCGTTTCTTTACAAATTGATACATTTGAAAATCATTTATATACAATTGATTCAAAATATAATGCATAGAATAGCCTTGGCTGCGTTTGAATAAAAAGTAAATACAGTATTGCCCACAAACATTAGATGTTGGTGATTGAAACACTTTAGAATTCCATAATACATCTAAATAGGTAGTAGTACTAATGTTATAGAATACAGGAGGTTGTCCAAACGAGTCATAAAATTCTAATTCTCTTTTATCATTTACAAATAATGCTAACCAGTGTGTTCCAGGTTGTGATGAGTCATCAGAATTCACAATAGCACACATGTTTTCTTGCAGAGGAGGGAGCGTATCTCTAGAATAAACACCTTGAAAATAGGGGGACGTTGTCTTCTCTTGAGATAAAACTGTATACATTTGCATTCCATCCATTCTTTAATTTCCGAAATCATACAAGATATTTCTCGATTTGTTTATTTCGATTAAATTTTCAAACTCGGCAAAAACGATAACACATACGGTTTGTTCTAAAGATTTGCTGAATTTTAATTCTAATCGCAAATTGCTATGTTTTATCAGACTTAAATGTTCTCCTGAAGAACATAAATCCGGTGAGAGGTTAAATCCAAACAATGTATTTGAATCTTTATATTCTTTTCTAGAAATAAATATACCTCTGTCTTGACCTTCGATCTGTCCCAACAAATAGAGTTTGATAGGCCCGTATGTATTGATCTTTAGAAAAATCGAGTTCTAATGGATTGTGAGGCACTGGTTGTCCATCCACATACACTCCAATAAAATTTAAATTAAAATGTTTAAACTCATAAGGAGATTTTGAAAATGCTCCGTGAAAAGCTTCATTATCTACACATCCTACAAAAAGTTTTTTTGGCATTTGGCCTGAAAATATGTTATCTTGAATAAAAGACATGCTTCCTTTAGGAATCGAATACACTTTGCACAGAACTCGGTTAATGGGATATTTTGCGCTTGTTTTTTCCAGTGCTTTCGCATGACCAAGAATAACTCCAGGATTCACACGAACTTTTCGTATGAATAAAGAAACATGATCCAAAACAACTTTAAATCCCTCAGATCCTTGTAAACAAAATTCGGGCTTGCTTCGTATTAATTTTATTTTCAAATCCACTAAATTGAGTAAAAGACGATCTTGATGAAATAAATCCGAATGTATACAACCAATCATGTCTACAGTTGCACTTTCTTTAAAAAATTCGGTTCTTTTCTTGAGACCATCATCAGAATCCTTGTAAAATAGTTCAGCCGTTAATTGGGAAGTTTTGCTGTCATATCCATGGTTTAAGAGAGTTTCAATATAAGATCGATAGGGATATGTATTACTGGAATTGGAAACCACGCGATCATTTAAGGATACATCTACTTGAGAAAATAGTGAATGTAGAAATAAATTCACAGGTCCTATAGTATCATCTTTAGTAATAGGCGTATTGTCCACTTTTACTATTTTCGCTTTTACGTATAATTGTGTTTGACTGAGATCTATGTAATCTTCTGCACTTCCGGAAATGTGAAATTCTACAGGTGCATTATCGAAAACGTTAGAAAGAGGATGAAATTGTTTCCACTGCCCATCTTGAATAACTGTTTGAGTTCCTGGTAAGTTGAAAAGTTCCAATTCAGATTTAACACATTCAGGAGAATCTTTAAGAATAAATGCCATTTTTACGAGTCGAAAATGTCACGTACACTCACTTTACGTGCTTTGGATGAAATGAATTTTTTCTGTTTCTTACGCTTTCTTTTATACTGTCCTTTTCCTACCATAGACTGAACTCTATCAATAGCTTTCTGAGCTAATTTTTTTTCCACTTTCTTTGCTTCTTGTTTTTACAGCTTCTTTAAAATTTTCTCCTGACAATACATCAGAGGCAACACGACTCCCTGTCATTAATACTTCTTTTCCAATAGTTTTACCTCCTTTTACTAAAAAAGGTAAAGCTGCTCTAAACAATCGACGAAATATTCCTCCGATTCCATAACCCTTTTGAAAATTAATGCCCTTGTAATGAGTCAGACCCGAACCTATTTGACCTGCATAATGATCTTCAAATCTTTTAGTACAGCAAACGTATGGTACACTCATCTTGGTCTTTTATCTCCAAATGAGGGTATGAGAAATGCATTGCTTTATTTATAGTATTTGCCTCATTCGAAAATGAAGCACTATGATCACTTTACCTCTTTCAAAGGGAACAAAATCACCAGAATTGAGTCTCAGTTCAGATTGAATAGTTTGAAACGAGTGTCTCACCAAAGGTAAGTATTGAGGTCTATCATAGTATTGACTAATCGTTTCCCCGTCTTTACCTTTAGTGCGAACGATTCGCAATAAAGGAGCCTGTGTATCCCCCACAATTTGGGGTGAAATTAGATCGGAGTAAACGTAAAAAACTGAAAAATTAGACCATGCATCAGCAACGAATTCGCTTTTCATGTTACCTATTATAATTGCATTGCGTTTGAATCCTAACAACTCGCCTAAATTCTCTAAGTGAAGGCTGCTACCTTGAACTGCATTAATTTTCACCCGCTTTGTTGCTTTATTGTAAATTATTGTGAACCGATTAGGATTTTTGGGTAAAGCAAGTTGTACGGCTGATATAATATCTAACATTGTTTCATAACAACCCACATCAATTGTTCGCTTAACAGTTGAAGAGATATTGCCGTCACCAGCTTTGTATAGAAAATAATTGTTAGTTTCATTTACGTTAAGCCAAGAATGAGGGTAGATTATTTCAGACAATCCCACTTCCCATTCACCATTTAAACAAACAGGAGAGGGTAATTGAGTTTTGAAATGAGATATTTTGTTTTCTGGAAAGAAATGCATAGAACTATCAGAAGGTAATGTTACGTAGAAAGACATTTTGAAAATGAGTCGGCAATAAAAAAAGTTTAACTATTTATACTTTTTGAATATCAGTCACCCAATCATTAAATTTTTCAGGATAGCCTAAAAATTTAACAAAATATTCAGTGATTCCTCCTCTTTTTCTTTGTTTGATAACATTCTCTACAGGGTAGAAACCAGAGTCGACAACTTTTTGTAATTCTGCTTCGTAATAAGTACCTTTAATCTCTTCACCTTGTAAATCTTTTAATCTATAAACAATCGGAATTCTTTGCACGATTTCAAAAACTATGAAAAGTTCTCTTCTCCAGTTTTGTTCGTATCCTTTTTCAAAGTGAAGTTTTTGTTTATTAATGCGTACAATATCACCAATTTTAAATCTAGGGGCTTTAGGTTTCTCATTTCTTAGACCACCGTATAAATTTTTTAATACCTGCTTCCGGTTATGTCTACTTACAGAAACAGGTTCCATTTTAATTGAACGGTGATACGAGTGATTATAACTGTGTATTAATTTATCAATGACGTCGATGTAATTTTTAGTGTTAAATTCAGTGAAATATTTCCACATTTTTGTTTTTAATGTCCGATTAAACCTTTCAACAATGCTAGCTTTTGTTTCGTTATTTGTAAAAAAAAATTTACATTCAGATTTTTTAAATAATTTTGAACTATTTTATTTAAAAACTCCTTACCGGCATCTGTTTGCAACACTTTAGGCTTCCTTTCTTTAAAAATAATTTCTAGCCCAGACTTTACACTTTTTCCAAATTTATCTTTCAGAGGAACTGCCCAAGCAAATTTTGAAAATAAATCAATGCAAGTTAACAAATACTTATACCCTTTATTAAATTCTGCTAAAGATTGCATATCGACTAAATCCGCTTGAAACTGACGATCAATATCACTTACAAACACTCGATTCCGCTGAAACTTATGTCGAACAGGTTTATGAAGAGTGTAAGCATCTTTCTGCGATAACCAATGTTTCACATCTTTTTTACTATATTTCCCTTTTACAGAGCGATGTAATGCTTCCACACCCCCGAAGCTATTTGGAACTTCAGGATTTTCGTAAAACGCTGCTAAATCTTGATGCATTGTTACCGATGAAAAGAACTTGATTGAATGACTATTACAATGAATAGTTATATTATTATATACTTTTTGGGAAAGACAAAAAGTTTATGTATAAAAACATGAGCATAAATTTTCTCACTTTCATATGAAATACATTTAAAATATCACTTGTACATACTTTGATAATTTCTTTTAAAAATACTCTTATTTATTTTTAAGATGTGAAACGATTTCAACATAAATTAAACTAACAAACAATAAAAATAATAAGAACTCAAATTCAGCATATAAAAAAAAAAAAGAATTTTATTCAAATTTATAAAAACAAAATATTGTGTGAATCTTATAAAAATCTTTAAACAAAATCCTCATAGTATTCAAAACAATCAGGTGGACATAACATGTCTCTTACTTCTCTTAAAATAATATCCAAGCGAAGATTTTTTAAAAATTCTTGAGTTACATAATGTACAGGTTTTAACAATAAAAAGTGTTCATTTTCAAAAAGATTATGATAAAAACAATCAGCTATCTCATTAGCTTCAAGTGATGAAACATATGAATTAAATGTTTCTTCGCGATTCCCCATAACTCCTCAGCGAAAGTCTGAGGCTGTTTCAATCCTTTTTCGTTCAGGAGGCTACAAATAGATTTTTTCAAAATTTGCGTCAAGTATTGTTGACCCAGACTAACATCCAAAGAAGAAGGTAATGTATTTTCTATGGGGCCTTCGCAGAAGGTTTTATATGCAGTTAAAAAGTCCATACACTGAAACATATTGTCTATAGCAGCATTTTCAATAGCACCATATTTTTTAATCATTTCAGCCCACTGCTCTCGGGATATGGTTATTTCTTTAAAAGTGGGCTCTTTATCCGGACTGTATTTAATGCGCTTGAAAGTAAAATCATTGAAGTTCTCACTAGTTATTTGAATGTGTCGTTCAGGAGGGAAAAGTCCACTTGGTAATTCCTCCAGTGATTCCGGCACTTTCTTTTTACGCATGATATATTCGATCCACCGTGGGTCTAATGTTATTCCCTCGGGAGTTGGGTAGTATGTTTTGCCATATTTCTTGAAACGTCTTATGTGTACTGATGCGGAATCATAATAGGTGCTTGCAAAGACAAAAACATCATCTCCAATTGGAAATACTCCATCTGGTATGCAATCCTCGGTAAATTTTCCATACTTCTGAAAATAATATAACAAAATTAATAAAGATCAGAAATGTGTAAAAAACATTATAAAAATTACATATTAAATTTATTTAATGTTGTTACTTACTTTTGAAACTTCTCTTCTGGCTTTCTTATTTACAGAAGATTCCCCGGCTTTTCCAAACTTTCGTTTTTCACTATGTGTTTCAGACATCACCATATTTTTTCTTGTTGAATACAGCCCACCGCAATACTAACAAACGAAATGAATTGTGAACTAAAATGTGATAAGTGTCTAACGCATATCAACCGAATTACACTTGAGCGGCGTTCGCTGAGTGGTTGAAAGCAATGTATTCATCCGCTCTAAGCATTGAGATAATTTCTGACGTAGAATTCAGTCGCCGTCTTGTAGAATCAAGATCAGACAAGCTAAAACAAGTTAAATCGTAACCGGTTCACGCTGATGACGAGTATACTACGGCACATTTTTCTGAATAATCAATTTACTTTGTATCTTTACTGTGTGTGTATGTAATCATTATACTGAATTAAAATTTACACATTATTAAAATAATATAAATTAAATATTTTTTTTTTTTCATTTTAATCAAGAAAATGATTTTAAAACATGTCGCCGTCTGCTTCGCCTGCAAAATTAAATTCATGAGATTATAAACATAAGTTTTCTTCAGGTCTGTATGCCTTCATAGGATAATGGTTAGCGTAACTGAAAACTATTGTCCTGTGGAGACATTTTGATCTGAGGCCGTGAGTTTGAATCTGGATTTTTTTTTTTTTATTTGAGCGTTATTTACTTCCATCATTTTAAAATCTATAATTAGTGTACATTTTAATCAATAGGTGGCGCCATGAGCACGTTTAACATTCCCATACTTCCATTTCTTGTGCACATTTTTTAAAAACAACTCAACTTAGCTGTAGAAAAAAAACAATTCAACTCGCCCCCTCAGCTCGAAAATCAAAGCCAATGCAGGAGAAAAACAACTCAACTCGTCAGTAGGAACGAAACAACTCAACTCAACAGGAGAAAACAACTCAACTCGGTAACATGAACGAAACAACTCAACAGGAGAAAACAACTCAACTCGGCAGCAGGAACGAAACAACTCAACTCGTCAGTAGGCACGAAACAACTCAACTCGTCAGTAGGAACGAAACAACTCAACTCAACAGGAGAAAACAACTCAACTCGTCAGTAGGAACGAAACAACTCAACTCTGCACTGCCGTCGACCGCCTGCAACCGCCTACAACCGCCTACAACCGCCTACAACCGCCTGCAACCGCCTACAACCACCTACAACCGCCTACAACCGCCTGCAACCGCCTACAACCGCCTGCAACCGCCTGCACCGCCTGCACCGCCTTTACAGCAGAATCGGCTTTTTCTACCACAGCTCGTGCTACAATCGATTTATTGAAAGACACGTTTGGTGACCGCCTAATTTCACGTTTTGGACCTGTGAATTGGCCTCCAAGATCTTGTGATTTAACATCGCTAGACTATTTTCTGTGGGGCTATGTAAAGTCATTGGTCTCTATGCGGATAAGCCACAAACGCTTGACCATTTGGAAGACAACATTCGCCGTGTTATTGCCGATATACGGCCACAAATGTTGGAAAAAGTCATCGAAAATTGACGTCCAGATTGGACTACATCCGAGCCAGCCGTGGCAGTCATATGCCAGAAATCATATTTAAAATGTAATGCCACAAGATTATCTTTCGAATAAAAAATTTCATGTCAATCGAATAATACATCATTGTTTTATTGCAATTTAAAGTTCTATACCTCTAAAAACACCCTTTATTATTGCAACCTATTGGCAACATTATAGGAAACGAAGCACCTGGTTGCCAATTCAGCATGTACAACACAGAAAATTGGAGAGTACTTATGAAATATTGCATCAATTGCCAACTCTATTAATAACTCACCAAGTTGGCAACCCCGATGACACACTGAAAATTTGCAACTAGGTGCTTCATTTCATATAATGTCGCCAATAAGACTTAAGTACCAATTGGGGGGAGTTGTCAATTCAGCGAATTATTAATATAGTTGGCGATTGTTTTGATTATGCGTAAGTACTGAAATCTGTTCAGTCTGACGTACATGAAGCACCATAAATTTAATAAATTATAGTTTAAAAAATGCTTTTACAGTTAATCGTACGAAAAAGTAAAAAATAAATCTTAATATTAGAATGGGTTCAGTCCTAGGAGAGCCCAACCCTTGGATCAAATTATTTTGGTTGGCGATAATTGCACCATCTTAGTAATTCTATTTTGATACAATATGTATGGTAAACCTAACTATTTCTGGAATTTTTGTATTTTGTCAGCGGGCATTTCGAATTGCGTCATTTTGTTGTTGGGTACCGGGCTGGAAGTATGGCACGTGTGTGAGTGGATGTACCTTTGAATTTTGTACTTTGTTGAATGCTAAATATAAGAAAAAATTGATTGAATGGTGTATGAAGGAAGGAAGGATTGATTGCTTTGAATTATGAATGTTCTAAATGTAATGAGCGAATGGGATTATACGAACGAAAGAGTGCTGTTTTGGATGGATTTGAACGGAGATTTCAAATGGGTATGTTCAACCATTACCTCGCAGAATATTTATGGCCACGCTCCCACGATTATTCTCTTAACGATGAGGCCTTCAAGGCTTTTTGTTAGAATCCGCTGTCATGCTGTACTCTCCACTCGGAAATGATCAGCAGTAAGAAAATAAGTGCTGTTTTTTTATCTTAAATACGTTTGATTAATTTTTGTATTGTTTACATATATTTTCATTACGATCCACCTTGTCCCGCTATATTCACTTGCCGCCATCTCGTTCTGGCTTAGCGCTTTTTTGGTTTGTCACCAAGGGAGGGGGCTCTCCTAGGACTGAACCTAAGAATTAGATGATTAACGAGAAAATTAATGCCATTGTGGTAAACGCGTGGGGGTTCCTTATACTACATTTTTACACTAACTTTGTATTACAGAATAGAACTATTAAGAAATTATAACAATTGATATCAAGCACCCTACGCTTTTAAACGCAGTTATTATTTTCCCATTTTCCCCACATTCCAATTTCCATAGTTTTTCTGTTTTTCTGGCATTTCTAAATACCTTGTATTCTGTTTTTTTTTTTTTTTAAATCCTGGCACTCATATTTTTCTAATTGGTTTTCTACAAAAAGTACTTACATTTTTGCTTCATAATGTAATTCCTCTTTTGTCAGGAATAAGCCATTCTTTTTTAAACTATTTTCATGTTGAGTTCTTATTGCGAGACCATCTTAGATTGAAAACTATTGGATACCAAAATCTTATTTGCAGCAATTTCAAAACCATGCCTAAAAGATATTTGGTGTGTAGTGTACTGATATATATATTGTTCCAATGTGTGGTATTTTTGAACAGTAGTTTCTATACATATGAACTTCAAAAAATCATGCCATTATGTGTAATATTTTAGAAAATCATACTTTTTAAACCTTTATCGTGTTTTAGATTATGAATGCTTTATTCTTAATTTGCAGCGCGCGCATTAATTTCATTTCTACTAGTAAGCAAATAATTCAATATATATTACATTAAAACAATGGATTTGAATATAGTATCGATTATATAGTGTTTATAAAAAATCAATAAAAATAACTTATAGATGGTGTGTTGTTTCAAAAATCTCACTTTATATTTTTATTTATTTTTTGAATGCATGGTATGTGTGTGTCAATTTCCAGAATAAATATTTCAAAAATATGATTTTGGTTTGTTTTATTTTTCTTGTTTAAGTGAATCATCGAAAAAAAAAAGGCATTGAAAATAAAATGCTGTATATTGGATTATGGTTCTACTGTTTTAGTTGTTTTTACATTCTTCTAAGGACTGAAATTTTTATTTTATTTTAAAAAAACATTAACTTAAAAACTATAGTATTTGTGTTTTCTTTGGTGATAGGAGAGTATAAAATCTGTTGATATGAATAAAAAACTAGCTTAATTTGTAATATATATTGTGCAATGCATTTTTCTATATTTCCATCTGATGAATGTGTTTCTATTTAAACAAAACAATTAATAAAAAGTACTTACACACCTGGGCCTAATGAGTGTTATTTTACTCAAAAGGCTTTTTCTTCATTACATAATATGTAAAAACTATTTCTTTCTTACTTTGTTTTGAAATTTTTACTATATAAAATCTGTTATTCATCCTAATGTTTCGAAGATATTTCTAATAACTTATTATCGAAAGACTGAATTTAAATAAAAGTTAATTTTCTTCTATGGGATTTTAAAGAAACAATTTAATTCTTTTAGAAACATAACACACATACACATAAATATAATAAACCAAATTGCTTCTGGAACTAGTTCAAATGCTTACAAATTTGTTTAACTATTTCATCGAATCTATTTTTGTTATTTTCAAAGATTTAAATCTGAGGTATAAGTTCGAAGACAAAGTTTTGATCAAATAATAGTTGTATTTTTTTCTTAAAGTAAAATTTTTGTTGTTTTGGCGACAGCATATAAAATTAAGTACATGGTTGCTAATTCAACGCGTACAAGACATGGCGAATTATCTTGAACGTTGGAATTTTTGCGATGATACTAAAGTACCTTTTTGTAACACAATAAATGCAAGAGGAATTTAGATTTTCGAAGTTAAGTGGTAAAAACTTCATAAAATGTAAATTAAATAATATATGATGGAAAAAATGAAATTTACCAACTTAAGTATCGCATATTTAGATTCCTTTAAATTTGATTTGATGTATATTTTTATGTTTAAAATTCGTATTGGATACAACAGTATTGAAAATAAATAACATACAAACTCGTATTTGACCCATTAATACTGCATTAAGTGCATTACACACATTTAGCTGTTATATTCTCAAATTTGATCCAGTAACAGGTTCAAAAATGAGTATGCGATGTTTACAATTTTGAGTACGTAGCCGATGCCAAAGATGAGAATGGGCTTTCTCAAATTTGAGTATGTTTGCATCGGAGCTATTTTTGAGTATGTGATGTATTCAAAAGTGAGTATTTTGTACTCCGTTCTGAATACCGGTTTTTCGCAATATATATATATATATATATATATATATATATATATATATATATATATATATATATATATATATATATATATATATATATATATATTGTTTTTGTGCGATTGCAATGTTGTTTCTCATCATTGCTATCTCAGTATTTAAGTTTCAAATTTTTTTAAAAAGAAAATAAGTACTGCAATATATTTACAGTTGAAATTCCAGTAAGTAGGTTGCATCTGAAGAAACTTAATATTAATAATTGGAGAAATTTCTTAAATTAAAATTCGACACAGTGTAATTGACTCCTATTTTTAGACTTAATCTTATGGATCATGTTTATTGGCCATTTTGTGTTCGAAAACGTAATCTTAGATCAATGGATTTTCTTTCTCCCTAAATCTAGTTTATTACATTCGTTTCAGTCCAACGAAGGGTGCCCGTAAGAAACAAAACAAAACGAAAAAATGGTAAATATTCCTGCAGAGTTGCATTTCCTTTCCTTTCCCCTTCCTACCCTATCATGTCTCTTTTTTGAAAATATTTTTAATGTTCATTTTAATGATTTATGTATAAGTTTTCAAATATATAAAACACTTATAAAAATATTTAAAAAATAATATATATATATATATATATATATATATATATATATATATATATCAAAAAAATCGGAAGAAAAAGAAATAATTCTGCACAAACCTTTAAGTTTCTTTGCTGCTTCCGACACATTTTGTTGAATTCAAATTGCAACGGCGCCTCCTTCTGCAAGTCGCAAACAACAAAGGGCAGAAATAAAATCCCTTAGCAATTGGCCCAAAAAGAGATTCTTTCTGTCTCAGTCTCGTCTCCGCGACCTTTTTATCGCTGCGGACCGGTCAACGTTTGATAATTTTACCGCGGCCCGCTGAGGGTGAGACACGTGGATTGTTTATATTTTAGATTGTTTTGATTTTACTATTTTAATTTAGTTACATTTAAATATGCCTTCAGAATAAAATATAGTTACACCCAAAATGAATAAAAGTGATTTCCGTGGAAAGTTGCGCAAATCCAAGAGAAATGCACCATTTTAAATAAAATGGCAATAGCTAAATGTTCTTTAGGCGGCCCGGTACCGATCCGTGGACCGAGGGTTGCGGATCACTGGTCTAAGGCATGCGAGACGTGCACTTCGGATCAGAAGGTGGCCATTTCAAATAACACTGCACCCAAGCAGCACTGAAGGTCATCCAGGAGTCTTCTTCCTCACGTTGACAACTGCCTGTCCCCACAGAAAAATAAACACAATAGACTAGATTTGCGGAAGGAAGTAGTAAGTCTATGGAATTAAGAAGGAGGCCCGGCCCCTTTCATACGAGTCTACTTGTGCCGCATCTAACAGCATGAGCAGACTGTCGGAAGAAAGTTTGGAACAGAAATCGCCTGGATCCCTTTACGCATGGCTCGAAAGCACTCTTTGCTATGCCTCTCCGTCAAGCTATCAAATACCACGTTCTCCACCCTACTAGTTGACTCAACTAGATGGATAGTGTAAAAGTTACGTTGTCACGTGTGTCTACTTGTGTTTTGAAAATAGAGAAATCTTTTTACTACTTTGTACTCAGTCATTGTTCCGATGAGTCTGGCAGTCTATTTTCAGGCAACTTAGTGTCCACGTGTGAAAGGAATTCTCTCCCTTCTTCACACTAGACGAAAAACGAGTTGACTGGCACAAAATTGCCTCGTGTGGAATCGGTCGAATTCAAGATGGCTGTTAGTTGGAAGCCTAAAAATGTGATACTATAGACCAGTGTTTCCAACTTTTTTTATCGCCGCGGACCAGACAACGTTTAATAATTTTACCGTGGCCCGTAGAGGAGGGGACGATGATTGTTTATATTTTAGATTGTTTTGATTTAATAATTTTAATTTTATTTGATTTAAATATGCCTTCAAATTAAAATACCGCCGTTACATCAAAAAATGAATATTAAGTGATTTCCATGGAAAGTCGCACCCACTAGAGGGAAATTCACCATAGTAAACAGAATGAAAATAATTTAATGCTCCTTGTGCGGCCTGAATTTTTTGATCCACGAACCGAGGGTTGAGTCGATATCATTGCATGTAATCAGTGTGATTTCATTCACTTATCGAGGAATTACGCCAGAAACCTGGGGCTGCGGTAGCCCAGTGGTTAAGGTATCCAACCATGGCAGGCATGTCATGCGTTCGATCCCAGTACCACTAAAGACCCGCCGTGTAGGGCAGCGATGCACGTTAAATCTGTCGAGAGCTGAAACGTCCTCCCGTTGGTGTGGTGTGGTAGTTAGGAGAGGGGGTGCCAGCTCAGGTGTCGTCCACGTCACTTGACCATGGTTCAAAATTACGTGGTCCGTCGCCAAAAGCCCTCGTGTAGCTGAACAGTGCGACGTTAATATTAACTCAACTCAACTCAACGCCAGAAACCTGACACTTCAATGAAAAAAACAAATGCCTAATTAAACTGTTTGTAGAATGTGTTGTGATATGAAGTTTTATATATATATATATATATATAAACATTATCAATACTTGATATGTATTGGTATTACTTGATTCGCATTTTTCGGAAGCCCATTCACTCAGTTATTCAAATTAAGGAAAATGATTTTGATCTCCTTGACGAGCCAATGCTTCTTATTTGTTTATTATTATAATTTCTTTTTTGAGTCTCTTCGAGTTTATTTCTGTTCCGGCCGCAGACTTTAATTATTTTGTTTGTGTTCCCTGCTCCCCTTTACATCTCTCAAAATAAAATCACACTGTCCAGATAATCTTTAAAAGATCATCCAAACCTTTAATGACCTATTTACAAGCAGACACGTCTACAAGAAGTGTGCACGTGCTTAAGAGGCTTACATTTTTATACTCAATGGAAATATAAGTAGTACTACTGATTTATCAAATATATTGTTAAAATGTTATGCAATGAAATGTACAATAATACCTCGACTTATACGTAAACCCGGAATTTCGAAATTTTCAGAATTCGGCGATTCGTCTTTTTTTAGCATTGTGTCCTTTTTTTTCAATTCCTACTATTAGCTCACGCTCTCAATATATTTACTTATTTATTTATTTATCTGGGTGGAATTTTCAATCGTTAATAAAATACATTTTAAAGCGCTCAATTGAGCTGAAACTTTATATACATGATTATTGTGGATGACAATACAATAATTTAATTAGAATAAAAATTAATTGATTAAAACTAATTATTTAAAGAATTACAAATATAGTCACGTTGGCGACTTAGTGAACATCTGGCGACTTGTGTCAAAACTTGGAAAAGTTTTTTTTCTCACGTATTAAAGCATTCAGTTGAACTGAAATTTTAAATGCACGATTGTTTTGGATGACAATACGATACTTTAATGATAATTAATAAAAATTAATCACCACTTAATGTTGTGATTCTGTCCTATGCATATACCTATTTATATTAATTGTAACTATTTAATAAAAAACTAACGAAAATAAAATTTTTCTTTGATCTAAGTAGAAATTGACTTAATTATATATATATATATATATTGTTTAAAAATATGACGTTACATTTTCATGCTTTAATTAGGATTAAAAAGAATCCCGCATTCATTTCAGTAGAAAGAGGTGGCGGGGGGAGGGAGCCTCACTTAGATCGATCAATTGATTGATTGATTGAATATTAACTTCGCACTGTTCAGCTACACGACGGCTTTTGGCGACGGACCACGTAATTTTGAACCATGGTCAAGGGACGGTCACTTAGATCGAAGCTAGGTACTTTACTTTTACAGCGTTTTTGTGTGGGGGGAAGGGGAAAACAACAGCGTGCCAGAGTGGGGGGGGGAAGGAAATGTCCCTCCTTTCCATTTTAGGGGTGTGTATGTCTGAATGAAGGCGAAAAAAGCCGAATGAGCGTTACATTCCCGAGCGTGACGTTCATTCAAAAGGTTCCAAATCCGGGTCCTATTTTTTAACATTAACCAAAGACAGTCTTAATAGTTTACTCTATCTATTTTATCGTTTCAACTTCTACCAGAAAATCTACGTTCATTTACTGATGATGGTTTAGGTAAATAGATTAAAAACTGAGGCGTATACTGCATCTCCTGCGATTGCACGTAGTATTCTCAGATACGAGTAGAATGAGCTCAATTCATGACGGGTATATGATAAAGACAAACACGTGTTCTCCACTGAATTCAAAACAGACATTAAACCAATTGTACTTGTTGCTCTACTCTCTTTTGTAAAACTTAGATAAAATTTCATAATTGAGTAAAAATGTTCGTATGTTATAAAAAAATTTCTTCAAAAAGATTTTGAAGTTAAAAAAAAACTTATTTTATGCATGTACTTTTTTAAATAAAATGCGCTTATGTGCGCTATTATTGTTGACAAATATGCACTTTTTAAGAGAAACTTTCAGCAAAGAACAAAAGTTTGCAACAACGAAAGGCATGAACTGATTAGCAGGAATCAGGTGGTTGTTTTTATCGTATGACTAAGACGTCACGCGAGTTTTGGACTCATTGGCTAGCTACACGTGGTTGTCATTATCATGTGATTTTGACGTCACATGAATTTTGCTCATTGGGCAGTAATCATTAAATAGGAGTTGATTCGATAAAAATGTTTTAGAGTGATATTATGTTTTCGTGATGAATGAAACTTTTTAAAATGTTAGTGGGAAACTTCTGATTTCAATCTATGATCGATTACAGAAATATATTATTTGGTGTTTATCACTTTTTCATGATGAGAAATATCGTTCCTCGTTTCAAAATTTCTTCTTATTGCAGATTCTTGATAACATTGTGACAATAAAAAGATATTTCGGAAATCTGATTTTAGAATCTGAATGAGATTATTTTACATTTAACTCTGAATTTCCTCTTTTTTCCCCCCGAAAAAATGGCATAATCATTTCAAATCTGCATTACACTGATAACAAACGGAAAGAATTAAATGCCGTCATTCGAAGTTATCTCGGGCACAGACATGTTGATTCTTGGTGTATTTTGTTTGTTTATTTTGTTTTATTTAGTCTCTGTAATAATGCTTGTTGGGTGTTGAAACTTGTGTAATTGCAGTTCTTTGATGTTACTTATGAGTGAAAAATGGTACCATAATGGATACCTCAACTACAGCACAATGGTTATAAGGAGAAAAAACGGTTGGTGTATCTGATCCTTTATTTAACTTCCGAAATTTTTATTGCTAAAATAGTTGAGCTAATTATTAATTGGAATAATGTTTACTCAAGTGTTGAGAAGAATTTAATTCATTTTTCAAACATTTGAGTCAGAATATGATTATATCACTCCCTCTTATAGAAATATTTTTTTCACAAATAATTCTTATAATTCTTAACTTTATATGTATGAATTGAAGTCCAGTGGCTCAATGGTAGCGTATCGTGCTTCCACACTGCAGGTCCGGGGTTTAAATCCCGGGCTTGGTAAGGTCGACTCAGTCTTTCATCCCTTCAGTGGGTCAATGAAGGAGTTCCAAGCTTGCTTGGGGGACTAAACACTGGGGATTCACGTCACATTACCACTTGACCGGAATATCTGCTCATGCACCTCAGCACCCAAGGTCATGTATACTGAGAAGGGCACAGTAGGCCTCGGCCCTCATGGGCTACTGCTCCACTGAATTTAGTTTAGTTTATATAAATGAATTAATTAATGATTTTATATATTATATGATATATATATATATATATATATATATATATATATATATATATATATATATATATATATATAATTGTTGTTTATGTACAGTTGTCGGAAAAATTTATTAGTGATTCGGGAATTCCATTTATTATCTTTTATTAATCAACCCCTGAACATGATTCAAAATCATGTTGATTCTAAGAAACAATGGGTCAAAAAATAAAAATCAAGAGGTTTTAGAACGGTATTAATTCATATCATCTGCTTTTATCACTGTGGATTAATTCTTTAATCTTATATATAATTGATATTTAATTTAAATTTCTTATCTTCAAGCCCATAGTAAAGATCAGGGGTCGGTAAGCTCTTAGCAGTGGCGTGCCAAACCAATCTACCAATATGATTCAGCGTGCCGTACAGGACGTTTTTTAAACAATTCGATTCCCTCGATAACGCATGCAGAGTTGGAGTAAGAGATCAATAATATAGATATTTACTTTTTTATCGTATATTAATTTTGTATCATTCAAACATATTTCTTAATATAAAACTGAATAGCATAAAATATAACTATTTCTTCAATAAAAATTTAAAAAAATTAAAATTGTGCGAATGTTATGTATTTTTAATCATAATTATTAAAATAAGAAATAGACAACATAAAATATAAGTGTTTCTCTTCATTATAGTTAAATAAGAATTTTAATGCGAACCAAGTGCTTGCACCACTTTACTATCTTATTGCAAAATTAGGGGTATAATGTGAGACTTTCATTTTGACACGATTCTAACGCTCGTATTCACCGCTAACCTGACCTAGCGATGAAACCTGGAGTTAAGTAACCGGCAATCAACCCCAGGTTCGAACTCCAATTCACAGCTCTTTTTTGACCTCCAGTTACTTGACTCTCTTAACTTGGATTTACTGGTCGATTCCCATTGGTCGGAATAAACCCCGTGACTTCCGGCTGGAGCTACAATTTCTATCTTCGCCTCGTGCCAGCTTGTTTTTAACCTCGTGTATCGCTATCTGTTTAAAATGAATGCCAACAGAATTTATTTTACGCAGTACGAAAAAGAGTTGGTGTTGGCTTTGATGAAGCTGCACTTACATATAATAGAATTTTCTGACTTCTCTGGTTTCCAGTTTTTCTAAAAAATGAAATTGAGTAACAGTGGAAACTTTCTGAATGGTATTCATCGTAAACTAAAAATCTATCCAAACTCAAATTACTTCAAAACTTGCACGAAAACGCGTAAACACTCGAAAAATCTCTTACTGCGCATGTGCGGTTAAAACTAACCCGGCTGTGACCCTGGGTAAGGATTTTTTAACTTGAACCGGAGTTAAGTTATTAACTTGCGATGGTGAATAACGTTTTCGGCGAACCCCCTGTTTCCTTCCTCTAACCGACGGTCAGGTTAGCGGTGAATATGGGCGTAAGCATTCAGTTGTTCTTTGCGGACTCGAAATATGTTTCATTTGAAGAAAGAATTTTTGCTTTGATTTGCTGAACCAAAAACGGAAAGCAGAGTACATGGCATTTTCTGTCTTTAAACAATTAATTGTTTGAAGAGAGGAAATGTCACAAATATATATCAAATATTTGACTATTATTTCCAATTTCGAACTCAGTAATTCATAATTAAATCTACAAATGCCGTTGTCCAGAAATCTGTTTGCATAATTTATATTTTACCTCAACGATTAAACTAAAAAGAAATGAACTATTTCGTTGGAAAAATAATTTTCTCAATATCTTAAAAAAAATTTTCATAGGTAAGGAAAATAGTTTGAACTATATAGCTGGAACTCTGTGATTGTGAAAGTGTTATCGCCTATATTCTATTTGCTCCCTGGCGGTGCGGGAGATCTTATCTATATCTCGACAGAATTGAAAAAGGATTCGGAAATTCCATGCATTCCTCTGCCTCCTTTTTCTTATTTATTACTTTTCGAAACACAGTTAAACTGTAAACGGGGGAAGGGGGTGGAGGTCAAGAGGAAATTGTTGACCCCTTGATGACCTGAAGAATGTTGAAAAAGTGTATTTAGTTACATGTGCCCTAAGAAATTCAGTTAGTGTTGAGAGATGGGAGAACAGTAAGCTAAGCCACAAAATTTTCTCTCTTGGTAAGTTATTGTGTATTCTGTTGTGTGTGTGAAATGAATATTGAACTCCTTCTAGAATTTGTCTTTTGATTTAAAATTATTGTATGTTTTATTTCAAACAATCATATAATCTACTACGTTTTGTTTATGATGTACAGTATTTCTTTGTCAGACACCGTAGTTACGGTGGCTGAGTGGTCAGGACCAAGAACTCGTAATCAGCGAGTCGTGAGTTCCAGGTGCTATTGAAGATCGATCCACTTTGTAGATGTGCTAATGCGAATTAAATTTGTCGAGCTTCAAAGTCCTCTCTTTGTCGTGATGTGGTAGTTTGGAGAGGGGGTGCCAACTCAGGTGTCGTCTGCGTCACTTGACTGAGGTTCAAAGTTAAGAGATACGTCGCCGATAACCGTATTGTTGTTATAGAGTTAATCAAACGTTAGTTACGTTAATCAAAAAACAAATCTATTTGTAAAAGATACAGTGTGTACCAGAAGTTAAAACAACAACAAGTGTTTATTATTCATTCGGGAAAATAAATACGTTTTCATTTGTGCTTCCAAGTATTGTCTTAAAAAATTATATTTATCATATTTATGCTTTAAATTTTTACAAAAAAAACAACATAGTATTTAACATGTGAACAAAAATTGGGATGTCAAAAGTTAAAGCACAGCAGTTAGTTATTGATGAAAAAGAGAAAAAATTAATACATAATTATTATTCTAGAACGCGTTTAGTGAATTTTTATACTTGTAGCACCACGAGTAAAATCAGATTCTGAGCTGTTTTCGATTAGATTTTAAGCCAAGCATCCTGAATGGTGCCTTTAAGTGAAGAATACTGCTGACCATTTTGGAAAACTGTGTGTGGGAGAATACCCTGTAAGTTTTCTATGAAACTGAAATAGGAATTATAAATGTTGGTCAATTCAATAACTGGTATTCAGTATTCTACCTGAGTCAATGTGATGTTGAGTTGCAAGCACCAATCGATGCTATGTCCTGTTGAAAAAGTCTTTGCACTCGGCCTAAAACTTCATCAAAAGTAAATGATTGAAAGGTATACCTTAATAACTTTAAGAGTTTTTTCGCTCTACGGAGTTTGGACTTCTGAAAGAAAAATCTTCCCCATACCATTACAACACCACCACTATGATGTCATAAACATACAGATGCCGAATTCGATGGACTAATTCAGAGGGGTGATTGTACAGCTACAAAAAGGCTTTTGGCGACGGACCTTGTAATTTTAAACCATGGTCAAGGGACGAGGACGACACTTGAGCTGGCACCCCCTCCCCTCTCCTAACTACTACACCACACCAACGGGGGATGTTTGAGCTCTCGACAGATTTAACGTGCATCGCTTCCCTACCCGACGGGTCTTTAATCATACTGGGCTCGAATTCGTGACATGCCAGCCACGATCCGATACTTTGACCACTAGGCTACCTTGCCTCTTCTTGCCCCTTTTCATTTCACTCGACATGACACCCTTCACAACTAGTTTTGCGAATTACTCCGACTAAACGTAGTTAGAGACCCAAATGCGACCCCGTTTTATTTTAGCAATCCAGTACTATTTATTTCCACTTAATTTTTAACAAGGGCAAGTAAGATTTTCAATGCTACTCCCCAAGTGTTCGATAGGAGATTTCGACCTCTTTGGAGATCAGGTGCTCCGTTTGTTACTGTCAACACCTCTACGGTGATTTGTCGTTCCCATGCTGCATACTATCACCCCTCTAAATTTGTTGGTCGAATTTGGCAACACCTTGTATAAAAAATATTGTAATCTAATCTTTTAGTTTGTTATATTCAAAGATTTAACGGGGTTTTTTTTATCATTCAGTATTTCTCATTTAAAAAGTATTCCCGTTGTAAACATTCTTAAGCATTAAACTTTTGCTTTCAAAAACAGTTTATTAAGCAAGATAATTTTTTTCAAAGCTCTTTGGCAGTCGAGTCTACTGTTTTCTTTGCTATTGAACTAATAAATATTCACCGTATAAAAATTAGGATTTCATAAATGCAAATTGATGTAATAATCTTGGCTTGTCTTGTAAAAAGAAACATATAAAAGAAAAACAAAGGGAAAAAATAGAAAAATATATATACATAAATTGTGTAGTATGTGAAGGCAAAATTTATTCTTTTGGGGGGGATGGATTCCATTCTTTCTAAGCGCATAATTTATTCTCTTCTCAGTCATTTGTAATTCTTTGAGAAGACTAAAAGTTTAAATATTTTAAGAGAAAAAAAAATTAGAAGAAAAAATTTAAAAAAATTCTTGAAAAATACAATTGAGAATCTACACAATAAAAGCATCGTATATATGCCAATGTTTCAAACTCCTATTTTAATAGTTTATTTCTTTATGTTTTGTGATGAACTTTCTGAAAAATTTTCAATATAATTATTGCGTTCATTTATAATCAAAGTTTCTCATTCAAATTATTTCTCCTTGTCAGTCCTTTCTTTTGTTAATTACTCTGCCTTTAAAAGCCCTTTTTATCGCTTTGATTGTTAATTATGAAAATTATAAATGGTTTTTTTTGTCTGCAATATACTATGCACTTAAACTAAATAAATAGATGCAATAGCAAATTTACGGTTGTATTTGACAACAAAATATATTGACTTTTGAGATAATCTCTGTGTTGGCAAGTTTTTAGTTTATATATCTGTTGTTGTTTATCTGAGTTTACACAATTTAGGTGTTAATATTACTATCTATTCAAATACAACATCGATATTGTAACTCTTAACCGCACCTATCCCTACCCATCTTTTTATTTTAAATCAGCCATGAAAAACTAGTACTAAAGTAGAGTTCCAACAAAGAATTTCAATTTATAAGTGTCCAACGTGGCAGCAGTACCGTAGTAACTAACCAGTTGACGTGTCTTTTTTGCATCCCTTTGTAAAACAAGATATATATGCTGTTTCTTAATCACTCTAACATAGAACCCCTATTAGTAACGGTAGTCAAACCATCAACAACATTTAAATTACATACTTCCTTCCTAGAGTTCTTCAGAGAAATAACGCATCACTGTATAATATAAATGTTTACTCATTTTTTTTAAATTTATTTATTTACGGAGAGAATCCAAGTGTGTTAAGAGCCGACAAGAAAGATAGTGCGTTCCGATAGGGCATACTTTACGCTGCCAGATTCCGGACACTGATACCGAAATAAACTCATCTTCGAGGTGGTGATTCAACCTCCCCTTCTCCCTCGACCCCTCGCGCTGCATATTCTGCGGACATAAAAAGAGATAACCACTGGTCTGTGTTGTGGTGGTTTCACAGGAGGCGTCTGTCTCATTTTACCTGTGAGTGATCGAGTGTGCTTTGAGCACCTCCTTTCTCGTTTTTACCACTTTTACCTTGAAGGTGTCGGTCTGTCCGTCCCTTCTGCCGCACACGAAGGAACCTCGAGTTCAGACCACCCCCAACTCTCCAAAAAAGGACCTTGTTTTGTTGCCTTGCCTCTTTTTTGTTGTCGATGATGTTGTTGGTAAATGGCACGACTAAAAATTTTATACTCTGCTCGTTTTCTTCAAAAAAAGGAAAGAATACTTTCTCGCTCTCTTTTTGACCTGTTTATATCACTTTTGGATAACTTTAGAATGCCGGTGAAGTGCTCGTTTACGCGCATATTTCTTTTTCGTCTTCTTTCTGTCTTTCTCCGTCACAGTAGTAGTACTTTGTTTATAAATCTGTGCTGAGTAAGGCTATTAGGCGCTTGTTTGTTTCTGCCCGTCGGGAACTACCTTTTCTATCGCTTTGTTTATCATTCGGCTGACATTTTTTGTTTTGTTCAGTGATCAAGTTAGTGATCTTGCCGTTGTTGTAGAAAAGGAACACATTTTTTTTCATTGAAAGATTGTTTGGAAACTCGTTTTTTGTTAAATTGCGAAACAGTCATCACATACTACTGCTATTGAAAAATGTGTTGGATTAAATAAATTATTCCTTTCGATTTTGTTTGTGACCACGGAAGCCTAGTGGTTGTGGTCATGAACGTGTGGCCGGTGTTGTTGAGTCATGGGTTTGGAACCTAGGCCACGGAAGATTCACTGTGTAGAGAGGCTGAGACACGTTAAGTCTGTTCTGCAACTTTTCGAAAATCATGCATATGGTGCCAAGTAATCAGTCACACGTGATCTGTTAGTGCGGTACCATTTATTAAATTTCAAAGTGATTTTTAGAATTAATGATTTTTATAATTAAATAAGAAAAGTGGGCTGTTTTTTTTTTAATATTTTTTTTAATTTACGAATCCCTTACTAGCGTCATATATTTCTAATTTGCATACTTCTGATTATTCAAACATATGAGAACTATATGAAGATATTTTGTTATTTGCTATTATTAAAGGGAATTAATTTTAACTATCATTAACAGTAGTAAGCTTTCATTTGTAGAAATGTGTTTCTGTAATAAAATGAAAATATAATCTCGAAGAATATGCTTGCCTTTAAACAATCGGAAAATTCCTACAATTTATTGTGGATATTTTTGAGATTTAAAAATAAATTTATTTTGGTAAAAAACTGTTGCAAGCAAAGCTCGAGATTTGTCTCTTTTGCAAAACTTGCAAGAGTCACGATCAGTGGCGCACACAGGGGGGGGTCCGGACCCCCCCAAAACCCTTGATTTTTTTCCCGATTGATTATAATTCTAAGTATATAGTACGTAAAATTTAATTAATTACTTGTTATTAATGATTAATTTTATTAATTAATGCTAATTATTTATTCAAAAATTAGTTTTTTACTGTGTTTTGTTCCCGAAAATCGACAAAATCAAAAGGAGCATGATACAAGAATGGTGAACTTTCGACCCCCCCTTGAAGAATTCCTGTGTGCGCTACTGGTCACGATAAAGACCAAATTTATCTTTCGAAACTTGATTTTGCTAAAACAATGGCAAGAAATACAGATAAACTTTTTTCAAAAGCATTGAAAAAAATTAATTGAAATTTGTATTAATATAAAAAATGGTTATAGATACTTATTCTCAAGAAGAAACTCACCAACAGGATTTTAATCTTTAAAAAATTTTAGTACTTTTATGGTACTTACGTATTATATCGCAAGTCACCAACGTCCAAAATAACTCGATAAGTTGGCAACCACGATTTCGTGCTTCATTTCACATGTCGCCTATAGATTGCGATAAAACGTACCATTTTTATTTATTTGTTTATTTTTATCAATTTTTGTTGTTGGATATTAATTTTTTTGGACATCTACTCAATAAACAGACATTTTAAGAACCTAATCACTCCTTTAATATGGAAGTTATCACTCAATCTCGTGCTTCCATTTAAGATCATTATTTGGATAAAAAATAAAATAATGAATTTATATGAAAAAATAATTAACTATTTTAATTGCTGAGCATATATTATTTTCAACATTTTGTTTCTATATTTGTAGTTCCCAAACTACTTCGTTATCACAATGCGTGAAAATGTATGCATTTCTCATTACATTTGTTGCACCCTGAAATCTTCAATGGAGTAAATAAAAAAAAGCATCCCATACTAAACGGCTGCATTATACCAAACCATTACATCTTGTTCACTGTGCGTTGCACAATCAAATCATTTAAATGCGCCAATCGAAACAATAAAAGATTCGAGATGAGAATGCATTATATATGCACCCACAATAGCATCCTTTGAAATCGCCACAGAAGCTATCTGCTTTCCATGACCACTGCTCGGGGCTAATTTGATGAGGGGAGAAATTATTTAACAATCAGTCCTCTGTCGAATTCATTTTTTCTGCCACCGTTTAAAACATGTGGATCGGAAAAGAATGGACAAAGTGTTGGCTGCGGGACATCGATAAAGACATCATCTCGCAGAACAAAGGATCTTTGAAGAGGGCCTGTTTACACCTCGCCTCGACTTAAGTGCTGAGGGGTTTTCGAGGTGGATGTTTCGTGCGACCCCTTCTTGTTACATTCGGTGGTCTCTACTACCTGAGGTTGCTGTATCCCACACACGAAGTACCCACTGTGAGTACCTATGTGATCTTGCAAGCGCTCTTATGGCGACCGAAATAAAAGCACTGTTCTTGGTGCATGTTCGGTAAGGTTTCGAATAGAATTTAAAATGTGTTCTTTGCTATATCTTGTGTGTTGTGTTATTAGATAAAATGTGTGAATACATAAATGATTTTAAAATATTACCCTTTTTTTGGTGAAAAAAATTTCATAATTTAGGAAAGCACTAATTATGCTTTAATTGTTACTCTCAGTATTTGATTATCATTGTATACGGATTATGTATATATTGTTATATAAATCAGATATAATCTAATTTTAATTTGTAATATCTTTATATCTTTTTAAAAATATTTTAATGCATTTGTTTCTACATTTTATATTATTAACTGATTATATAACTATTAGATGAACTTTAAAAAAAATGTAATGCATTGGTACTTCCATCGGTTTAAAAAAGTTTAAAGAGAAAAATTGCTGTCAAGTGTTGAATTTAAATTTTAAAGATGAAGTCGGTAAATTCTACCGCTGTGAAATATTTCAAAGCAAAATTACTTATTAATTTATACAATAGATATAGATGAATCAATGAACGTTTTTTCTCTATACTGGCACATAATAATGATAATAATAATAATAATAATTAAAAAATGCCTGGTATATTTTAAAGCGAAAATAAATTAATGCCACCCATTCTAGAATTCTGAAAGACAAAAATAGCATATGCATGCATCATCGATTCATTTTTTGTTAATAATTCGAAAATCCTCTTAGAATATATTGAAACAATAATTACGATGGCTTTTACATTTTTACAGTGAGTGTAATAATCTCTTAATTGTAATCGCGTTTCGCTGTTAATAAAAGTGTTAATCTACGTTTGGCGCAAATTAACTTTCACATGCTTCAATGCAGACTTTTAATATATCTATGGGTACATACCAGACGTATTCGATTAGATTCGAGCCTGGGTAATATCAAAGTCGTTGTGCATATGGTGATCTTTGTTTTCTAGCCTACACACAAAAATAGCGTGAGACGTATGCTTATTGGATGATTTTTATATCAATATTCGAATTTCTCTGATGCTGTATTATTTTTGGTTATGCATAAAGAATGTTATATATACCCCTTCAGGGGTAGGGGTATTTTTTTTCCGGATTGGTTCATATTAGATGCATTCTTCTTATTAATATCGGCGAAAGTCGAGAGAATTAGAGTATAAATATATTTTATTTTTGCATAAACATTTTTATTTTAAAGTATAAGTTTGTATTGAACATTTTTGAAAAACTCTTATCTGCAAAAGTTCTACAACCGCCAAGGACGTCTTGCGGCATGAACCTCGCCCGTGGGGGAGCCTCGTTTCGTTCTCGACTCTTTCTTAATAAGATTATGATCCGGATAATTTTAATGGTTAAATATTATTCCCGTACATATTCTCCGAAAAACAAGGAATTTCAAACTGTATGTCAACTGGCAAAAGTTGTAAGACTGTATTATGTGATGACCGTTGCCCAAGTCTAGACCTAGGCCTAATACCATAAGTAAGTCACTTAATCAACTCATTGAGTCGAAATGCAGTTATCGGTCGATCCGGTTTGTGCCTAGAATTTTGAGTAGTGCACATTTGTTTGAAATTGAATGCATTGTCAAATTCAGTTTAAACGAGTATTTGACGATGCTTGCCCCAAAATTCTACTGTTAAAGATCTCAGGTAGGGCCTACTTTCACTTAAGGGCCCAAGGGCTCGAAAAATCTTCTCTGGCCCAGGACCTCAAAGAGTCTTAAGACGTCCCTGACAACCACTTAAATTATTTTTATTGAATATTTATGGCTGCCGTTACGTTTTAAGGACTCGTGACTGAAGTGTCATGAGTTCGAGCCTAGTGCCGCTGAAGACCCACCACGTAGAGGGAGTGTGGTTGGTTGATTGATTGAATATTAACGTCGCACTGTTCAGCTACACGAGGGCTTTTTGGCGACGGACCACGTAATTTTGAACCATGGTCAAGTGACGTGGACGACACCTGAGCTGGCACCCCCCTCTCCTAACTACCACACCACACCAACGGGAGAACATTTCAGCTCTCGACAGATTTAACGTGCATCGCTGCCCTACACGGCGGGTCTTTAGTGGTACTGGGCTCGAACTCGTGACAAGGCAAGCCACGGTCCGATACCTATACCACTCGGCTACCGTGGCTACAGGGAGTGTGGAAGTTAGAAAAGGCGGATATCAGCTCACTTGACTATGGTTCGAAATTACGAGGTCCGTTGCCAATAGCCTTCGTGTTGTTTTATTGTGCGACGTTAGTATACACTCACTTGCTTGAATATTTGTCTTATAAGGTCTTGTCATTTTTAATAGCACAGCAATATATAACTTTACCACAAAAAAAAATATAGCGATTTTTTTTAGTTATTAAAATATTTTTAAAGGATAAAAATATTTCAACCTTACATGAAAATTTTTTTAGCTAATATATATATATATATATATATATATATATATATATATATTATATATATATATATATTGATTTTTAAATATTGGGAAATATATATTAAATATCGAAGTTGATTATAGATAGAAAGTTAAAGAAAAAGAAATTCTTCCAACTTTAAGATGAAAAGTTGATTAAATTAATCCTAAATTTTTAAGTCTAACTCTTCGCATTATTTTACCAATTTAAAGCTATTCTCAAGGGAAAGAGAAAAGAAAAAGAAAGAAAGAGAGAAAAAAAATTAAGGATGAAGCGCCGTATGCTCGTAAAATCGAAAAAGAAGCTCAAGATTTTTACAATATCATTACTCAAATATATATAGAATAGTGAAAGTGTCCGTTTCCTTTTTTTCCACAAGTAATTTTTATTTGATTAATTTTTTATTACACTTTATTTTGAGAACCTTTTATATTATTTCTTCAAAAAAAAAAGAAAAGAATAAAAATATTTTACTTTTATTTAAAGCGATGAATAAATGTTTTTCGAATCCATGAAACATAATTCGTCTTGTCTGTTAAACTGTAAGGTAGTCGACTACAAGCTTTATACAAAGTAGGTTCCATTTCATTTTTAAAATTTGCTTCATCTCACTGGCAAATATTTCCGATGTCTGTCTTAAAAAAACCCGTGATTACATCTTCTACTTTCTTCTCTAATTCCTAATTACTTCTTCAGAAACGATTGCGACACCCCCTCCAGTGAAGCTCGAATGAATACAATTTAAAAGATAATTGCGCAACGTGTGTACGACGTTTTCTTTTCTCTCTTTGGCGGCACGTTTGGCGAGCGTTCGCTATGGGATGGAGCTGTCAGTGGCAGAGAAAATGAAGATGGGCTCTACTTGATTCTTGAGCTATAACCTGTCATTACAAAGGGGCCTTTTAAACCGCACGCCGACACGCTCTTTGTTTACACTACCGGCGCCTACGCATTTTCTGCGATCATTAGATGCGTTTCGAGAAGACGTGATGACGGGTACCTGCTGATCCGTAGACACTACCTGTGTGTGTGTTTGGGCAAACCACACCATCGCGAATTGACTGCTCTCCCCCACCACACCGACGCCAAGAAAACGATCTAACACTAATTTGTTTGCTTGTAAAGATTTGCTACTCCCCCTCGAGTAAAATGATTGTCATGCCGTGTGGTCAACACGTAATAGAAAAAAATTTTTGATGATGCCGACTTTGGAGTTATTCTTTTTTTTTTTTTTTGAATTGTAACTGCGTTGGAGGTTAAGTAGGTAAAGATCAGAGTGCTTGGCCATAGTTAATTCTGTTTTGGAAATGTGCTGGACGAGAATGAAAAAAGTAATTTGAAAGGAGTAAGATATGTTATAAAAACTTAAATTTTTTTGTTGTTGAGAGTACATTTGCGATGGTAGAAAAAAAGATTTCGAAATTAGAATTAGTTGTGTTTAGAATCAAATTGACAGTAAATCAAATGGCTGTATTAATTCTACGAAGGATTACGTTGTTTACCCAATATTTGTAACCCTTTAAATGCATGAATTTTTATTTTTAATAAATAAAATTTGAAAACAACCTGGTAAAACATGTAATTAATGGGGAAAATAAATAAATTTTTTTAAAAAAAGTAAGAAATATTTGCATATTGATGCATTATTACATCATCCAAAAAAAACTTTTTCTTAAATTTATCAATATATATAAAAATATAAATTTTTTTTACGAATTTTGTGTAAAATAGTGTAAATAATTTGTATTTGGATGAGTAAAGGCATTTATATTTCTCTACATTATATTTATTTTATGTTAAAAATGTAATATCCGCAAGCAACGCCGTCCCATGCGTTATAATGGTGATTCAATGGGAACTTGACGAAATCTTGACGATAGAGCCAAGTTGGCATCATTTATGGCTACCAAGGTGGCGAGTTCGGGACCTTATGGATGATTTTTCTAGAAATAAGTGGAGAAATTCACTAATTTCACGATCTATGACGCAAGCGGATCTTTCTCGAAGGATCCGCTGGGCCTATAAATGGAGAGAGGCTTGCCAAAACGAGTCAGTATTATTTTGACTAGCGATTAGTAGACTTGCCTTGACCGTGATTGCTGGTTAACTCGGCTATGCTTCTGAATAATCTTTTACCAGTGGTGCACACAAAGGGGGTCCTGTGGGTTGGGCCCCCAAAGCCCTTGATTTTTTTCCTATTGATTATAATTCTATGTATATAATACGTAAAATTTAATTATGTATTTGTTATTAATGATTAATTTTATTAATTAATGCTAATTATTTATTCAATAATTAGTTTTTTACTGTATTTTGTTTTCGAAAATCGACAAAATCAAAAGGAGCATGATGCAAGAATGGTGAACTTTCGACCCCGGACCCCACCCCCTTAAAAAAATTTTGTGTGAGCTACTGTCTTTTACATACGTGTATTTTAGACACTAATAATTGTGTCTGGGTAATGGTCTTCTGTGAGATTTATTCCGTGAATATTGCTGCTGTGTGTGATTCCTGTATTTCAAGGATTGGATTTTCGCGCGCGACAATAAGTTCTCATCGCTCTTAAAGAACTGTCTTGTTCTTTGTGACTGATTTGCATAAAATCCTTAATCCCCGATCAACGTATCTGTCCCGATCTTTACTCTTACCTTGTTTCTATCTGAAAACAATTTTTCCTGTATATTTTTATTACTTTTCATAGAAACAATCGTAATTCGTAGCACCCGCCGAAATGATAATGAACTCAAACAGCGCGCCAACTTTGAAAATTTTTATAGATCAAGAAATAAACCGTCAAAGATTGTAGTTGCGTTCGGAATCGATAAAATAGTTTTGGTAAAAATAAAACTAGGAAAAGAAAGAAAAAAAAATCATGTGTGCAGAAAGAGATTTCAAAATACAATGTATATCTATACATTGGTATGGGTTTAAAGGTTTATTTTCTAGTAATGTTACGAAATAGAGAACTAAAAAAAAATCGGTCCACGTTTTTAACAACTCCATCAAACTTTTGACTAATTCTTCCCGAATTGGATAATTTAATGTACATAAGAATAAATTCAATTAAGAGTATTTTTCCCCTTTAATTTTCCTCAGTTTGTGTCATTCATGTTTACTTTCTGTTGAAAATGGAGAGTCAACGTAAGGATGTTGAATAGTATATGAATACTTGCCACGTCTGCTCATTAATATGCACGTCGAATTAAAATCGTATTTTATAACCCCTACCCCAGAAATAAGAAATTACAAAAGACAGACAGACTACCCAAAAAGTTTGTAATATAAATGTAAAATAATTTTAGAGCTTAAGTTTGTGTTTACCCCTAAATGAAAAATTTGAATGAAGTAAACATGTTGAAAAAAATCAAAAATATTTTTAAATTACTTTTACTTCGCATCACACAAAACCGACTTAGGAAGATAAATGATCTTGTATTGATATTGCATTTTGCAGCAAGCACATTTTCTTACACATTACATATATTTATTTTATTTTACTTTAAAAGATAAAATAATCTTTATTTGTATTTCAAAAATATAAATACTGTTTTTCCGTGCGCAAAATATTTTATATTGTGAAAAAGGTTCAATTGTTCAAGATCTGTGTATAAAATGTCTCATATATTACATACGTTGTCGTATATATTATGTACTATATACCGTAGAATCCGGCGTATAACGCGCGCCTATACTTTCAAGCCGAAATTTTTAATTTTTAGGTGTATTCGCCGCGCATATAACGCTATCCCCCATTTTTACGAACAAACCTGAAATGTTCAAATACAATACTGTTATGTTTTGAAGTCCTTTATTCGAGGTATTATTCCAAGCTTTAGAAGGAAAAAAAATAGTATATTTCTTAAATTACAACCCTTAAAGTTCATATAAAGAATGTCACTTCTTTTAACTGAACAATATTCCGATCTATGTAGAAGTCTAATTCTTTTCCATGCTCATCTTTTTTTTTTATTTTTGGAGCTCTCATTTTTATACCCGGCGTATAACCACGCACCCGTAAATTTTAATCTCTGTGTTAAAAATACGCGTTATACGCCAGATTTTGCGGCGTATTGTACACACATTATTTTTTTACTTTTGATAACATAATTTTTCATCTAACTACTTTAATTCGTAATCTTTATTATTTCTAATTATTAATGATTTGTTCGAATATCATTAAAGATATATATATATATATATATATATATATATATATATTATATTATATTATATTTAACATTATTCTAACAAGGAAATTTTTAATTTAATTATCAAGAAATTCTCATTGTATCTGTATTCTTCAAGATACATGCGTATATTTGTTAGAATATTATTAAAGATTAAAACATTCAGTCGCATTTCAAATGATTCACTAAAAATAGCCGTTTTTAATATTTTTAATATGTTTTAATTTAGTCAAAAATATTATAGGGAACTATCTGATGAAAAATTATAAGATAAGATGGGAAAAAACTTAAATCATTTGATCATTCTTATAGATAGTCAAATTTTTAGGGAATATTTGGTTCACACAAATAAAATAACTTTCCTTTTGATATTTTAAAGCACTGATATCAACAAAGTACCTTACTTTAGTCTTTGTTTTTGAAATGTACCTGAAACACATTTTAATGACAGAAAAGGACTTGTGAACTACATGCATTAAATCTTATTGACTTCTTTGTACCCAAACTCTTCTCTCTGCAATCCTTAAAAACCATCGTATTTTATTTTCCTTCCTTCCTCAATGGCTCGACAGCCCAGGATGGGCTTTTGCCTTCTCAAAAAGCCGTTTCCAGGCCAGCCTTCTTCCTGCTGGTGTTCACCAATTCTTAGTTCTCAAAACTAGATCTTTTTCTATGCCATCATTCCATCTAAAATTTGGCCAGCCTTTTCTCCGTGTGCCTATTGGTTGGGCATTGAAGACTTTTTAGTGGTGTGGTCTTCGTCCATTCTGACAACGTGCCTGTCGATTTAATTCGTTGTATTTTGATGAAATTAACAATGTCAGATTCTTTATATGATTGATAGAACTCGAAATTTGATCTTCGCCCTTATTATCCTGAATTCTTCCAAAAATAAATCTTAAAATCTTCCTTTCGTAGATACTTATCATATTCTCATCTGTTCGAGACATGGACCAAATTTCACATGCATAATACTGATCTTAAAAGACTTTTATACAATAGAACCTTTGTTTTTCTTTTGATTAAATTCTATTTCATATATTTTTGTATTCTATTAAGACATCTATTAGCCATATAGTAATTCTCTTTTGGATTTCAACTGTACAATCGTTTCTATTGTTAATTTCCAAAACCAAATAAGTGAAACTGTCAACAACTTCAAAATTATACTCTTCGATTTTAAAGGGGGAATTGTTAAAACATGATTTAGTGCAAGGCATGGATTTGGTCTTATTCTCAATGATTTTCAGTCCCATCCCGAGGGCCTCCTTCTCTAAAGATAAGAAAGCTTAGTGCGGTGAGTGTTCGAATAATGATATTAATGTCATCAACAAAGTATATTATTTTATCAATTATAATGTTTCAATTATAATGTATCAATATGTTTGCATGTGTATGTCATTGTGTGTTATTTTACAATCAAAAATAAAATGCTATGCCAAATGCTTGTAATACGTATATCATGATTCTGCTATTCATTCAAGATTTTGTTTTAGCCACGTCATATTCACTAATAACAATGTATTTTGAAATATTAAATGCATATTCAAAACCTTTTCCCGTTAAAACGAAGGGGAGGGGGGATGAATCTTATTCTTTGAATCATGGCTTAGTTGTCAAATAAATGCAAATTCAAGATTCCATATCAGCAAACTGCTAAGATTATTAGACTATTGTATCAAAATTCTAACTGAGCTACGCCATTCTATTGTAACGTTTTGAGAATATTGGAGAGTTAGTTATATCAATTGGCTGAAGTGTTATCTTCGTGACCTGAGTGCGGTTCAAAATTATGACACCAATATATAGCCAATTCTACAGATTCTTTAAAGGCGTAATAGCCTAGTGGTATCATCACCGAGCTCTTGGCTGACACGTCATGAGTTCCAGCCCTAGAGCCTCTGTATACCCACTGTGTAGAGCAGAGGTTCTTAACCTTATTCTACGTCTGGGCACATCTGACAAACAGGAAATTTCTGGCGGGCGTAGTTCAGAAAAAGTATAAGGATTCTTAATATTTCTTAATTTTATTGCAATCATAAACAATATCCATAAAAACAGAACATTCAAAATAGTTACATTTAATGCAATTTTCGGCATTGCATATTATTCACTAATTTTTCAAAGTCAGGCGTATGTGTGTGAGATGATATTTCCTATCTTATAGCATCTTGGAGATTGCTATGGTTAAGTCAAGATCTAATTGTTGGTTTAATTGTGTTCATTATTGCAAACAATGATTTACATAAATATGGGGGACCGAAACAAGATTTTAATTTGTAAGCTCCTTTTTTTTCTATACAAAGGATCGTGACGGGCCACGGTTGATATTGATGTAATATGTAGTGGACAGTAGCGAGTGCACAAAAATAACTTCGCGGGAACATTGGCACCCGCGGGCACGAGGTTAAGAAACCCTGGTGTAGAGTGATTAAGGCTCGTTAGATCTGCTGAGCCTCAAAGTCCGCCTGTTGACGTGTGTTGTAATTAAGAGAGGTGTGCCAGCTCAGGTGTTGTCCTCGTCACTTGAACGATGTTCACGATTATGCGTTTCATCACCAATATCCCTCGTGTTACAATAAAGGGCCAAGTTAATAAGCACTCACTCTACAGTTTCTTTAATGTTGCTAAATATTCTAAAGATTTCGCACTTTTATTTTCAAACCAAACGAGTAGGAAAATCGGTCTACAAAAAATAGGGGAAAAAAGAATCTTTGCATTTTTGCAAAAAAAGTTAAGAACCTGTACCTTCGTTTTTTTTTTCCTAAAGTAAAAAATATAATTTCTATTTAATCACTATTCT
Source organism: Trichonephila clavipes (assembly GCA_019973935.1). Lineage (NCBI taxonomy): Eukaryota > Metazoa > Arthropoda > Arachnida > Araneae > Nephilidae > Trichonephila > Trichonephila clavipes. Next base: position 147,765 of record BMAU01021221.1, on the reverse strand, counting down.
TTGAAAAAGTAAGTCATTTTGGATTACAATTCAATCAACTTTCTTGTAGTTCATTTCTCTAGTTAAAACACAATAGGCATGACCATTAACGAAAAAGTTAACTATGTAGATGACCGCCAGGGCCGTTTTTTGCCTCCACGGTGCCCTAGGCACTTAAAATTGTTGCGCCCCTCCCTTCACAATTTTCAGAGCACTTCCACCTTCAGTCCTTACCTTGCCAGTTTTAGTTCGAAAGGGATTTTCCTTAACTCTCTTGCTTTTTTCCCTTTCTTTGTTTTTGCTGTTCGGAGAGTCTTTCCATTATCCACCACCAGTAGCGCACACAGGAATTTTTCAAGGGGGTCCGGGGTCGAAAGTTAACCATTCTTGTATCATGCTCCTTTTGATTTTGTCGATTTTCGGGAACAAAACACATGAAAATACTAATTATTGAATAAATAATTAGCATTAATTAATAAAATTAATCATTAATAACAAATACTTAATTAAATTTTACGTTCTATATACTTAGAATTATAATCAAGCGGAAAAAAAATCAAGGGCTTTGGGGGGGGTCCGGACCCCCAGGACCCCCCAATCCTTGTGCGCGCCACTGTCCACCACCTATTGACCCGCTCTGTCCTGGACTGTCAACCGTTAGGAGAGAATTGTGTCATGATTTAGCCACTCTTGTTCATTTCTTACCTTACGACATCACGGACCACCCATCTTTTTGTAAATTAGTACAGTAAATTAATGGGGAATCGTTTGCAATTACAGTATAGGGTATACGTTATTGTATGAACTGTTTCAGTGGCGCACACAGGAATTTTTCAAGAAGGGGGTCCAGGGTCGGAAGTCCACCGTTCTCGTATCATTCGCCAATACGCCGCCTAGCATATTCTTTCGATTTTGTCGATTTTCGGGAACAAAAAAAAACATTAAAAATTAATTATTAAATAAATAATTAGCATTAATTAGTAAAATTATTAATAACAAATACTTAATTAAATTTTACGCGTACTGTATACATAGGAGTATAATCAATTCGGAAAAAAATCAAGGGCTTTGGGTACGGGGATCCGGAATCGGGGACCCCCTCCCCCTTATGTGCGCCATTGAACTGTTCTCAACTTGTTAATTATCATCTTTTTCGTCGCTTACCCCTTTACTGTCTTTGACTTTTAGACAACCTTATTCTTTGTTGAGACTCTTATTGCACTGGTACAACAAAGGCTTTCTTCCAACTTTAATCATTGCAAAATCCTTAATAAAATCACTGTAATCAATTTCCATGGTAAAGTTATTTTGAGTGCTTAGCAACATCAAACTGTTAAGCTTTTTATTTTCCATAGTGGACTTCATTTTAGTGTTTACTCTCTAAGGGGCAGAAGTGCTTCTCTCATAACTCTCTAGGTGATGGTACGTTCGCTGTAATTTTAAGTTTTACTCGTTTTTATCCCTCCAATTTTTTTGCGTCTCTAAATCTTTTGCGCTCTAGGCACGTGCCTAAGTGGAAAAAGGGCCCTGAGGACCGCAATATTTTCACTGTATCTTCCGGCACGTCCTTCGCACAGTGAAGGGGAAAAGTTACATAACTACATAAAGTTACAAACGAACAACAACAAAAAAATCTTCAAAATCATCACCAGACTCACTCGACTTTTCCTCTTCCTTCCTTCCATCTTAGAAACACAAACCAAATTCAAACCTCCCGCTTTCCCAACCAACCTGACCCCGTACGGAAGCCGAAACCAAGCGAGCAGCATCCTCCTGCTGGAGATTTGGCGACTAAAACCTTGGCGATCCTTTTTTTTATTATTATTCTTTCGCCGATATTTATTTTACCTTCCATCGGCAACCTTCCCTTTCCCCTCCCCCTGTCCCTCTTTCTCTCTTCCGCGCGTAGATCCAATCCTCGATCCGATACTCATCCTGGAAGGTAAGGATCAGTTAGAAGCTGACAGGAGAAGCGAGAGGAGATGTTGGTGCTCTCCTAGCACTGTGATAGAGTGTGCGCGTCTGGAAGTATTTGTTGATTATTAGCGTGTGTGTTGTATAATGGATTATGCGAGTGTTGTGATCAGCGGCGGTGCGTTCCGTTCAGGTGAGAGATGTTTCTTTTGAATTTTGTTTGAGTGTTGTGTTTTGTCGGCGGGGGGGAATGGTTTTAGTTTTTGTTTTGACGGATTAATTGATATATTCTTAATGTAGTTAAAAATTTTAATTTTGGTTTTGGGTTTTGAGTGTTTACTTTTAGCTTCGATGCGCAAAATAGTTTGAAGTTAATAAAGTTGAGTTGCTGCAAGTGAATTTAAATTGTAAATATTTATTTTATAAGGAATGTGGATGTTTATATTATGAGTACTTTTTAAATATAGAATTAACATTCAAGTGCGTTGTAAACTAACAAAGATATCGATATATAAAAATAATATTTTTACAGAAAAATGCGTAAAAATAAATCCTTATTGTTTTCTTTTCTTTTACATCTATTGGGTGATGTTTTAAAGTAATGAATATTGAAAGTGTGAATACATATATATACTAATTTATTAATTTAAAATATTTATATTTAATATAAATATTTATTATATATGATATAGAATAATTAAATATTTAATAACAAAGCATTTATATACTTTATATCGTAACTTTATTAAATAATTACTATTCTTATATTCAATTTATTTTTTAAGTATGCTGTAGAAATAAAATAGATTTGATTCTCACTTATTCAGAAAATAAGTCTTTATTTTAATAAGTGAAAAATATTACTCGAATGTATGCAAATTTGTATAATGAAAAAAAAAAACTACCATTGAAAAGCACTGAAGCAACCCCATTTTGAATTTTTTTTTTGGTATTTATTGATTCTCTTAGAAGCGATCAGAGGACAAAACCTTGGTATTACCCATATCTTGAATTGTGAATGAAAAAATGTTGAGTGTGTATTAAAAAGATTCAATTTGAACTTCCTTAATACTCGAAACTGAAAAAATAATTTATAATTGCTTTGTAATATCATTTATCAGTGGCGTACAAAAAGGGAATTAGGGGTTCAACTCCCTCTCCGTGATGGACCACCAAATTTATAAATTTTTACCATAGAGATTACCCCCAGACCAGGGATGACCAACCAGTGGCCTGCCTTGAGTAATTTTGCGGCCCGTGAGTTTCTTTACAACTTTACATAATACGATTATTTTGTGCAATTATTGTGTTTTTAGTGTAATATTTTGTAACAAGTAAATCCCCCATAACTGTTTCTATTTTATCATGTTGCTTCTATTTTTATAAATACTTAGAATTGGTCAGTATTGCATTTCAGTGATACCCCGTAGCATCTCGCTTGGTTTCTATAACTTTTTTTCAGCTTATACCACTGCGAATAGTTCTTATCGAAAACGAAATTTATCAAACATAAATCGCGCTCAAACTTGTAATATCAATTTCGATGTGGAAATACACGCGTTGAGGTCGACGGACAGAGACTAAGGAAAAGAATTGAAAAACACAATTATCGCATTATTTAAATGAATTAAGCATATTTGATCATTGTATTATAATTATTATATTATCTATATCTGTGTACATGAAAAATAATGAAATCAATAATAATAATTCATTCTGTTTTAAATTTTTACTCCAATAAATATTTGTAATGGGTCCAAATTTAATATAAAGATATATATTTTTATATGCGACCCGCGGGATTATGTTTTTCCGAAATGGCCCGCAAGGTTATCTGGGTTGGTCACTTCTACCCGAGACGCTTTCCTCTGTGTTTGTAGAATGTGAGAATCCACCTCCTCTTATAAGATCTCTACAAATCTTATACCTTGACAAATTAGGTTGGTTTAATTTAAAACAAGTTAAAAAGAAATCTAAACGTCGTTGCATTTAAGTGAAAAAGTATTATTTATAGATCCCTCTTTTTCCAGATAGTATTTTATCATCTTCATTTTAACATTTAAGGAATCAAAAATCTCTTTTAAAGTAAGCCTTTAAAGTAACCGCTTTCAATCCTTTTATTATCTCCCGCTGTTGTGTGTCACAACATGCCTCTTCACTTTTAACAACTTCAGGTGAGGTCTATATTCCGCGGACGATATCTACCGCTGCGTTGGAGAAAAACGTCTCTCTAAGCTCCAAGTTATTTTTCACTTTCTAAAGCACAGGTGAGAAGCTACCTGTAACTCGTGCGTCGGATTTTTGAAGTCATCGGGCTCTGTTGCCCTGAGGGATCAATGGGGACTGAAAGGGCTCGTGCCGAGCTTTTGTATCTCCAGAAGAAAAGGGAAAGGACATTCCTTCCAATTTCGCTGTGACAAATGACAAAATACTTTACCTCCTACATTTCTAAAGGGGTACCCACTAGCAAAAGATCGATAGTCATACAATGAGCAACAGTCAATTCCCCGTGGCGCTTTTGCCAATCGTAATATTGTTAAGTTGTGGAGAACCTTGTTAAAGATAACCTCGTGAATTGATGATCCTTTAAGATATGAATGGAGTGTGCTGTGTGTTCATTTGAAATCGTTGTTGCAAGCTACTTATGCTTTTGCGCCAAATGACTTTAAGCATTGCCGGCATTATTTCTCACTGTGTGTGTGGCTGAGTTCCAGAAATTTCATTGAATTGAATTCCTTTATGTCCCGATACGGTAAAATGTGATTTATCGATTCGCAAAGCTGAAATGGAAAATCCACAGCTGTCTGTTGTCTTTGAAATCGAATCTGGATTAATCGCATTCATATTTTTATTTATCGTTATTTGATTTTTACACAAAAGATGTTAATGAATAATTAGTATGTGTGTATTTATTTGTTTTTGAAATATTTTTTACCGCATTGAGTATAAAAATTGTATTTATGCGTCATGAATTATAATGAACAGTGGCGCACACAGGAATTTTTCAGGAGGGGGGGGGGCGAGGGGCGAACGTCCACCATTCTCGTATCATGCTCCAATACTCCGTCCAACATATTCCTTTTATTTTGTCGATTTTCAGGAATGAAAAACAGTAAAAAATTAATTATTGAATAAGTAATTAGCGTTATGTAACACAATTAATTATTAATAACAAATAATTAAATTTTACGTACTATATACAAAGGATTATAATCAATCGAAAAAAATCAAGGGGTTTGGGGGGAATCCCCAGTGTGCGTCACTGATAATGAACATGAGTTAAATTGCGTTTTTTTTTATTAGGATAATATATTTTTAATGATAGTATATAAATTTATCTGTAAATAGATAAAGATTAAATGTCAAACCAATTTCGAACTGAGAATGTTTATTCCAAAACAAAATATTGAAGTAAGAAGTTTTCAATAAAATTCGTTCGAGAAAGCACATATTTTCTCTCCTAAAACATTGTTACAGTTACAAATAGATTTAAAAAAGTTTTCTTCTTCCTGCAAATTTTACATTAACTTAGTTGTGTTTAATTGAAAATGAAAATTTCAAAGAGGTTATCAGTTAACATATGCTCTTTTTTAGCAGTAGTTTATGTATCTGGGGAAGTTGCTTGTGAGATGTGATCCTGATAGTCTATTTACTAAGCTTTCTAGAATTATAAAAAGAGATAAAATTTAAGTGATAACTCCTTAAAAATTTTGCCTTCAATATAGTTGTCTCAAAAAAACGTTTCTTGCCTTTCAAAACCTTCTCTTCCTTCAGTAGACTTTTTTTCCTTTACATACTTTGTTTTTAATATTTTTTATTAAGATTTATTTAATCATTGGTTTTCTTATGTGTTTACTTTGTATTCTCGCCAATTTTTTCCCCTATTGAGGGAAAAATTATATATTTCCTTTAGCTTTTTTATTTAATTCTGTTGCTATCGACCGTATTGAATATCATAAATAATTTACCTTATATTTGAGTTTTTTTTAATTAATCGGATTTATTTGTTTACTTTTGAAAACCTCGTAAAATAAATATATAAAAGCCGCATTACTATTCGTTCTTTATAGCAGTGCATTATTGTATTCTACAAATTTTATATAAGTGAAATTTTAAAAAATCTCTACTAATCCTTATTGTGTTCTATATATAACAAGGATCGTGGAAGAGGGATGTTATAAAGTATCATATTTGTGTATATTTTTTTTTTGAGAAGATTAATAAGAAATATTAAAATAACATGCACAAATTTTAATGAGATCCTTTGAAAGAATCCAGCTGAATTATAATCCGTAGATATTCAGTATTTTAAAATATTTGATAGTTCCCTATAAAATATTATAACTCTACGTGTCCTTACTAATGCTATGAATTAATGGACATGTTCCACACACACACACGGATATAGCAAAATAAAAGGCAGGTGGGATAAATTATTCATTAATCCGGTCAAAAATTATTCCAAAGGAATAATATCACTGTTGTGTCGCAGGTACACTTGCCATGCAATTCCACTTTGCGTGCTGCATGATTTGACAAGCCTTGACGAATCACTCTGTTCCGCGAAATATTTAGTGACCCTCAATATGAACATTATGTAGCTGGCCACTTGACCTCTGCATAATGTAGAATTTAGCCAAAAGGTATTTTGGGGAACGGCGGGGAAAAGTTATCTAGGAAATTGATGGCTTTTGGATATGTCATTTAAAACTTGAAATTATTGTTTTTAAATAATGAATGTTACTGTTTGTGTTTCAAAATATTTTGTTTACGGAACGTATATAAAATTTCTGTAAAAGGTTCTCCTATTTCGTTTTAAAAAAATAACTGGTCTGTTTTTTATACTTAAATTAAAAACTTGTTACACGTACAGTACCAAAAAATATATCGTTTTAATATTTTCTAAATATGTTGTAAATAATTTTAATTTACTTTGTTTGATATTATTGTTCAAAAAATCATTAAAAGTATTATTTACTAAAATTTTTTGAAAAATATTTTCATGAATCTTATAAATTTTTAAAGTACATTTATTTTTAATACACGCACATATATTTGGGGATTCATATATTGTTATTATAAATCAATACAATTTACTTTTCGTAATTAAAGAATAATTTAAGACATTTTTGCAAAGTATAAATAACTATAGAATTGATAAAATTATTTGTATATCATTTCATTAGCTGCTGCCGTGGCCGCGGTAGCCGAGTGGTATAGGTATCGGATCGTGGCTTGCCTGGTCACGAGTTCGATCCCAGTACCACTAAAGACCCGCCGTGTAGGGCAGCGATGCACGTTAAATCTGTCGAGAGCTGAAACGTCCTCCCGTTGGTGTGGTGTGGTAGTTAGGAGAGGGGTGCCAGCTCAGGTGTCGTCCACGTCACTTGACCTTGGTTCAAAATTACGTGGTCCGTCGCCAAAAGCCCTCGTGTAGCTGAACAGTGCGACGTTAATATTCAATCAATCAATCAATCATTAGCTGCTGCCAATTTTATATAAGGAAATAAATCTTGACTATAAACAAACTAAGTGGCATCCTGTAGAATTGAATAAGTTAAATGTTATTTTTCTTATCACTGCAAATTAATTTTTCAACAATTATATTATTTCAAATTTTTCTTTAATGTTTACTATAACTAGAATAAATCATATTTGTTAACGTCACATAATTATATAAAATATTGCTTTCTTTATTTTATATAACATAATAGTTGTGTCTGTAAGAAAATAATTATTAAAGAAATGAATAATTTGCAATTTATATAAATTACTCTTTTAACTATTAAAACTATATTAAGATTAGTTCTATATAGTCTAAGCGATTTCTGTCTATCTCACTTCCTTGAATTGTTTATCTCTAAATTTTTAAGACCTTAATTTTTCACCGAAACAAGCGAATTGATCTATATACTCGTAAATACTATTAACAGTGATGCTAGCGCTTGAAATGATAAACAAAATTATATTTTTTAATAATTAACGACTATAGACAAAATATGCAGTTAGCGATAAAAAAAAACGTTTTTAAGTGAATCATTTGATCTGCTTGGTATAGACTTAAAGTTACATTTTGTTGTCGCATACGATATATCGCTTTGATTTCACATTTGAGAATTTTTTTAATGTTTTAAAATTTATGGGATTAAAAAGATATTTAGTGTTGTTGGTAATTGCAATTTTCCATTAAAACTTTAAAAAAATTGCTGAAATGCTTTTCATTATTTTAGATATACTCAAATAAAAACAATGTATCAGCTATAAAAACAATTTTTTGGAGGGAAAAAGTCCCGATTTTATCTTACTTTAAAATATAAACTTCGTGGAAAAATAATTTGTAATGGCTATTATTTGCCAAATATTTTGCGTTCTGAAACCAATGCACACGCGTAATTGCGCAATTTTTTTTTTTTTTTTTTTGTGAGAGAAAGAAAATTTTTAAATGAAGACTTCATTCGTTTTTTTATAGATCCTCATCATAATGCACAGTTGGTATTAATAATTTGCCGAAACTAAATTAAACTAACCAAAAAGAAAGTAAAAACTCGTGGAATTCAACAGATGTTACTGTATTAGAATCGGGAAACAAATAAAAAAAATGATTATCGAAAAAGTAAGAAACTGAAAAGAAAAGAATGCGGGTTTTCCCCCCTCTCTGAAGTTTTAGCTATGCCAGGTTTCTAATCAAGGGATGCATGAGAAAGGAGAGCAAAAAAAAAAAAGAAAGAAAAAGAAAATTTTTTCGCGCGATTTGGTCTGGCGTTAATGCTTTCCTATTCGTTGTCTACCCTGGTGGCCGAGGTTTGGATGCACATACCAACCTTCGGCAAAAAAAAGCAACAATACCAAAGAAAGGCAATTTTGAGTTAATTTCACGTAGTAGACCTGTTTTTGGTGGTAAAATTTAAAAAGAAAAATCACTAATGCAAGCGGGTCGTTTGTTTTTGTTCTAAGCTTGTACCATCGATTAATAGGTAACTGCTCTCGGACACCCACATGGCACCATCTGTTTGGTGAAAGTTTCCGAATTCTCCGAAAAATTTATTCTAAACTTTCTTCCCATTCGTTCTTTTTTCCTCTTTCCGGGAATAAAGTAATTAATTTTTATCACTCAAGTGGAAAATGGTTCCTTTTGAAATTTGCGCCATAAGGCACGTGAAGATCAGTTTTATTTTTAAATTCTGACCGATTACGTGAAAATGGAGATATTATTTGGTGAAAAAACTAAATAAAATGTATCATTTGGCACGAGATCGAAAATCAAGATCTTCGAAATTAACCTGTTAATCAACAGGAATGGTTGAGCTTTAACTCTTTACGCCTGGGTCGTTTAGAAAGAGACTTATCAAGATAATGAGTGCCGTTAATTGTATTTAGTCATTCACGGGAAGTGTATAATAGTTAACGCCTAATTTAACTGCCTCTTAATGATCGGAAGGCTCTCTGTCCAATTAAGATGCGGCAAACGACAGTCATGGCATTTTTGCGTCGAAGTAAAAAAATATAGGAGGGGTGAGCAACGGATATCCGTCTCTGGTCTGGCGCAATTCCGAGGTTGACTTCCGCCCTCACCTTGTATCGGCACTCCTCCCCTCGGCAGGGTAGTCCTCCCCCCCATGCCAAATGTATCCTGACACACGCTTGTTATTTGTACAAGTGAAAAGTCGAGTCGCACTCTTAAGGTTAGCATTTGTCATATTAGCGAATGGTAATATGAGCGAGACGCAAAAATGGATTGAAATTGTGCAGTTTCACGTCGAGTTTTTGATAAAAACAAAAACGAGTGTACGTATTTTTTCCACGGTAAAAATATTACTTTATAATAATCTTTATTTATGTTACATAATATATATAATGTAAAATAAATAAAGATTGCTTCGTTTCTTACATAGAATCAAATTTTGTAGGAAAAATACTGAAAATATTATGGAAAATATGAAAAACTCAGACTTGCGACATCGCAGTTCCTCATATGAAAATAATTTTCTAATTGATTGAATATTGTGATAGGATTTATTTTGGAATGTGGAATTAAAAAAATAAAGAAAAAAATATACTCTCTCTCTCTACAGAAAATAAAAATAAAATCCTTCTGTCCCTTCTTTAGCATTCGTTTTAAAATTTATAAAAAAGGAAAAATATTTTGTTGACTTTTATTGTATAAATAATTTCCTAAAATTTTTGTTTTAAATGGAGGGGGGAATTAAAGATTTCTCTTGACATGTTTTTATTTTTCGTATATTCGGTCGGACCTCTATTTAACGAAGTCGCTAAATCCTGAAAAATGTTCGATATGTGGAAAATTCGTTGTGATAAGAAATTCATCTTTCAATATACTTTAATTTTTTGGTTCCAGGAAAAAAATTGTAAAATAGGGAAGTATTCAAAGTAGAGGTTCTTAAAAGGGAGGTCCGACTTTATATTTCTATATATATGTAGGAAATATAATCATGCATATTCTGAATTTTAAAAAAAGAGAAAAACATGGGGTTTTTTTAATGCCGAACAAAAGAAATATATATTAAAATAAGCAAACACGCGTAAAAAACATTCATTTAGTATTTAAAAATTTTTTTAAAACGAATTGTATTTCTGTCACAGATAAAAAATACCATAACCTTTTTAAATCAGCTCTTTATCAAGATGATTTATATCTAAATACATATATTTAACTGAGGGTTCCCGATCCCATGATATCACCTGCAGGGTGCACTGTGTATTTTGGAAAACTTAAGTGTGCCAAAGGTGTCGAGGGCATCCCACATACGGACCTTGATCCCGGGCTGGGCCCCGACTTCAGGCCTTTACCCTGAAATCTGTAGGTTGATATTTCAGTAGATCGTTTACTTTTGTTGCATCAAATCATTCATTGACGTCGCCACATTCCTCGAAACTTTTTTTCTTTTCTTTTTAGTAAAAAAAGGAATAATATTTCAGAAAATGTTATTGGGTGACAAGTTCAAAAGTTTATTTTTATTGTTTGATTTTCTTCGTTATGTTTCTTTATATCTTATCTTATTTCTTTCTTTCAACCTAAATTGGACTTGTTTTCACCTAGAACAGCGGTTCTTAAACTTTCGAATGTCGCTGGCCCCTTTTATGCACCAACCTGACATCGCGGACCCCCAACATTTTGAACCCCATCCTAACTTCCAACACTGGCTGAGTGATTTAAAAGTTTTTCAGTCGTCCCAAGACTGCCTTTGCTACTTATACAGACTTTTTAACATTTATTTATTTTTTTCTTCTTTACGAAAACAGTAAACCCATCTAATTAAAAATTTACGTTATAGTTTAATGACAATGTGTGTAGTTGCAAACAATAAGAAATAAATGGACTAATATTCTGGATCGAAATGCATGTTTTTGCAGTGTTTTTTCTTTGTGACAATTTAGTAATCTAGTCCAGGATGGCACACAGTAGCGTAACGGAGAATATTAGGCCCACCCCAGGTTTTAGGCTTTTAGAATCACTACTCCACCTTCCCCCACAATGCAGGGATTGCGGGGGGGGGCACGTTACGCCACTGACGGCACATCTTTCAATTTTTTCATGAGGTCTTTCAGAGTCAGTAAAAGAGAGAAATCTTGACATTAAATGAGAGAACTTCACGGATCCCTTAGGAAAAAGCTGCGAACCTCTGAGAGTCCAAGGACCACAATTTAAGAACCACGGCCCTAGAGTTTTCATGTTCTTTCTTTCTATTACGTAGTATTGGAGATGAAGAAAACATGTCTACTTATTCATTAAACTTGTTGTTAAGAATCCCGAAAGAGAACATATCAATAATTTTTCTCAGATAGTATAATTATCTCGATAAGTTTTTATGATATTATGTAACCTACTTAGTTATCACCCAAGGTAAGAACCTTATTTCGAATCATTAATACGCGATTTCTCCATTGACCAAGCAACCAACCGAATTAACTTTCCCGTCGATTCACCCGTTGTGTAGTAGATATAATAAGGGTCGATAGAATGTGTGGGTGAAGAAGAAACTGCAGCGCCACATAATGGATTGAATGCATGAGCAGAATCCATCGAATTCTCTTCCCTAACCTTTAGGGATTCCCAGAGGCAAAAAAGGGACGTCTGATGGAATCGACCAACGTCTCACTGCAAAACCCCCCTTTTCAGATTGTTTCTACCATTCGGTATGCTTCATGTGATAGAAGGCAAACTTGTCTATTGGGTATAAGTTGAAATCGATTCGATCATTTCTGGTCATCATAACGGGTAGAAAATTACAAAAAGATTCTATAATTCTTTCTTTATCCTAAATCCGAGAAGGTATCCGACTACTTGCGGCAACTTTTTTTAAAAAAAAAACCCGGAGATATGGGGATTTCTTTTGTGGTTTCTAGATTTATTTAATACATTTTAAGAAAAATATGCTAAAATTAGGGAGGAAAATAACTGCTATTATTAAAATGGGAAAAAATTGGTAAAGATTTACAAAGAACTACATATAAGCAGGGACCATATTGTACAAAAAGTTTATGAACAAATTTTCAATTTTGATGTGTTGCTTTGCTATTCATTTTTGAAATGATCTTCAGGGTAAGAGATATTTTAATTTTTACAAAAACTAGAGCTCTGTATCTTAGTTATTATACGCAATTGCTTAAAAAAACAGTGATATTATATTCACATAAGAGACTAAATTTTGTAATAAAATAGTGACTGACAAATCTGAAGGTTAAAACATTTCTACTGTTATACAGAACATACAAAAAGTTTCAGTCAATTATTTTCAAAACTTTTGGAACAATTACTGTCCCCGTCTGGCCTTTTTTTAAAAAAAAAAAAACATACACACATTTTGAGTAAAACGCATTTTAAAGTATGACATCTTGCTTAAAGTAATGGCATCTGCTTATTTTAAAACACTTGTAGTTTTTGTTTTAGTGAATGGAAAATAAACTTGGAATTTTTATAAAGCTAATAGGACGAACAGTAAAATAAAACCATAAAAAAATTGTCAATTCTTCGCAAAATTCGCAATTTTAGGGTAGTTGGTTACCTTAAAATGATTTTTGTTGTTGTAATTATAAAGTGGATTATTTGGTATTATTCGAGAATTATTTCATTAAAAAAGATATTCAACAGATTATATACATATTATTCGAAGAAAATTTTCCAAAGATCGATGAAATTATCTTTGATTGAGTCGTTGCATTTGAGTCACAATTTAATAGATGTTTTTTAAGCAGAAAAACACGGAATTATTTCAAAGACAAAATCACTTTTTACATTCGAAACTGTTAAGGCTTTCTCCACCGAATATACGAGAACCTGAACTAAGCTCGAAGCACCTTTTCGAACAGAAAAAATGTCTTAAATTGTATGAAAATCTGTTACATTGTAATTCATAAATGTTTATAATATAGCTTTTTTAAAATTTCAAAATATTCCATACATAATTAATTTTTTCTTCTAACACATGTAAAAGGATAGCTAATTTGGCATTATGGTGTAGGAGAAGAGAAAAAGAAGAAACACATTTTATACTAGATAAAGATGAGGAGTATAATAAAATATATATGTTGTTCTTTGTTGGATAGCGAAACCAGAATATAATATGAGTGTTTCAATTCTTGTATTTCTGAAAAATATTCCAAATCTGGGTCCCCTTCTTTATTTAAACGTATTAACGTTTGACACGAAGACAGTGAACCATTTTTCAAACGTTTTGATACAAGTAAAAATATTAAATCTAAAATATAGGTTCAGTTTTCTTTTAGCATTTAAATCTTTATAGGTCATAAGAATTATGCATTATTTGCGTAACATTTATTAAAAAAATATTTTATATCAATTATTTTATTCATAATTAAATAGTTATTTTGTTGTCAGTGAGAATTCTTCCTACAAGATACATAGATTCTTTCTTCCCTAAATGAAATTTATAAAGTACTTGTTAAATTAAAAATCACTTTAATCTCTCCAAACTTATGAAACACGATTGTATATAAATGTAATTTTATTTTAATTTATTTTAATTTTTCCTCCACAAAACATACTCTAATATTTATTGTATATTTACACTTAAACTTAAAATCATATTCTCACAATAAAACTCACAAGAATTAGATTCCCTTAAGAAAATAATATTTTCCATAAACAAAAATATATTAACAATCTGTAATAATGATTATTTAAAAGAAAACTACGTAATCGTGGATTTTGAGGTCAATGTTTCTCACGACGAGTGAGGTATCACCTTCTTGTATTATTATTTTCTTTCCATGCTCATTTCTTTCTGGATAAGTAAGCAGTACTGATGGAACAAGGGCGTCTCCTTACGAAGAGGGCTGACGTCATCGTGAGTCAGTAAAAGGCGCCAATCCTGTTAGCGCCCCCGTGAGACTTATGTGACAGTAGGGGGGCACACAAGATGCTGATATTATAGCATCCCGAAGTACGAATAGGGTTAGGATGAGAAAAAGGTTCATTTCGTCAATGGAAAACCTTATGGAGTTTTATGGCCGGCAGGTAGATTGAATTGTGTAATATTGATGAGCAGTGGTTGGGAAGAGGTTCGTGAATCTTAAATTTCAGAGAATGACACGCGTTAGGTTGGAGATAGATCTCACAAATTTATTTAGAGGAGAAATAGCGTCTCTCTCTCTATATATATAAATTTCTTGTGCATTTTATGAGTATCTTGGATTTGATATATATTTTGAGAGAGAGAATTTCATACGCAAACCCAAATGTTATCTTCTGTTGTAGGCTAATTTCCTTAAAAATTGGATATTCATAAGATCTTGCTAACCATTTCATTATCTGTTTATATTTTATTTATTTGAAAAAACACCGTTAAATATATTATTTCGGGAAGAGTACATATTTATATGTATTTTTTAACTTTTCTCAATTTATTTTACGTAATATTGAAGATAAAGACAAAGGGGAGATATTAATTGAATTTAAACTTAAAGTGACTTATTCCCTTGCACGTTTTTGAAATCAAAATGCTACTGAACAAAAGAGCAGCAATTGTTTGAGGGCAAAGTCATGAGCTTTATAGCCAGATAATTTTAATTCCATCAAAGGCAGGTGATTACGGTAGCTTAATGGTAAAGGTCAAAAACTCGTGGCTGTCGTGTCACGGGTTCGAATCCTGGTGCCACTGAAGAACCGTCGTGTAGGTAGGGCCGATTCACGTTAAATCTGTCGAAGCAAAGTTCTCCCTTTGGTGTGGTTGTTAGGAGAGAGTAGTGCGAGAGTTCAAATGTTGACCTCGTCACTTGACCGAGGTTCAGAATCTCGAGGTTCGTCGCCATTAACCCTTGTGTTGCTTTATAGTGCGATGTTAACAAAACTCAAAACTTCACTCCATCAGAGGTAGTGGTCTGTGTAATAGTAACTAGTTGCATCCTTAATATAAATGAGTCACTTAGTCTTAAAATGGCGTGGTGTAAAAATTTAGATAGGGCGTTAGATCATTCTGTTATTCGAATCTAACTAAGTCTGTCATTTTTTTGTTTCTTAAGCAAACTAAAACAATAAAAACAAATAAAATCGTTCTGGGTAAAAACTAATGTAACCTTTGAAAAAAAAACCCGAAGCATGTGCGACAGCGAAAAGCGCAGAAGATCCTTAAATAATGAAAGCTATTTCGTCTTACGACTGACCACTACGACCGCTTAGTGGGCTTCGGAATCTTCCCCCTTTCAGCGTTTAGCCATCAAGATTGGAATCGTGCTGCGAAATCAAAAATCATGTCTTGCTCGCAATCATTCTTTCATCGATTAATCGATCGATATCGAAGATATAAAGAAAGAAAAAACTGAAATGAAAACAAGATCCTACCATCTGACATTTCGTGTGGTCAAGTCCCCGAACCCGGTTGGGAAAAGGAGAGAAGTGCCAGACATCCAAAAATGATCGGCACGGCGGCGCAAGTAAAAAGGAAAAGGAAATTTCAAAACCAATAAAAGCTAACGACCTGTCTTGGTTATTTCGGGTGCTCTCTTCTCTAAACAAGAAGAGAGAAGATGCTTTTCCCAGAGAGAATCTGCTTCAGTTTCGGAGAGTCTTTTGCTAGTAGTTTTTTTAGAGATGTGAATAAAAAAATTGTCTGTGTATGTGAGTCTAAACTTTGTGATGGATTTTCTTTGTAACGGTGGCTGAATGGAGTTCTTTTCCATGAACATTACAAACAGAAATAGGAACAGACCATCAGCTCTGAGCGTTTCTGTACTGCTACATGCATATTTTGTGTTTTGGAATAAAATTTGTATTTCTTGCAAAAATTGAGAGGTTTTTTTCATGTTTTCTTATTTGAAATGAAATTGGGTCATATGTAAAGTAACCACAATATTGTATTTTCCCATCAAAGTTACGGATATTTGATGCATACGAATCGCTATAGATATTTGATACATGGAGTTGTTGTTTTTTTCATGACCTACATTAAAAAATTTAAACGAAGCCTTTCATAGAATATTAGTATTTATAATTTTGTAAATCGTCGGGGGTTATATTACTTTTGGATTATACAAGTATTTGAAAATAGTATAAAAAGTTCGACTGAACATATATGTACAGTGAAAGGTTTGATTATCAAAAATTATTCGTTTTTTGTATAAATGTTGTTTGACAACCTTGAAAGAATCTATATTAGATCTAGAATTGTTGTATTTCTTAAAACCAATGTATTTTTTAAAACAATTAAATAAATTTAGAATTAATTTAGTATTCATATTTTTTTTTACAATTTTATGGTACTTATAAGAAAAGACAAAATAATAGTTCCACAGAATTTTTTAATGCTACATTTAGCCTGTCGAAGAATTTTATAATTCTCCTTTTGGCAATCAAAAAGCCCGTGTCTTTTTCCCACAAGTAAAAAAATTTTCCTCGGAAAGTTAATTCTCATTCTTATGTTGTTCGTCGGAACTGAACATTGTCCGAAGGGACTAGATGCTTACATATGATTGGTGAGATAATTCGATTTGGGGATTGTTACTACCCATCACTGGAACCGCTCACCCGAAGAGCTGTCTTCTGCCTCGCAGGCGTCCAGGGCTAGCATGTGTCCGAGGACATGGACATTGGAATTGCGGCACGCTTGCCCTCTGACCCTCATTTCGGAACCATTGGCGACACGCTCCAGTGAGAAATCACTGACTTTTTTAAGGGAAGGTGAACTTACTGCAAGAATTTAGCTATGGACTTGGGATGTGTTTACTAGATTCTTTTGTTTGTAATAATTACAAAAAAATATATTGTTGGGAAAAAAAATTGAAATCAAGCGATTAATTGACTCATATGTTTCTTTAAATATACTGTGTGTAAATTATGTGTAATATGAAGTGCAAAGAAAAAGTTTTATTGCTTCAGTGTATCCCATAAGGTAATGACATTAAGATAATGATGGACACAATTGAACAACCCCTAAACGCTGCTTGAGAGACAGAATATATTGTTATTTTATCTTTTGTTGCCAAGAAAGTCTGGTAGATATCAGTTAAAGATTTTCTTTTAAAAATATTTTTCAATGTCTTAAAAACTTAAGATTTGTGCATCTTTAACTAAAACACACTTTAGTTTTTATCAAATGTCATTTATATAGGGATAAAAATGGGGGAATAGGGATCTATTCAGTAAATATGTAGAATTTGTCACTTATAGTAAAAACGAATTTATAAAAAAGTACTTATTCTATAATGTACAAAAGGGAAAAAATTTAGCGTCATCCAGTTGGATATAGATTTAAATAATCATAATGACAATATATATATATATATATATATATATATATATATATATATATATATATATATATATTAAAATAAAGGTCGATGAGTGGACCACATATTCAGCTATTAAAAACTATAAATCATAATTTCAAAGCAATATATTTTCGCTATGCATAATTAAGTTCAAAAGTCTTCGTGTATTGAAAGTCACAAAAAGAAGTTTAATTTTAGAGAAACTCGAAATAAAAATTTAAATTATAATTGGAAAATAAATAACATTCTTTCAAGTAGAAGGAGTTGACAATTTGCCAGGAATTGACAGTAAAATTACAAATGAAGGTCTGTTTTGTTGTGAAGAAATTTATTTATTTTTCTCTTGAAAATAAAATATATTTTCACTCAAAAAAGAGTTATTTCCTCGTCATTATAAACGGCTGTTCACTTTTGTCAACACGCTCTTGTGATTTTTTCTCATTACAAAAATTAAATAAGAGAGAAAGAACGCACCTCCCCTTCATATAATGGCACCATTCTAATTCTTTATTGTCAAAACTGCACAAATCGCGTGTCTCTCATTCAAGGACAAACTAAGCTAAATATCGCACACAGCAAACATCTTCACAAACAGATATTGTTGATACGTCAGAGAAAAGAAGCATCTCGATCTCACGGTTTCGAAAGAATTCTAATAAAACTCTTAAAAATATCTCCCGAGCACTGGGCAGCGATGCGTTATGGCGATTTTATTGTTCCAATGAGTTCATTGCTATGTACCGAGATGATATGCAACGAGATGACCAGTCACTGGAGATGTTTATCACCGGCCACGAACCGCACGCGTGCTCTTTGCTCCTTATTTTAGATAGAAAGTGAAGGAAGTGTGGCCACGCTTGATCAAACCAAGGCTTCCGTCTTCAGACGGTCTCCTCCAAAGGTCTGCAGGAGGACTGATGACAGAAAATGTTGTCCCCCTTTTTCCGCCCCGGAACGTTGTTATTGTTCTGGGGAGTTCTGATACCATCACGGGGGTTCAAGAACAATAGGAAGGAGGAACATTATGAATTTTCTGTACAATTATAGATTATTGATCCTCTCAAATTGATGCTTGGGGTGTCAGATGAGAGACTAAAATTAACCCCCCTCTTTTGGTGGGTTTTTTTTTGGGGAAAAATAGGCCTTGGGTTCTGAGATCGAATGAAGAGACCAAAATAAATATAGTCCAAATTATTCCAAGGTTCGACAAACTCCTGGGTAAATTGATTCGTTTTGGTTGAACTTTCCAGAAAGTCACTGTTTTCTTTTCTTTTTTACGCTTGTTTAGATTTGCCATATTTTAGTGCCGTTGAGATTGATGCACGTAGACTTTGTGTTGTTTTTTTTTAATGTTTATTTTATCGTGTAATTTTTCTATATATTTACCGTTAAAAAAGGATATGCACTTGCCTTTTTATGTACCTATTTTAACTAAAATAAATAAGACATTTTCAATGAAATAAAAAAATTAACATTCCGTTGCTTCATCGAAGTAAATGGCAAGTAAAATCAAATTTATTTTGATACTGCTTGCAGTTACTTCAGCATGGTAAAATATTTTACTTCATTAACTTCAACAAAACTATTATTGCCCAAAAATTAACGCTTAAAAAAAGAAATATTTAATTTTAAAAGAATGTATCGGGAATGTGTTCTTTTATTTTACTTTTTTGAAGATATCAACGGAAAATTTCAAACAAGATCATCGATACTATGCATAGTGGTGCTGTTTCAGAAATGACGTTAACTCAATACAATTTAATTATTCCTTTCGTTATTCATTACCCACCTTAAGGGGAATTATGCTGCATTTTTTGCAGCATTTGCCTTTTTCGGCGCCGAATAAGGTTTCCGCGACTTTCATGACTAAGCATTGAATAACAAGGGATCTCCCATACAGGCAGAAATCTACTTATTAGTGTCATCTCAGAATCATGGGGAATAGTCCCTCCGACTTTTGCGGTTAATGTTCGTTATTTGTTTCCCAATGAAAAAAAATCGGCATCCTTTTGTAGCATCATTAAAAAATAGAGTTTTTCTGTATTATTTATTTGTTTTCTCTCTCTTTGTAGATGAGCGGGAAACGCACTCGTAGTTTTAGGATCGCGGTGCAGCATCGAGATCGGGAGGAATTGCTCAGGGAACGAGACAGAGCCTTGTTCCACAGCATGGTTGCCAAGATAGCTCACCATTTTCTGGCTGATGACAGGGATAGAAAGTACTATGCGGACAGATACACGTGCTGTCCGCCGCCCCTCTTCATTCTTCTTGTCACTCTTGTCGAAGTAAGTTCTTTAGTCATTTTAAGGTTAAAATCTACAAATCTCTAGTTTAAGGGATAATTTTTTAAATTAAGTATCATATTTAAACTTATATGTTTGAAAACGCCCGTGGAAATACTTTCTTTAAGGTTTGAAGGATACAAAGATTTTGAATTTAAATTCTTGTCGGTTCATGTGAGGTTCTAAGTACTTAACATATTCTGGGCGTTTAATTTTAGTCTTAAACACAGTAAGGGAAAAATCGTATATCTTGACATATTTTTTTATTATTCCTACGAAGCATCAGGAAATTGCTATTCTGGTAAGTTTAGGATTTATTACTATTGCTTGAAATGGGGTTGTTAAATATTTATTTAATGAAATAATAAGTAGTTTTTTAATGATTGATTCTAAAGGACTAAATTACGACAGTAAATTAGTCATGTTTCTTCAAATACTCAAACGTAAATAGTATCCAGTTTTCTCTTCAGTGGTTATATCTCAGGAAATTTTACAATATCAGCGACAACAAACATTAAAATTAGTATATTATGTAGATTTGTTGCAAGAAAAAAAATAGGGTAAAATTACATATAAGACACTTTATATATATATTCAAAAGCCATGTATTTTTCCTACATTTCACGTCACTTTTATAGTTCCCGCCTCCGTTCTGGATGAATTAATAATATCTTGAACCTTCCCCGCTGAGGAAAATTTACTCATCGTCAAGTGTCTGCAGCAAATTAGACTGGACAAAGAAAGTATAATGCACTTCAACGGTTTTTCCGGGGCGTAAGAGTACGACCATCGTACTGTGAATCCTGCTGCCACGTTCTGGACGCGTGCCGTGGCAATCCACGTGTGGCGATGCGAAACTCGTTCATTAGCAGTAATTCCTTTTGAGATAACCCATGTCTTAAGGATCCCTCCTTTTATGAGAGATCTATGGAGCGGAAATGGGTGTAGGCTGTTCTCTGTCACAAATGGAAAGCCATCGAGGCGAAGGTCGCTTAAAATTCAATACTCATGTACAGGCACGCTCTAACCGAAACCGTGACTGTCCAAAATTTTATGCCATCTCATGGAAACCCCAAGTTTCACGTAATCTGTTGAGGTGCCGATCCAACGGGGCATTACAGGAAGTCCCATCCTGCCGATAAGATCAAACCAACCGAATATGTGCCGAGGATCTTAATTAGTTTCATATTAGTAACGAAATTATATTTTGAGGTAAATAAATATGATGCTTGAAGTACAAATGAATATGCAACGAGTAACATAAACAAGAATTTACGAGTAAACTCTTCTATGAGTGAAATATAAAAGATAATGGTTGTAACATTGCGTGAACGTGTAAAATATACATGTAATATTACTTGATAGCTAAGGATTTTTCTTTATTCCTGTAAAAATACAATCGTTATTCAATTATTTATCGAAAAAAGAAAAGATTTCAAAATTTGGCAGTTTCAGTAGTTTGACTAGTCAATGCATCGAGTGTTGTAAATTACACGAAAATGCTAAGTTTCCCATGAAATCCACGGATCATTACTCTTCGCTGTATAGAATCAAGTTCTTCTAATACAGGGTGAACCATTCAACAAAATGATAAATATTTGTAACCTTTTCATGTATTTTTCATCAAATTAATCGAGTTGAATATATTATTAAAAGTTGTTCGACAACAAGTAACTAATTTTGCCTTTAATGCAAAACTTGCCAGTAGCTTTAATTTTTAAATTTAAAGACCTCAACATCATATATTTTTCAGTGTTTAATCACAGTAAACTATCAACTAAGGGCTTCTAATTTCATGAAGTGTCTCGTCCCTTTATAGAACGCAGTGTAAAGCTTGAACTTTGAGTAGAACAAGCTCGTAAACGACACCATAAATTTGCCCTCTAGAACTTTCCACGCCTCTGTTTGCCAACATGGCCACCCACCAACTAGGATTGCTGTTCAACTAACACTGAAAAAAGTTCGTGCTTAATAGCTGATTTTCTTTCGGATGCAGGAGTGTTTGTAGAGACTTTTCAATGATAATCTTTGTTGTTCTATTCAAACCCTCTTTACAGTTTCTTGTTTGGACGAAATTGATATAGCTCCGTGTCCGATTTATGGTGCCCGTGTTTTGGCACGCGTAGGCAAAGTACCCATAGCTTTCGAATCTTTGTGATACAAAGCAACTAGTTCTTTTAATTTTCTTTGCAACTATTGTTCAGAAATTAATGAGTAAAAAATAAATGTGAATGAGTCTTATTGAGCTTGAATAGTAAAATCACCGAATCAACTTACTAAAGAAGTCTAAATGTTAATGAATGTAAAAGTACTTTGATCAATTTGCTTCATAAATATTACTTCACTAGTAAAATGTTTTCTTGATGTATATAATTCTATATAATATGCATTTTTTTTTAAAAATTAAATGTCTGAAATTTTTTTCTCTTTGTCGGAGGTTGACCTTATGATTTATGCAATAGTTTTTAAGCTATTTAACGATTTGTTAAGTTTAGAATAAAATGTTACATTCTTAATTATTATATATTAGAAAAAATAAAAATTTTGCTAAAACTTGTTCCTATTCACAATCTTTTCTAAAAATTACATTTACGGAAATACATACTGCTGTAGTTAGCTATATTGAACAAAACAAAAGGCTTACCCTAGTCACGTATCTCGTTGCCACTTTAACTATTCTGTTATGAATTATTTGTTTCTTCATACAAACTACCAAGGTCTTTTCTATAACATAGAAACAGAACTAGCTTTGCATGCTTTGTCATAGTAATTATCACAGATTTTATGTATGAACACGTTATAATATAATCCATTTCCTTGTATCACTTAAAATCGGTTCCTAAAAGAGATTTAAAACCACCAGAATGTAAAATTACAATTTTTCTTTTAGGATTTTGAAACAGTCTGTTAATATATTCAATGGTGTAAAAGCATACTTTTGCTATGCAGTTTTGTTTTAATTGTTTTAAATGAGTTTCAAAATTTGTCCTTCACAATATGTCAAGACATCAAATATTTTTATAATACATGTTTTTTTAAGTCATTGTAACTTTGTTCAGTGATAAATACAAAATAATAATGACAATAACTATTTTAATTTGAAAAAATTATTAAAGCTACTCTTTATAAAAAAAAGATAACACATAATTCATCCCCTCTAAATTCTTTTAAGATTTTCTTTTTCTCAAAGTAAAACATTATTAATTTTAATTAATTACATGTATTGTTATAAAATTATTAATCTTTTAACCAAAATATTATTATTATTATTACATTTGTATTTCGGGACAAAATTCAAACCAATAGGGCATACCTTTCACTTAAAATTCGAATGATGTCACTTAAATTAAAAACAATCTTATCTGGTGAGCAGTGTGTGTTTAAAACCGTACGACATTGTGTCACACTCTAGGCAGATGTAAAACATCTCAGGTATTTAATCCAACGGTGGCTTAGTTGACTAACCTCACAAAAGGTCCGCTTGAAAGCCAGAAATAGTTAGCGCCCTAGCAAGGTCGCCTTGAAAGAGATGAAGAGCAGCAAGCTCAGATGTTAGCGTCACAGTAAGGGCTCTTGAACTTGCTCTAAGCATTGGCTTAGATCCCGAAGACAAATCTTTCAACGTCAGTCTCCTAGCAAGGTGGGTGGGCGGATATAAGGCTCCCCGATACTGAAACCAATGAAGATAATTTTCGTTTATAAATCCCCATACTTAATCTGGTTCTAATATTGCACGTTCATGTGCAATGCTGAGAAAAATAATGGATTTTGCCACAAAATGTCTATTATTAATTTTTTTAAAAATTTGCTGAGTTTTTAAGTTCGAATTAATTGTAACAGCAAGAAAAATTTGGTTTAAATTGTTAATTTTTAGGGGGAAAGACGAGAGAAAAATATTTTGTGTTAATTTTCTGATTGTGAATTAATAATATAACTTGTGTGTGAAGTATAGTTATTATAATAAATATAATCACGTATATCTGCGTTATATATGGATCGTTGCTTTAGCTATAGCAAAAAATGGTGTTAGAATCGTTCCATTTTAATTTTACTAACATTTAAGGATTAAGTTTTAAATAAAATAAAAATGTGTTAGCAACCGTTTATTACGTAAATGCTTTTATTGCATATATTATTTGCTCAACAAGAATGGAATAACTGCTATGCTAGTTTGATGAGTAGTATTTTAAATCTAATATATTTAGTTCATGCAACTTTAAAATGAAACCTATTAAGTAATTTTGAATTGAAATGTTTAGTTCTCTGCTATTAAATTTTCATTACTACAGTAATTTTATTTTACTTAACGAAAAAATACGAGCATAATTTTTTGAAAATCTCTATTCACTGCAGAATTTTTCTTCCTATTTCATTTCGAGAAATAGAATAATCTTCGAACTATAATGTTACAAATGGTCAAAAATATTAATAATATGACACTATTTCTTAAATATACAGCTACTAATATCAAATTAACATTTATTTCCGTACAGAAATTTAGATTTCTGTTTGAGAAATTGTATAATTTTATTCGTAAATGAATTCACAGAAATTTACTTTTGAATGCGTTTAATTTAATTTTTAAATTTATTAAACATGTTATTTTATCATTTATCGAAATTTTAACTGCAAAAAATAGCACAAAAATTGAAATTATTTTAAAATCCAGTAAAAAGCAATGAACAAATTGAAACGAAAATACGAAACTATAAAGAAAATTGGGTATTTACAGCATAATTAATTTATTTGTAAAACAGATATTTTTTTTTAAAGGTGAAACTTTATTTTCTGCTAAAATTTTAATGGCATTTGATTTCTTCTTTATAATGTGTTATATTTAGCGTAACAAAGAACAAGTATTAAATATTATGGAATTTCTTCTGTTATTTAGTTTAACATATATATATATATAAAATGCAAAAAATAAAAATATCAATTTTTTTCATTACCTAGACTGCTTTTCTTCGGAAAGGATTACGTCTGTCTCTATTTGGGGACAACCTTGGCCCGACATCGTGTTTTTTGCCTCGTTGTAGCACCAAAAAATAGTCAACAAAAAGTCGAGGCGTCTGCTTTCGTCTTTGCTTTAAGGAAAAACTAATAATAAAAATACTCCAAGCTCTATCTTAAAAGTATTTAGATTTAGTCCATAATCCTTTTACGAAGAGCAAACTTAAAACTAATTTACATGTTGCTAATTCTAAAGAAAGTATTCGATTTTTTCAGACGATTTTCCGACTTAATCTCACGCGAATACGAACTGAAAATCCCTTTATAAATACAAACGATATATAAAAACTCGAATTAATATTTAATTTGGTGTACTGTTAAAACGGTTTTATATTATATATTGTAAAAATACAAATGTTTTTCTTTTTTTGTATTCAAAATACATAATATTTTCAAAACTACTACTTTTTTAAAAATAATTTCTATGCTGTAATTTTTATTTATTCTTTTTTTTTCTGTCTCTTGAATTTTAATTAAAAATCAAAATATTATTATCGTTAAATTAAATTTGATTTTTTAACTGTGACTTATTACTATATCGATTTCTCGATTTCACTTCTAAAATTAGAGAGATATTATTCTTAATATAATAAATATAGCAATAAGAAAATTGTATTAATTAAAGAAAAGTTTTAAAATTTTAGCGTAGAGAAACATCGTAGATGCAATTACAACTTTAATGACATAATCATTAAAAAATAATTTAAAATAAAAATTCTCTCTATATACTATTAATAATTTTAGGAAATCCAATACATTTTTTGGAAAGTTTATTTTTTAGAGTAAAATGGAATCTATATTATTTTCAGAATAACTACTCCCCCGAAATAAAACCTTTATTGTGGACTAAAGAATTTAAACCCCACACAAAGTCCATCTTATGACGCTCAAATTTATAAATAAAAATTCAAAAAAAAAAGAATTCTCATTTTACTATGTGGGAATAAAATATTCAATGCTCGCCCAATATAAATAAAATAAATAAAATATTCATGGAATGGAGAGGAGAGGAAAAGCATTTCGTGATAGAAAAAGAACGATGGATTCACACACACACACACATGTCATTCTGACGGCTCTCCGTTTGAAAAATGGCCGTTTTGACCACGAGACCTTCCGGACTGCAATATTAAGAATTCCATCGCGTGAAAAAATATGAAAACGCCATCCATTTTTTGAATGCTTTGATGTTGGATGTTCTTTTTGAAAAACCTTTTTTTTTATGCATGCAAAAGAAATATCTGCGTGTTTCTAAGCAATTTTAAACGCATCTCTTTTTATTTATTTATTATTCTTATTTTCTCTCTCTCTCTCATTTGAAGAATAATTTCTATATTATTTTTTTATCCACCCTTCGAATTCAACAGACTAAAGCGGCAATTTGAATCATCATAATAATTTTATTATGTAGTTATTATAACACGTGAAATTTTTATTATTACTATAAGTTGTTTTATATCATGTGTTGTTGCATTGTTGTGCTATTTATGTTTATACGGAGAGAGATTAATAACCAATATTGTAATGAATTTAAATTTCTATTTTTTTTAATTAGAACTTTTTTTAAAAATTCTGTTTTTAGAACATATTTATAATAGATACATACTTCTTCATATTGAAAAAAAACTCTGTATGTTATATCAATTGATTCTATACACCAATCAACTTCGTATATAAAAGACTAAAACTCCTTTTTATATTTTCAAATGTCATACTACTGATTTTTTTTATGAATATTGATGTATAGAGAACTTATTGTTTTTTTTATTAATGATTTCATTGGTCAGATTTTAAAACAAATTAATTTCTTTTCTTTAGCTCGGTTTCTTCACATATTACACAGCGTCTACGGGTGAAATTACGACTACGGGTCCTGTACCTATAGACAGTCCTTTCATTTATAGACCAGACAAACGAGAGGAAGTTTGGAGGTTTTTCTTCTATATGCTCTTACATGCTGGGTGAGTATATTTTATTTTATGATGGTTGATTGGTAGGTAGTGTATTAAGGCCCCGTTAAGAAACCATACGAAAGCGAAGACGACACTTGAATTGGTACCCTGCTTTCGTTAATACTAGCAGAATAACTATATTTCCATTATATATAAATAATGCTTGGAAATAAAATGTATTATATTCCATTTTAGTCATGTTTTTAGTATTGGAAGCATTGACAAAATGCAATGCCTTATACATATTTATTAACATAAAATTGAAGATGAATCAATAATTATGGTGAATCGAATTTTTTACATTTTAAGTAATTGGAATGCTAAAAAATGGCTCAGTCTTAGCACATATTAACTTGTTTCAAATGTAAGATAAATAATCGGGTTTTAAAAAAAGGTACTTCCGTATTATCTCAACCTATTGATGACATTTTATGAAACGAAGCACTTGGTTGCCGATTAAGTGCGTACATTTCATAGGAAATCGGGGCTGCCAACTTGGCGAGTTATTAATAGAGTTGGCGATTGTTGCGATAATACGTAAGTACCCAACCGTTCTTTCGTTGAATAATTAAAGTAAGGATATAAAAGTGTATTAAACTTTTTTGAAATCCATTTGACATCAATACTCTATAGATATTTTTCGCTAAATAGTTTAATGTTATCGCTTTTGGCGAAATTTTACGACTGATCGCCAAAGATCTATTAGATCCGATTTCATAATCCTGCCAAAACCGATATCGATTTAGTTATTTTTTTATATATAAAATATTCATAATATAAAATTAAAAGTTTGAAACTTATTTCATAAAATAAAATAATTTCCTTTTAAAAAATTTGGAATTATAGATATTTTTATGCATTATTTGAAATTATCAAAGATAAATTTCTCTCTGCAGCTATTAGTTTTACAATTTATTATTGTTTCAATAGGTGGATCCACTTATTATTTAACCTGCTGGTACAGGTTTGTGTGGGACTTCCCTTGGAGATGGTACATGGATCTCTGAGGATTGGTACAGTCTATATGGCTGGAGTGCTGGCTGGTACGTGCATTTGTTATGTTCCTAATTTTGTTAATATCGACAACTAAGCCTATCTTACTACTAGAAATAATAGTAAACAAAACAATAGGTACATATTTAATTAATAACGTTATGTAAATTGAATGCAAGTAATTATTTTATATTAGAAAGTAATTTATTTTGTAATTACTATGCTTTTAAATGATAGCTAAAAATTTAGACAATTTACTACTAAATTTTTATTTCCAAATAGCTTCCCAAACAATTACTTGCATCTTGATGTATTTTATTAAGTTTTTTTTTGAAACTCAAATAGCTGTGAAACTTCCAAAAATCAATAAAAATGCACTTAATGAAAGTTTTTAATCCTTGCTAAAATGTCGGTGGAATATAAATTACGTTTATTTTAATGAGTGAAAAACTAGCAAGTATCTTTAACTGTAAATATTTTAATTTCTTTCCATTGGTGCTGCCCTCTGGCGACTATAATTGTACACAAATATTGCCCTGAGAATCGCATTTAAAAATCAATGGAGGGTTTGTTTCTTTTTTGCAATATTTATATAAATATGTATCTCAACAATTTCCTTGTTGAATAACATGTTTCCTTATTAAACAGGTTCATTAGGCACTTCAGTTTTTGACACCGATGTATATCTAGTCGGAGCATCAGGAGGGGTTTATGCACTCTTAGCTGCTCATTTAGCAAATGTCTTGCTGGTAAGAATTAATTTTGACAATCAATTTTCCTTACTAAGAGTTTTAAGAAGTAAATAAAATATCTTATATCGTTTATTATGTAATTAATAAAATAAATAATTTTTTATTTTTAGAATTACAATCAAATGGAATTTGGTTTGGCAAGACTAGGCTGCATATTTTTTATAGGTAAGTTTCTACAGTGTAAAGAACTATAATTATACATATTTAATTCTAAAACTGTTCCTAGACTAATATTTAAAAAAAAAATTAAGGTATATTTTTAATCATGTAATCTTGCATTAATTTTATTTCTCTCTCCTTTAAATCCTTCAAATTAATAAATATATGTTCTGTGTAATGTTTTCTCCATAAAAATAAAAAACATACGTCTTTGAATTAGATTAAAAAAAAGTTATTGAACTATACATGTATTTCTACTCATATAATTTCACTAAAAATTAGGCTTCTTTATGAATATACTGACTTCTGCATGTTGTATATATTTTTAGTAATCTTCAAGCTTATTACAATAATATCTTTTTACATACAGAATTCTAACACAAATAGCAGCTGAGTTTTACAGCATAATAAATCAAAATTAAATTCTGCTATAATGGTGAAAAAAGTTAACCTCCTTACTCATTGTGATATGCAATACTGCATAATAAAGTGTTTGTAAAAAAATATAGAAAATGTCATTGAAAAACTATTTTAAGATACATATTCTCATATAAAAAAGAAAAGAATATTTTGTAATTCTTCAATTTCAAATATATACATAAAATGTTCTACATCACTGACATATATTCATGCGTCATTCTAACATTTCAGCAAGTGCCGATGTCGGATTAGCCATCTACAACCGGTATGCCGTAGAGCAGCATGGACCTCCAGTTTCTTATGTTGCTCACTTGACAGGAGCTTTAGCAGGACTCACTATAGGACTACTTGTCCTTAAAAACTTTGAGCAAAAACTGCATGAACAAGTACTGTGGTGGGTGGCATTAGGTGTTTACGCTGCCTGTACACTCTTTGCTGTCCTATTTAACATATTTAATTATTGACTCATTTTATCAAAAAGCAAAGCCACCTTCAATGTTTCCCCGAGAAAATACATAAAGTGAAGTGGAACTTCAAAACTCAGGGAAAGGATGTGGATACCGATTACAGTTTATGTAAAAGATTTCGACAGTGGACACTTGTAATGAAGGCGAATTCCACAAGCCAATTTCTATATTATTAATCAAAAGTTATATTGTGTGTAAAGAATTGTTTCATTTCAAAATGAAAATTTTAGTGATTTTATTTCATGATACAGTAATGTACTTTTATATATTACAGTCATTTTAATAATGTTGATGTTAAATTTTCTTAAATTTATCGTATATGATCATTTGAGATTTGTCTGTTAATTTTCTATATTTAAATATCAGTTAAGTGGACTTATTAGATGTATTAATGGTTAATTTCTTCTCAATGATTAATTATATAAGTGACAAACTTAATCAAATATTTATTACTTCCTAAAACTTTTAAAATCTAAAAATTGTTATCAGAATGTGGGTCTTAATTATTTAATGATGATGATGATGATGGGACCAGAATGGTAATGATAAGTTTATCTTTTTCTCTGTATAGAAATACGATTTCGAGTAAGGAATACAAAAAAAGTTTCCTTTGATGAAATTTCCTAGTCATTCAACTAAAATTGTATATGATGTATATACAAATATCTATATTATGCTATTTGACAATAAATATGAAACTAACTGATTTCTTGTGAACAATGCAAATTATACCTTTGCATTGTTTATCTAATAGATAAAACATTAAAACATAATTTTTAAAAATCAGTATCAAATGCAGAATCTGACTACTTTAGATGTTGTGTTCCACACCAACAAGATACATTTATATAAAAAAAATGTAATAATTTCAGGATTGTGACTTGTAACATGTAATAGGTGTCTCCAAGTGAACAAATGTGTTTATTGCAATACTATGTCTAGTGAATGTTTTGATATTGTGGTAAAGCTGACTGCACTAAGTGTGCTTCTGTAGTCAACAAATTCCAAATCTGATTTTTGTCTCAGGATATTTTTTACTGTTTATGTGAATCATTTTCTATATTATACAAACCAGTCTATAAGTGGTTGTGGCTCAACTGAGACTGTGGAGCTCCTAATGTGGATTCATAATCATCTGGAAAAATGTGGCTACACTGCCATAAAATATATATATTTTTTTTCTCTCAGGATCAAACATTACACTTTCATCCACGGTGATCAAGTTTGAAAATTTGAGTCTAATAAAATTGTGCAGGGTCGCATATGTAACTATTCAAAAAAATTTATCAATGGCGGTGGACATATATATACTGACTCAAATATCTCAAACTTGTTGACCTTATTTTTAATCATATGTGCAAAGCATCCCACAAACTACTGTAAATAATTTTTTCTATACTGTATACAAAGTAATGTGATGAATAAGATTTATGTGAATCATTTTTCTAAGTCAAATCCAGATAGAATAGTTTATTTAAGTGTTATATATATATATATGTGCACGAGTGTGGAGTATGATTCTTAATGATTGAATGTGTGCAGTAGCATTTCGCATTCAAAAAAATTACAAGTGCCTATTTTTTTTCCTTTTAAAATCACATAACTATATCAAAATATGAATTTCTTTGAAACATTCATAATTATAAGTCAGGAATTTTGTTTTATGAAAACATTTTAAATGATCAAAATATTAGTCATTCTCTAATAAAAAGATTATTCTTGAAAGTTCTTTTTAAAAAAATAAATGTCACCTTTAATTTTAATCTTCGAACTAAAATAATCAAGTTTATAATTATTTTAGGAAGAAAATTTGAAATGCAACTGCACAATTACCAGGCAGTCTACTTATATTATGTATGCATGTTCCAATTTTGTATACAAAACATCAGAGTTAATCTGTTTTTTAAAGTAACTGAAGTACAAAACACGAAATATCATTATTATAATATATTTTTTAAAAGTGGGCTTAAATATAGTTATGTATGTATAATTCAAAGACTGCTAGAAAATAATATAACAAATAATTTTTTTTTATAATTTATTTATTTTACAATTAAGTATGAAATAAACTGGAACATACATTCCATGTATTTTGTGTATGCACTTTTACTAGCGTTAATCCTACTGCAGAATGTAATTTCCTAAGCAAGTGTCTGATTGTGATAAATGGATAAAGGTGTGGTTTTCAAATGAAAGTTGAATGTGTGTGATTGCTTAGAAGTGTTTTTCAAAGTTTTTTAACATTCATGTTATTGTGTAATAATGTTTAAAAATTTTAAATTAAATTTTAGTTCTGATCAAATGAAATGTGTTATTATTTCAATTAGTACAAATCTCATTTTACATCATTTGAATACTTTGAAGCTATACATAAATGATAGCTTCACCAGAAAATTCTTTAAAAAATGAGAGAGTGAGTTATATTTACATTACACTATAAAGCTGTATGAGGGCTATAGACGACAGACCTCATAATTTTGAATCGTGGTCAAGTGATGAGGACAGTGGCGCACACAAAAGGGATTGGGACCCCCCAAAGCCCTTGATTTTTTTTCTAAGTTTATAGTACACAAAATTTAATTAAGTATTTGTTATTAATGATTAATTTTGTTAATTAATGCTAATTATTTATTCAATAATTACTGTTTCTTGTTTCCGAATATTGACAAAATCAAAACGAGCATGATACAAGAATTGTGAACTTTCGACCCTGGACCCCCCTCGAAAAATTCCTGAGTGCGCTACTGGATGAGGATGACACCTGAGCTGGTACCCATTTTTCTTAACTTCCACACCAACACGTGGACGTTTGAGCCTCGACATATTTAATGTGCATCATCCCCCTCTGCATGGCAGGCCTTTAGCTGAACTAGCTCAAACTCATGACATGCCAGCTATGAATTTGTGACCTTGACCACTAGGCTACCATTCTACCTCCTTAGAAAAACCAAAAAATCTATATAATTTTCTCTTTTTTTAATGAAGCAATTTAAATCATTCATTGAAAAAAAAATAGGTTTATTTATTTATTACTGTTAAACATTGCAAAATATCAATCAAAGCATCAACATGTTTATTTGAACAATACATTAAAATATTTCTTGATTATAAAAATACTTGTCATACACCTTATGTCATGATTATCTTTTGAAAAATGAAATATAAAATTAAAACAAAACGTTTGAAAGACAGAAATATAAATCATATTCCTACATGAACTAGACAGAAGAAAGGAAGACATAACAAGAGATATACATTTATAAAAACTTAATCGTGCAAATGTGCAATAACATTGTTTGAATAGCCCTTTTTCTAAGTCAATTATATATGAAGCTAAAAAATAAATAAAATAAAAAGGAACTTCAAACACATTACTAAAAAATAATAGACCTTGATATTCCTATAAAATATCACATGTGTATATAAAAATAAGTCTTTTTGAACAAATTTACTATATTTTTTTAAGACTCTTAAAAATACTCATTTTACTTTGCTATTTATTTTGGAATGTTTGTTTTTAAGAAATTCCTGAAGACAGGAAATAATCTCTAGTACTTCTTGCTCCTCTGCCATACTAGCTTCTTTCTTTACATGATACAATAAAATGTCTTCATAACCACTAGCTTGCAGAAATTGATAAGCCCTGCAAAATAAACAGTAGTATTTATGTTAATAATATATAGAAGATAAAAATGATAATATAATGCTGGAGAGGAAGGAAGGTTATCCTTCTTAACACAGAATTTTTATGAAAAAAATATTGATATATACAAACCTATATAAAGAATAATGGTCAGTTTGTGCTTTCTGCAGCAATCGTTTTAGAGTATTTAAATCTTGTACAGTCTAAAAATATACAGTGTGATTTTAATTTTACAATATAAAATTCAATAACAAAGTTTAAAAAAAATGGATGAAATGGAAAAGGGAATAATTGTGTGTAATTAAAATTATGACAATGTTGCAGTACATAATTAAGAAGGGAGAGAGAAAACATTTCAGATACTGATGTTTTAAACATTCATTACAGTTTCTATAATTAACTATTTAAACAACTGTAATGTAAAATACGCATAACTCTGAAGGATATTTACAAATACCATGCTTCTACAATATTTCATGAGCACAGAGCACATTAATTTTAAATGCCCAATAAATTCATATAGAAACTAAGAAATGTCCTATACAAACTAACTATATTTGAATGAATTAAAACAGCTTTAGCCCACAAGAGCTCATGCAATGAGACTTTTTCATGCTTGAAAAAAAAATTCCATTTGTTTAGCATACTGATAGGCAAATGATGCTTCCTATGGCAGAGTTTTGTTATGTCAGATACAATGACAGCAGTGATCTTTGTACTTAATTAGAGGGTCTTTTTCAAATTGCATCAGCTCTAAAAAGAGAATTTCTAATTGCACAATTTATGTTATGCAAGTTCCCCCAGGTAAAAAAAAAAAAAGACTGTGTATAACCCAATCAATGAAACCTGATTATATTACATTCATATCAATGCAAAAATAAATAAATAAAATCCTAGTCCTTTTACTGAGTTATAGAGCTATAGTAATTAAATAATCTATAATGCGTTTATGCATATCTTTAATACACTTAATGCAATGAAAGTATACTGTTAAGTAAATAAGCTGGAGCTTTTTAAGGCTTTTCCAAACATTAAAAAAGCCCCACAATTCGTTGTTGTAATACTTTTCTTTTGTATATTAATTATGAAGTATTGCAAATAGCCAGCAGTTCTTGAATCAACAGAAATTGACACATTCCTGAATGTGATGTAATAAATAGTAGCAAACAAATGAAAATAAGCTTGTCTAGGAATTTAGGGTACTTGTTTATCATAACAACCATATGCTGACACAGTTTGGCGATTTTTATTGTAGAAAAAGAGAATTTACAAAGAAAAGAAGTTATTTATCACATGCAAACAATGTTTGCCCAATTGCATTTTAAGTTTTCCCTTAATTTTCAAAAGTCACAAGTTTTTTAAGCCAGGTTCTGCAACTTTTTTTAGGAAAAAACTTCAATGCAATTGATTTAAGACAAGCTAAAATTGTCATAAAAGACAATTGCTTTTAAACCAGCTACTGTTTCCAATTGTAAATATGCTGGTTAATTTTTAACATTGCATTTTCAAAAAATGCATATTTTCTGGAAATGATGAGTGAATTTAAACATTTGTATTTCTAAGATAAAATGTTGCACTCTAACGTTATCATATTTTCTTTCTTAGAAAATAAGATGACACAAATATAAGCAGAAGGAAAAAATATTAAACAGGGACCAAACATGAACAAAAATGGCTATGTTATTTGGCACACCACAACTAGAAATCTTGTTTAAGGTTACCATAAATCAATGACATTGGTTTACCAGAATGTGATGCATTTCTTAATTTTGATGATTTGCATTAACTTAGTTGAGAGGCAATTCTAAAATACAAGTACCTAACAGTATAATTTTAGATACATTTCAAAAAACTGATATTTAAAAAAGTAAGGAAAATACAACATGAATTCAAAATAATTTATATTAAACAAGCTAATCTGCACAAGTAGTCGATATTATAATTTTAACAGTGCAACATTCAAAATAAGCTGAAATTCATTAAAAAGTTTAATTTTCTGTTTATCAATTTAATAAGTAAAGAAACATTAACATTTCATTATAAAAAAAGGCTTAAAAATAGATTATATGAAATAAAACCAAAACTAAAGATTCTTACTTTTAGTCTAAATCCTTCTAAAATGTTATGAAGGCCAATGTAATCATGTGATGGACAACTTTTAAGTTTATCAAGCCATTTTAAACAATATGGGGAATTATCTGAAAATATACAGGATCCATTCTAAATTTTGATATAAATAAAAGAAACAATAAATGACAATAATTAATTTCAATAGATTTTCAAAGGGAAAAATTCTAAAAGAGTACTTTTCCATTAGCTGGGTGTAAATTTAAACAAAATCCGATTCTTTTGTTTTATTTTAATAGTGATAAAATATATTAACCCTAATTATATATTAACTGCTGAGGAAAATTTTTGCATGTTTCACTCCCCATGCCACCATTTTTCACACAACTATGCATAGTTATGTAGTTCAGTGTATTGGGGGAAAAGAAAAGGCAGAAATAAGTAAATCCTTTACTTACACTCTCAAGGTCATTGATTGCATTTGAAAAACCTTCGGAATGATTTTACAAATAGCAGCACAATGCAAAGGTTCACAATTTGAAAAAGCATTTATATATACCAGCAGCAGTTAAGGGGTTAAGAATATGCACAATTTCAAAAATAAAGCTAGCAAAAAACTCATTCATTTTAAAAAAACTATTTTTTAAATAGGGCTGTGGCGAAACTGAGTTTGAGTTTGTATTTTTTAAATAAATAAAAGACATATAAACTATAAAAGTACTAAATAAAATTCAGCTACTTTTTTTTCATTAATGCATTTAGGCATATAATTACTTTTGGCGATTAAGTAAAAGCAACCATGTTCTTTCACACATATTTTTTTTTACTACACAACAGGTAGAATGATTACATTTACACTAAACGTAGTCTTCAAAATACCACTTCATTTCATGATTTTTCTCACAAGTTACATTAGAAGGCAAAAAGTCTTTCTTTGAAAAAATATAATAAACCTTTCCCCCATTGTAGGCAAATCCCAAATTTTCATCATGGGACATATAATAATGGGAAAGAGTTGCAATATCATTGACATTGGTTGAAATAATACTTAACTGAGTGTAAATGGTAAATCTTTAAGAGAAAAATGCTCCTAAAAGCACAGAATTATTATTTTTTTAAATTATGGAATTCAAGAAAAGAGACCAATGTAATATTTGTACATATGGTATTAAAAACAAATATAATACTGAGAAACAAAATAATTCATATAGATATAAATATATAATTCAAAGAGTCTAGCAATACATGATTGTATTAAGTAAGAAAATTAACTTTGAAAACAATATACTTATCACTAAATAAAAACAAACCTATAGTTTGATTGACTTCAATTTTTCTATCTGTTACGTTGATTGTGAAAGATAAAGTTGCATCAGACACAAAACTTTCTTTGGAACTCTCAATCAATTTAGGCATCACACAGCAAGTCTCCACAAACCTTTAAAAAGTATTTAGAAAATATATATGTAATAAAAATGCTGTTAATATCTATTAAAATAACAATAATGATTTATAAAAATAATTGACTGATTAACACAGAACAATTCAGTTTTGGTAAATTCATTTGCTTATGAATAATAATGTATATAAATGCCTCTTATAATTATTCTAGTCATAATTAGATATTCAAGATTTATTTTGTCTATTAATAAAAGTTACAGTATTAGAAATTTACAACTCTTAAAAATAGAAAATATAATACATAATTATTTTTGCAATAATGTTTTAACTAAACAGTTACTGTCATAGATTGCTTTTCTAAAACTTTAAAATTTTAGGTGACTTTTGCAGTTTCCGTTAAGTATATAGGCTCCTAAAAACATTTTAGAAAACTTATTAGAACAGAAAATAAATTAGCAATGACTCAAACTTTAAATTAAAATAAAAACTTCATGGAAACTCTGCTTAATATTCATGACAAACTATAAGTTCTTTGATCAGAATTTGACAAAAAAGTTATTACTGGTACATTTTTTTCAGTTAATTCCAGAACAATATTTTGATTAGTTTACAATCATACAATATAAAAAATACCTTACATATTAAAGAAATTGATAACATATTTTTATAAAACTTTAAATTAATTACCTTTCTGTATCCCACTTAGCTTGTTCATCCTGAGAAACTATTTCAACACTTCCCCACAATGACTTATTTTGCATAAGAAAAGAAAATAATTTTTGAAATGTCAGCAAAATATTTCATTAACAAATAAATACATTTTAAAATGTTTTTTTATAAGATATTAGTACAAAATTAGGTCTGAAAATACAGTACATTTGGAGAAATTCTTACACAAAGAAGAAGGATTAATAAATCATCATTGTAATTTTCAACACAGCGCTGAATATATTCCACACAATGGAAGTACCAAGACTTTAGTTTAAGCTGCATATCATCTCTATTTTTCAGGCCCTAAAAATATAAAATATTTATTTAACCATATTTGTAAGTATTTTAAGCATATAGAAATAAAAATAAATTTAAAAGAAACATATAATGATTAATGAAAATGTATAAAATATGGTGAAATATTGTAGCAAAAGTTTTAAATAAAATAAAATTATGAAATTCTATAAGAAAAGAAATTTTAATCTGCTTACCAAAAAATCTGGCATATAACGTTCACTTTGAGCACAAAAAATATGATTTAAATTTAGGGATGCGCATTATACGCCGGGTATAAAAATGATAGCTTTAACAATAAAAAAAAAGAAAGAAGCATTTAAAAAGTTAAGACTTCTATATATATCAAAATATTGTTCATTTAAAAGAAAAATTATATTCCTTATGAAGTTGAAGGGGTGTAATTCTAGAAGTATACTATTTTTTCAAAAGCTTAGGATAATACCTCGAATACATGACTTCATAACATAAGAGTATTGTACACGTACATTTCAAGTTTCTTCATAAAAAAGATGGTGTGTGTTATATGGTGAACATATCTTGAAACTATAGGTGCATGTAATACGCCAGTGCGCATAAAATGTCATATTTTATGGCATTAATTATTGTTACCACCTACGTGTACAGATGACGCTAGTAGTCATCTTCTGTTTACAATTTGTATCATTCCTGTAGACCAGTGTTTCTTAAACTGTGCTTTGTAGACCTTTGGGGTCCCCTAAGGAGTCTTGCGAAGGTCTCATTTAATGTTAAGATTTCTCTTTTCTACAGACTCTGAAAGGCATCATAGAAAAATTGAAATATGTACCATCTGAGGCTAGATAGCTAAAATACCTCTAATGAGGAAACTTTACTAGAACATGTATTTCGATCAAGAATACTAATTCACTTTTTTTATTGTTTGCAAATACATAGCCATTACTACAAGAAAATATTTTCAAAAAATATATAGTAGAAACATATGTGCAAAAATTCAAAACTGAATTCTTAGTGCGCCGATACAATAAATGTGTTCAAAATTTAGGGGTCTGTGATGTCAGACTGATACATAAAGGAGACTGTACTGCAGCTGTAAACGTTAGCCAGGGATGCACCAACTGTAACTCAATAGATCATCATTTAAGTATATAATCCACAGCTCTTTGTTTGCATAGATTCCAAATAGCTCAAGGTCTATCAATACACCATTCAATTACAGTAAAAATTCTAATAAGGAAAAATGTTCGATTTGGTTAAACAATAAAAGTTATTTAAGAAGTATAGT
This sequence comes from Trichonephila clavipes, assembly GCA_019973935.1. NCBI lineage: Eukaryota > Metazoa > Arthropoda > Arachnida > Araneae > Nephilidae > Trichonephila > Trichonephila clavipes. Next base: position 108,713 of record BMAU01021221.1, on the reverse strand, counting down.
ATTGCACATTTTTAAAAGAAAATTTTTGAATAACTATTTTAATTACCCAAATTCTACACAATTGTAACTGTAATTCATTGACATAAAAATAAGCTACATATTTTAATTTTTCAAATATCCAATCAAGTTATATTAATAGATTTTAATTTTATTTATATAATTAACAATAAGACTTAAGAAAAGATCTTACATTTTGTTCAGTTGAAATGTTGCATTAAGATGCATGCATGCACACACACAGTAATAGTTTAATTAATAGTAACATAATAGTAATTTATAACTTATCCAAATTTATATTACTCTTGTTAAAAACCTATACTTTTCTCCAGATACAGTTATTTAACATACTGGAAATGCCATTACTTTGTACAATGATTTTTTTTTATCTCAAAGTATCAATCCATGGTTTACAAATCTAAACTTCTGCCTATAAATAACAATGTAGAACAGGTGTGTCAAACTCACAGCTCTCTACAAACATCTCTACTCTTTTTGGAGCTCGACTAATATATCAGTGTACAATAATATGTAATAAAATAAAAAAATTCTCCCAAAATAAGAAAGATAGTAGCAGAGAAGAGATGTCAAGTGTCAGGACATAAACATTAAATTTTTCTTGTTCTTTTATACATGTTTAGTATAATGCATTACTTGAAATGAACCATCATTTTTATGAATATTAATTTTTTGTGTGCGGTTTACTTAAAGTTAAACCTTGTTTGTTTGGCCAAAGTTAGTCTGAGTTTGACACCCTTGATGTAAAATGTTCGAATTTATAATTTTTTCCTTATCTTTTAAAAAATATGATTTTGTAATAAGTGCAACAACTACAATTTCATAAGAAATCTGCCTTAACTTTTTGCAAAAATAATTTAGCTTATAAGCCAAATCCTCCATTAAGCTATCATTTTTCATATAATGCAAGATAAAATTATAATACTACACAACAATCAATGTCATCCATTTCTTTCTTCTTATGTGCATTTTTTCACAGAATAATCAATAAAACCATATTATGATTAACAAGGAATACATGCAGCTATTTTTAAAGCATTAATTTTCATCTTAAAAATTATTTTTCTAAACAATATTTGTTTGCATTAATAAAATTAAAAAGTTATTCATTACAATAAAATTCTATTCTATTCAGATGTATATATTGTTAATAAATTAATTTTATAGTTTTCAAGAATTAGTTATGAGTACAGTGAAATACATTTAACGGGAAAACGCTTAAGATGAAATATCGGTTAACACAAGAACAAAACGCCGACAAACTACTATGTATATTTTCATACATTTTTTTTCTCTTACCACAAAACAAAAATCCCTTAACACAAAAAGATTTCCCTTCTGAAAATGAACAAAATACGGAAAACACCAGTCGAATTGGACTGTCCTACTGTATCATCGTCAGAATTTATCGCAGCAGATGATGACAATGTGTGTACAGTCCCAATGACAAAGACATTTTGAATTTATTCAAAACCCAAAATACATAATTGATGCAGATTCTGATGATGAAAAAGAAATTAATAATGCAGCTCCTGTTCCCACATCATCCGAAATGAAGAATATTATGTAAAGTATGCAGTTATTTAGACACACATTCGACAGTGAAATGTATAACAAAATGGACAACATTGAACAATTTGATGCTAAAAAAGACAATGCAAAGGATTATTTTTCAAAAACTCAATAGATGCTTTATTTTTAAAAAACTTCAAAATTTTGTACTAAATTTCTTTAAGTTCTTGTAAATGTTTTTGTTTCATTAATTTTTATTAAATGCATGCATATATATATATCTATGTAAATAATATAAACTTTAATAAAGTTAATTTTGTTGACATGGTTATTTATTTATATTTTTGCAATATCCTTTAACACGAAAAAATATTTCAGTCCTTTTAGTTTTCTGTTAAGCAATTTTCACTGCACTTTTATTAAACAAAGTAAGAATCACAGAGGTAGGATTATTTAATAAATATAAAAAAATTATTTAGATGGCTTCGCCACTAGTGTGTTTATAGATGATCTTGATTAAATCAAAAGACAGGAGCTGATCATAATTATAGTTTATTATATTATATTAAATTCAAAAAAGTGTTATGTACTCCAAACAACGACTAGAGCACATGAAAAGTACACACCACATATCGGCAGAGTTTCACGCAAAAGGGAGTGCAGGTGGGTAAAAAAATAGGAAAATTCCTGGGCTTTCGTTAATGGCAGAGTTAAAGTTGTTATTACTTATGCCACCTGATCAACAGTAACATCAGATCAAAGCACGCGAAAATCATCATGACAAAGGGCTACAAATACACATGTTGTTAGACATAGCTTTGAGCACCCAACAGGTAACAGTACAATTTGGCTCGGTTCCACCCCAATTTTGAGAGAGGAGGTGGTCAGGGGCCTTCCACCTCTCTTCCCCTTCCACCAACCTCATGAGAGCAACTTGAGGTTTGACAACTATTTAGAGTACCCCAATGCCGAGAAGGCACTATATAATTAATTATAAACATCTATGCCTTCTCTGGGATTCAAACCCAGGCTCAACGGCACAACAGTCAGCCTCCCTAACCACTATACCAGATGGGTGACAGAGTTGTTATGCGAAAATGTTGGTTGAGATGTATTTGACTGGATGTTAACAAAACTGACTTATAAGGTGATGTGGATTCAACAAATATATATATATATATATAACAAATATTTCATTTTATATTAACTACTTGAAATTATGCAGACATTTATAGTGGACTATTTAATATTTTTCTAACATTAATATTTCCAAGAACTCAATTTTTGAAATTCACTATTATGAAAAATAGGAAAAAATGTTATTAAGTCAAACAAGTTTATCTCACCTCAGGATCCAGTAATGGAATTAAACTGTGACAGAATTTTCCAAGCTCAGGACAGAATTTAATAAAGAATTAAGGAAATTTCTTTAAGTATAGTAAATCAGACTTTTCTCCCTATTACAAATGTAAATTTTACATCAAATACAAAATATTCTATTTTAAATTATATAAACAAACAGCACATAAAATAATTTATAGGAAATATAGGTAATAAATTAAGAGTACTTTTTCATTTTATATTTAATTTGCATGATTCAAATTATGAATTATAAAAACATTACCGTTAAAAGTGTAACTCTTCACAAATTTTTAAAAAAGTTAATTTTTAATGAAATAAAACTATTTAATCAACCTCCAAGTATAAGCATTCACTAAAAAAAGTACTAACCAAATATTACTAATTTAATCTAATCATTGTTTAATATAATTGAATTATTTTACTAAAAAAAATCATAACAAACTTCAGTAATAAAGATATCTAATTGTTATAGTCTGTTAATTGTAAAAAATTAATTTTTTTACTTTTTCTTTTAAACTTAGCAATACATTACTTATAAAAACTGTTTAATGAAGTAATATACCACCTATATGCAATATATACTGTTATTATCATAACAAAAATATTTCAAATATTTTTCAAGCAAATCTATTTATACCATGTAAAATTGTGTTTCTTTATTAATAGACATAGTATCCTACAGAAAGAACAAAATTAGTGGCAAAAGTAGCTACACTATTCTTGTGAATACAATACATTTGAATACAAAATTAAGCAAAAATGAAATATATGAAACATGTTTTCCCACGTATATGTGATCTACATCTTATAATTCAATACAACTGAGAAATTCAGTAATGCTGATATAAATATATCACATCAGCAAAAAAATTAGATTATAAGGTAAACTTAGTTTTTTATTATGCATCCATGGAAAAATAAACAAAAGTGGTATATTTTTTTATAAAAATTATTGTAATGAAGTAATTTATGACTATAGTAATACTTCTCTGCAAAGGATATGATTCCATAATTCCATTAGAAGGACCAATAAGGCAGATGAAAAATGTATGTAATTTAGATGAGGTAGTTTCATTGTTTGATTCATTTTCGTGATTGGAATGTTTTGATAATCTATGATAGTAGCATCCAAAAGGTTCTCCAAGGTCATCACTACTGAATAATTTGAAAAGAGGTCACTTATCAATACAAATATTTATATTTCACAGTGAAAATATTTAGTTACTAAATTCACTCAAATAAACAAGCAAATTTTTTTTTCTAAAGCCATACTTTTTTACTAGTTATTAGGAAAAAGTTGAACACAAATATTCATATATATTACCTAAACTGCAATTCTGCATACTTTCCCTCATTTTCAAAACTTAAATCTTCTCTACCGGACAATGTTTTTAAAAGATAACATCGAACTACAGTTTCCTGTTCTGCACTTACGTTTCCTTCTAAAAGTGATAAGCTAGATGGAGGAAAAAAAAACATTTATATAAGCTCAAAATATAACTATTGATTTAAAATAAATTAGTCCATATGGTAATTTTACTTTTGTTTACAAATATTTATTTAATGGTGATACATTGTGAATATTATCTTGTAATTACAATATAAAAAGGAATATGTGGTACATATTATTGCAAAAATTGCCAACCTATTAATAGCTCACCAAGTTGGCAAATTTGAATTCCTATGTGGTGTAGGCCCTGACTAAGCAACCAGGTGCCATATAATGTCACCCATAGGCTGCAATAATATGTAAGTACTGAATATACAATAAAAATGTCAGTACTTACTTATCGCAACCACATTGGCAACATTATGTAAAACAAAGCACTTGGTTAACATTTTAGTGCAAATGACATGTGAAATCGGGATTGCCAACTTGGCGAGTTATTTTGAACGTTGGCATTGTTGCAATAGAACATAAGTACCAAAACTTCTTACAAAAAGATAATATATTTAGTACTCATTGGTATCATGGATCATGAAGCAAAACACTTGGAAGAATTATAATTCTAACAGAAAGTAAGGTTTTGCTTTTCCAGAAATGATATAATTCTTATTTCTTACTGTTAAAGTGTTTTATTAATTCACTAAATTCCAATAATTCTTTTTGAATAACATTGAAATTTATATTTTATATTGTTATTTTGTTTGGAATTTTTTTTACTGTGCAATCTGTAAACAACTATCAATACATATCAATAGTTAACTACTTTTAGCATTTGTCAAAAGAACTTCATCAAAGGGCACACCAATCTACACTTTAATTGAACTTCTTAAAGAATATCAATGCCCAAATGTTAGAACATCAATTTAGGATTCCTTTAATTCTAACATTTTTAAAGGTATAAAAAAAGTTCAAAAAGTTACTTATGGATTAGAACCATCGAAGCAAAATTTGCACTATATTAAAACTACAAAAAGATTCTTGCATGTTTCATTTAAAAAAACAGCAGTCAGGTTTAGGTGGAAAATTGTGCATTTTGCTTGGCATAGATCTATCGATTGCTTAAATAAAATTTTAGATAATTTAATGATTTAGAACTTAATTTGGTCCTTAACTAGAAAATCTTTTTAATCATTAATTGAATTTAAGAACATGATCTTTTGTTTTAATAATTACATTGTGACCAAGAGCTTTGTAAGAATTCAATATGTACTTTGTTTAATAATGATACATTATTTTTTACTAATATTAATTTTTCTTATAAATAATTATTTGAATATTAAATAGCACTTCAGAAATCCATTATGATTAACAAAACGAAAATGAATTGAAGAAATTGCTTGATAGTTATGTATTATTCATGATACAATTATTAATGTTAAAACACTTCATTATGTAATACATACAGCAGCACTATATTCTGCATTTTTATTGCATTTACAAAAATATACAATACATTCCTAATAATTTTAGCATAAGAATTGACTTAACAATTTTTATTCCTTAAAAGAAGCATTTGTAATACAAATTATAACAAATGAATTTGTAAGCTTTTACCAGTTATGCTGATGTATTGTTTTAAGGTCATGTAAAATTAATAACTTTTTAACTTAACACTATGCTCAGTGTTTTTGTTTTTAATATTAATAACTTGACTTTTTATTATACGATTAAGATTCTACATTTCAGCAATTTTATAAATTCAAGTTTTAAAAAATAATTATTCAGCAAATGTGCTACTAGATTCGTGATCATTCTTTTGACAGCCAGAAAGAAAAAAAACTGGTTTTATGAAGATTTTTTAAAAAATGTTCAAAAGTATGAAATAGGTAAAAGACAACTAAAGTTTAAAATTATGTATATTTGAAAACAATCAAGAAATGAATCAAACCTCCTTTCTAGTATACGGAGGAAGCTACTCACCATACACTAGGTTCTTCAACATGATTGTTTTTAGGATCATTTTTTGCAGAATTTGTATGTTCCTTTTCATTTGATCCACTTTCTGAACCAGTACTTGCATGCCTGTACGGATATATTAAAAATAAGCTACATAATCTTAATTTTGAATTAAAATATACTTAATTTTTTTTTATGAGCAATAACGATTTTAAAAAAAAAATCTATTATATTTTCATAACACAAACTTCTTCAGATATACATATTATTTGTACTTATTTTCATTTTAAATCAAATAGATGACTCATATTTACATGTAATAGGCCATAATAAACTTACTTATTATTGCTAAATAAATAAAGAGTGTACTTGTTGTTAATACACCGCGAATTTTCATAAGAATTTACACTTTTCGTCTCCGGCGACTCAGAAGAACCGCTAGCAGACATCTTCTGAAAAGAAGTTGCCATCAAACATTTACATCATATAAATATTTTTGTTCAGAAAGCTGGAACGACAGTTCATGCTTCGATGAGTTTTCTACTTCAAAGTTTGGGTGATTGGCTAAATTTCCATTGTTCTAAGCATTCGTCATAAGTAGTTTGTCATGTTTCGTTGTCAATTTTAAAAAAGAAAATGGAGTTAAAGGTAACAATGTTAATAGGAGGAAATAAACACTTTCCGAGTCAGTAATATCACCAGAGAGTTACGGACCACGCCAGGCATCCCTATTCTAAATTAACTTAAAGACATTTATACAATAATTTTCTTAGAAACCAGATTTATGCTTTTCTTCATTGAATACAACCGATGAATCACATTTCTGAAAAATCTCAGCACATATCTCACTTTGCAAAGAAATAATGAGCCCTAGGATATATCGTGTAGCTAGGAAAGATGATCAAAAGATCCCTCTTAAAAATGAAAGATATAGTCGTATTTTAACATGGAAAATGGCAAAAATTAAAACTGTCAATAACACTGATTTGCATTTAATTTTAGGTTATTAGGGAGCTTGATTGAGGCCGCTGTTGCCTAGTGGTCTGCAGCGACCTTACAGCTCAACATAACGACTCCAAAACTGAACTGAATTGATCTGTTATTATTGTAGCGTGCCTGGTTCCATGTGTTGTAGTTCTTGAAAGCTTACCTCTTAATTGCTCATTTAATCTTTAAAGTTAATAAATGTTATTGTTATTTAATTCAACCGTGTTGTAGTGAAGAATGCCTAACCACGCAACGCGGCAGTGGTGACCCCTTTTGAACTTAAAAACACGTAAGCTATTCTGTTCTACTGGCGAATGCAATACAAATTCTTCTACTACGGATGATCAGTACGTAGCGAAAGATTTTTTTTTTCTCCTCCTCAAGGCCACTTGAAGCATCTGCTCGGAGATTCGTTTCGCTTCCTGCTTATTCAACAATATGACTAGTGAAACCGTTGAAGTCGCTCGTATTGCGTTGCGGCTGCCGCCGTTTTGGAAATCCAACGTTCGTCTATGGATTGCGCAATGCGACCATGCATTCACATTCAGTGGTATCTCCAGTGATGATACTAAGTATTCTGCTTTGGTTGCGAACCTGGATGCTGAAACTCTCTCCTACGTGTCGGACATTGTGTTAAGCCCTCCGAACAGCGACAAATATCACACTCTCTCACAGCGGCTCATCACCCAATTTAGCGACTCGGAGACTCAAAAAATTAAGAAACTGCTTACTGACCTTCAGCTAGGAGATGAGAAGCCCAGCCACCTGTTGCGAAAAATGAAAGAGCTGTCTAATGGCCAACTCCAGGATGACTTTCTGCAAAGTTTGTGGCTTCAAAGAATGCCACCACATATCCAGACTGTTTTGTCTCCATCCTCGGAGCCTTTGAGTGGCCGCGGTAGCCGAGTGGTATAGGTATCGGACCGTGGCTTGCTTTGTCACGGGTTCGAACCCTGTACCACTAAAGACCCGCCGTGTAGGGCAGCGATGCACGTTAAATCTGTCGAGAGCTGAAATGTCCTCCCGTTGGTGTGGTGTGGTAGTTAGGAGAGGGGGTGCCAGCTCAGGTGTCGTCCACGTCACTTGACCATGGTTCAAAATTACGTGGTCCGTCGCCAAAAGCCCTCGTGTAGCTGAGCAGTGCGACGTTAATATTCAATCAATCGGAGCCTTTGGATAAACTGGCTATCATCGCCGATAAGGTTTCTGAGGTTGTTGGTGCGTCCTCGACTATCTGTGCTGCCACAATTGTTCCTCCACCATCCCAGTCATCTTCATGCAGTGCTCAGCCAACCATGGACTCTCTCGCCAGGCAGATCCAAGAGCTGTCTCTACAAGTTGCTGAACTGACAAGAGAGCGCAATTCCTCTCGCCACCAACGATATAGTTCTGACCGCCGGAGATCACATTCACGCTCTAGGAGTGTCAATAGAGGAAGTGGCATCTGCTACTATCATCGCCGTTATAAAGAGCAGGCCCGCAAGTGTGTTTCACCTTGTGCATTTGTTCAAAAAACGAGTAAGCTCTGTCATAGCTGGAATGGCAGAGCCCTCGAAACATACCAGCCGGTTATTTTTATTAGACCGCAAGTCTGGCCAGAAATTCCTCATAGACTCTGGAAGTGAAATCTGTGTCATCCCACCTTCTCCAACTATGAATAAATCACCTCAGTCTAACTTCTCCTTATTTGCTGCTAATAATACCAAAATTCCAGCCTATGGTATGGTCCGTAAAGAACTGAACCTGGGTCTGAGGCGACCTTTATCTGGACTTTCATAATTGCTGATGTATCATCTCCTATAATTGGTGCTGATTTTCTAAAGCACTTCAACCTTTTAATCGACTTTAAGAAAAAAAGGTTGGTGGATGTGGAAACTTCTCTTTTCACTTCTTGTGTTTTTTCAAATATTGTACAGCCCTCAATCCTCACTGTAGGTGCAAACATTAGTTTTAAAAACATCTTATCGGAATATCCAGACCTCAGCAACCCTTCTTTAATTTCCAAATCAGCATCACATGGCACAGTCCACCATATTATTACTACTGGCCCACCAGTCACTACCAGGCCTAGAAGGCTACACCCTAAACTGTATGATGCAGTGAAGGTAGAATTTGAATTTCTTCTTGCTCAAGGCATTATTAGACCTTCCAAAAGTCTCTGGAGTTCTCCTCTTCATGTTGTGCCCAAATCTGACTCTACAGTTAGACCTGTTGGGGATTACAGGCAGCTGAATTCTGTTACTGAGTTCGACAGCTACCCCATACCTTATTTGAATGACTTTGCTCATGCACTACATGGCAAGAAGATATTTTCCAAAATAGACATTTTTAAGGCATTCCACCAAATCCCTATAGCTGAGTGTGATATTCCTAAGACAGCTGTAACAACTCCATGGGGTCTTTACGAATATACCCATTTGTGTTTTGGCCTTGTGAATGCACCCCAAACCTTTATGCGATTCATGCATGAAGTACTAAGAGGACTTCCTTTTTGTTTTGTCTACTTGGATGATATTTTGTTTTACTCAGAAAATGCTGAGGAGCATCGTTCTCACTTAAGAACTATATTCCAAAGACTGAGCTCATATGGTTTAAAACTAAATATCTCTAAATGTGTATTTGGTGTGACTGAACACATTTTCCTTGGCCACCTTATCACTCCTGATGGCATTAAGCCATTGCCTGACAAAGTTCAAGCAGTTCTTGATTATAAACAACCAGAGACTGTTGGCTCTCTGAGAAAATTTTTAGGACTGTTAAATTTTTATAGACGTTTCTTGCCCAAAGCAGCTGAACAACAGTATCTTTTAAGTGAATTTTTAAAAGGTTCTAAAGGTAAGAAAAAGCCTTTAAACTGGTCTTCTGAGGCAATTACAGCATTTCAGAGGTGTAAACAAGCTCTTGCTGATGCTGCACTTCTTGCTCATCCTTCACCTTCTGCCCCGCTTGCTCTTCATGTGGACGCCTCTGATTATGCCATAGGAGGTGCACTTCACCAAGTTGTGGACTCTGAGCTACAGCCATTGGCTTTCTTTTCCAGAAAACTTACTTCATCTGAAAAGTCTTACAGTGCCTACGACCGTGAACTCCTTGCTATCTACTCGGCTATCCGACACTTTCGGTATATGCTGGAAGCTAGAGATTTCACAGTGTTAACTGACCACAAGCCCCTCACTTATGCTTTTAGGCAAAAAAGTGACAAGTGTTCTCCACGGCAGATCCGTCAGCTGGATTTCATCTCTCAGTTCACCACAAATATTGTACACATTCCAGGATCTGACAATATTGCTGCTGATGTTCTCTCTCGTGTTTCTGCAATCACCTTCCCAAGTCAAATTGACTATGACTGTATTGCTGAGACACAACAGACTGATCAGGAGCTTCACACCCTAATAGCATCTGGAACTTCCTTGGAACTCAAAAAGGTAACTTTTCCCAATTCGTCTACTGAAATTATGTGTGATCTATCAACGGGCACAGCCAGACCCTACATCCCAAAACAGCATCGCCAAGATGTTTTCTCTGCTATGCATAATTTATCCCATCCTGGCATACGTCGATCAGTGCATTTGATGAAGCAGCGTTTTGTTTGGCCATCAATCTCATCAGATGTAGCTAAGTGGGCAAGACACTGCCTAGCTTGCCAAAAATCCAAAATTCATCGTCATACTAGATCACCTCTTTTCATCATTTCAAGAACCTTCCCAACGTTTTGATCATGTTCATCTGGATCTCATTGGACCTCTACCTCCATCAAATGGCTACACCTATTGCCTGACAATGATTGACCGTTTTCGAAATGGCCAGAGGCCCAACCTCTCAAAGACATAACTGCTGAGACTGTGGCTGAGGCCTTCTTTTCCTCTTGGGTGTCTCGCTTTGGAACTCCTGCAATTCTCACAACCGACAGGGGCAGGCAGTTTGAGTCCTCGCTCTTCAAAGCTCTTAGCAAACTACTTGGTGTTCAGAAGTGTCGTACAACTGGATACCACCCTCAAGCTAATGGGATGATCGAAGAATTGCACCGCCCATTGAAAAGTGCAATCAAATGCCATGCTACTGAGCGTTGGACAGAAGTACTCCCTATCATCTTACTAGGTCTACGAGCTTCTCTTAAAGAAGATATTCTGTGTACCCCAGCTGAATTAGTTTTTGGGACCACTATTCGACTGCCAGGGGAGATGTTTGACTCTTCCAAGCCAGACGATGATGATGTGAATTTTGTTTCGAAACTTAAGTCTCACATGCAATCACTTCACCCTAAACCACCAAAACACCATGGCAAACATCCAGTTTTTATCCATCCAGGACTGTTGGAATCAACACATGTTTTTCTTCGCCGAGACATGTTACGTCGTCCACTTCAACAACCCTATGATGGCCCTTTCAAAGTCTTACAAAGGAAGGATAAAGTGTTTTTCCTTGACATCAATGGTAAACGGGTATCTGTATCTATTGATAGATGCAAACCTGCCTTCTTTTTTAACACTGAGGACTTTCAACTACCTCAAACCAAGAATGAAACACCTGCTACTGTGGAACCTAATGCAACAGCTTCAACACCTGCTACTGTGGAATCTGATCCAACAGCTTCAACGCCTACCCAGCCATCTACACGTTCTGGTCGCAAAGTTAATCTTCCAACTAGGTATCGTTGACACTGGAAGGGGAGTATGCAGCGACCTTACAGCTCAACATAACGACTCCAAAACTGAACTGAATTGATCTGTTATTATTGTAGCGTGCCTGGTTCCATGTGTTGTAGTTCTTGAAAGCTTACCTCTTAATTGCTCATTTAATCTTTAAAGTTAATAAATGTTATTGTTATTTAATTCAACCGTGTTGTAGTGAAGAATGCCTAACCACGCAACGCGGCAGGTCATGATCACCAGTGGCGTAACGGAAAATATTAAGGCTCCCCTCACAAATTCAGGTTTTACCTTTAATATTTTATAAATTCTTTAAATACGTACTTAACCCCTAGAATCATGGCCACCCCCGTGGTGCGGGAGTGTACAATACGCCACTGATGCTCACGAAGCTGTGGCTGGTGTTTCAGGAGTTCGAGCCCTAGTGCCACTTTGCGTTACTGAGGAGAGTGGTACTTTAATTTACCACATTACTTAATTTTGAATTAAACCTTACCATTACATTAATTTTAAATCTGTTGTTCATTTTTGTAACACTCATTACTTTCCTTTTAATTGCAAAAAGGAAAAAAATATTTGATTAATTTTCTAATTAATTATTAGCATATCTTCGAGGGAGAAATTTTTTCAAGTAGTTTAAATGTAACACTTCAAATTTAATTCTAGGCGCTTAAGTGACTGAATCAATGAAGAATAATATATAAAAGAAAAGTCATTAAATAAAATTTTGGCTAATCAAAATTTATTTCTGAAAAAAGAGAGAGAGAGAGAGAGAAAGAGAGAAAGTTTTTTTTTCTAATCAAAGTTAAAATTATATTGTATGGTTACAATACACACACACACACCACACACACACACACACACAAAAAATCTTTTTTAAAAAAATGATTGGCAAAGTAAATTGCAAGAATTCATTCAAAAATAGTATTTTAGAAAATACTTTCTGTCCTTGAAGAGAAAGGAAAAAACATCGAAACACAATTTCAGGACATAATATTGTACGAATACACCAGTTATTCTGAATACAATTAATAGAACAGCACAAAAAAATTCTTACCGTAATACTACTCTGATACCTTTCCTGGAAGGGGAGGGATTTCAGTTTTCAGCAGAATCTCTTAATTGCTAAACAAAAAATGTGGTAAATTGAAACATATAATTTTTTCTTTCGCTTTTAGTATTCTTCTATAGTCACGAAATCAAATTTAAATTCTAGACTGGAAGAGTCAAAAGTCATCCTTTTAATACCTATATATATATATATATATATATATATATATATATATATATATATACAGTCGAACCCTGAGTCAACGAATGCATCAAGACGGAACATTTTGTTCGTTAATTCAGAGTTATTCGTTACATCGGGATCCAAATAAAATACAAATTTTTTTCACTTACCTTTTGGAAATTCTACAAGCAACTACACAAAAAATATCCATAGTAAAAAAGTACACACTTTTTTTAATCAACATCGAAAAATACTATTTGTGAATTACTACGCACCAGTTAACTGGAAATTTTAAAATACTGACTAAGAGATGTTTGAAAATCTCTTTGTTTTCTGACTCGAAAAAGATTTTTTTTCTGAATCCATGCAGAGAAGAAAATACTGCATCCTTTATATCCTGCTGCATTAGTAAAATATATGTTTCCACAGGTTCCAAACAATGTTAAGCATTAGAAAAGGCAGCAATCTTTATGGGATTCATTACCAATCTTTACATTAGAATCGATATTCATTGGGTTGACAAAAATCAACAATTTCCTCAATTTCCGTTGCACAAATAAGGAATCCATCATCGAAAGTATCCTAATCGTTGAAATCTTAAGATATCCCCTGCGTTCTGAACTGGGATGAGATAAGAAAGTATTTTAGTGTCCTACTCGAGATTCATACTATAGGTAACACTCAGAGCTCATTTACATCTGTAAAATCCAATAATGGTCTTCACCCTTTCCCATTGAAATTAACTGCTTTCAAGAAGTCTTTTTCTGTTCCGGACAAAAAAAAAAGAGTATGTGTGCTTATGACCACACGATAGAAGTGATAAGCTCAATTTTGTAATATTTCAGGGATTAATTAAGTGAATAAAATACAAGGGAATATTAGCAATGTCCTACAAAATTATTTATTAATATGTCTGTACTCATAAAGTAGTATTTTTTTGCGAAATATACAATCTTATTTGTAAATTATTTGTATTCTAAGAAGGAAACAATAAGTTTTTTATGGCAGCTGAAATAGGTTATAAATACTTTGGAATCAAAATTATTTAAATACAGTAAGACCCCGCCTAACGTTGTTTCGTTTAGCGCTGTTTCGGTTTAACGCTGTTTTATTTGAATAGTAAGATTCCCTGAAATTGTGTGTACGCAGCGTTAGGCGTCTCGATATTCGAAGCAGTTTATCTGTGTTTCTTCTTTCCTGCGGTATTATACCAACGTATTTTTATCGTTTCAAATATTTGTTGACGTTATTGTAAATATAAATTTATATAATATAACGATTGCTAGTGACAAATATTATGATTTTTAGTTTTTATCATGAGTGATAATGAAACACACAAAAATAAAGCATCAAGAAAAAGCATATTAGATACTGCTGCGTTGAATTTGGCTACTTCAACACAATAAGGACCATTCTCAAGAATAAAGAAAAAAAAACTACTGTCATAGGCAACTTCAACTACGACAAGCTCAGCAACTAGAATTATCCGTTCTAGAAATAATACAATAGAGGAAATAGAAAAACGACTTTTTCTATATGGATTGACGACAAAATTGAACACAATATGCCATTAAGCCAATCTACCTTCTTGATAAAATGCAGAAAATTGAAAATACAGAAGAGACTGGATGATCGGAAATGTAAACATACTGACTTAGAATTTTATTTATTTTTATATGTATAGTCGTTTATAATGGTTCTTTATTTGTAAGAAATAAAATTTCGTTTTATTGTTACAAAAACACATAATTAATAAATTTAATGGTAAAATACTTGACCAACTTTCTACCTATCTTCTCATAACCCCCTTATTTACATGATGAGATAACCTCCTTTAACGCTGTTTCATATAACGCTCTACTTTGATGGAACGTATACCCCGTGTTAAGCTGGGTGTCACTGTATCTAAAAAAAAACTGCGTCAAGCGTTGTCCCGTACTTTTTCGTGCTATCATTTGGATCATTTGACATAGTTAAATTGAATTTTTGATTTCAAAAAATCTACTAAGGGCGTTGACTTGTCTTTTGAAAAATCTACATTAAAATCCCCACTTAGAGTAAAAGGCAATTTGTTCAGAAGAGTTGATCCAGCTTCAGTGTAGGCAAAATTAAATTTTTGTGAATGAATTCGATAATTTTCTCTACACTTTGATTTGGTGAAAAATAAATAGTAACCATTAGAATTATTAGTCCATTTTCTGCTCTACATTTCGCCGCACAAATTTCTCCGATACATGACTCATTCAACCCAAATGATTCAGTAGTATTTTTACGAGCGTTTCAAGCCCGAGAGTAACAATACTTGGCTTTTTAAAACGCATCATTCAAGTTCATTCTCCAGCAAAACGCGCCTAAAGAAGTTATCACTACAAAAAAATGTCATTTGAAAAAAAAATCCAATTTTTGTCTAATATATACTAATAAAAATTTTTTTTTAGCTGTGCTGAAATAAAACGTTGATTCGGTTTTTTTTTAAATCGAGAAATAGAAAAATTCGTTAAATCGTGACGTTAAGGGGCTTTCGTTAAATCGGGGTCCGACAGTATATAGGAGTAAATGGATTGTACATTAAATTTACAAGAATAATAAATTTGAAGATCTTATATGAAACTAAAATCCACATACTGCAATTCCTTCACTATTGATAAAGCAAGCCGGAATATATTGAAATGCATGAAGTCAAATTTAGACTCAATTAGCTTTAGTCAATGAATTTTTCGATTAGAAATTTTTTTTGTGTTATATAGTCATTTTTGCATTTAAATTAAATTATTCAAAGCAATAAAATATTTTTTTAATGGGAAATTGCTACAGTTATTTATTTAAAAAAAAATTTCTCTCTTTCTCATTAAATTTCTTTAGAGAATTATTCTTTTTTAAAATAAAAACTTCATGAACTACAGGTTCAGTTTCATTTGTTTTTATTGTCAACTGAAAACAAACATACGTTATTTATTCTAAAAACAAACATGCATCCTGTTTTAAGTTTACTGAATACATTTTGTAATCAAAAATATGCCAAAGAAATCAGTACTTAGAACACACGCGCTGGATTTGTAATAATTAATTTCGTAATTTTAAATCTCTTTTCGATATCAAAACAGACTTTTT